>WQNJ02000049.1:137500-685000 GCA_016584745.2 Phylloscopus trochilus trochilus | reverse complement strand
CTGCAGAGTTATGGCAGGGTGGGGTTTGTTCTTGTGAATAAATCAGGCTCCTTCCTCTGCTTTTTGATGAGATGTTCACTAATCCAATTGTTAAATCTCTTTTTTGAGTACCTTTGGAGATACTCCAAATCCATCTGGACACAGCCCTGAATCCTGTGCTGCCTGCTTGGGCAGGGAGGTTGGACGGGGTGACCTCCCTCCCAGCCTTACTCACCCTGGGGTTTTTGAGGCTCCAGAAGATGCCAGAGTTGGGCTGTCAGGGGGCTCTGAAGGTCCAGATCTCCCCGTTCCCTGATTTAACCCTTTGGCAGGGCAGTGGTGTCATCCCAAATCCCTCCTGACCCAATGGATGTTAATTTTATTTATTTTCAATCCGTGCTGATCCTCTGCAGTGAACGCCTTTGGAAGCTGCTCATCCCTCCCTTCCAGCGGGGGGTTAATGGGTGAAAAGAGGGATTTGCACTGCAGCTGACAGCTCACAAAATGCAATGTTTAACTCCCCGTCCTCCCCAGCTCGGTGTCAGGGGCAGGGACCCCGGGGACAGGAGCAAACCGGACCTCTCGGCTCATTATGAGTCATTTATTCTGAACCACACAAATTCTCCAGGCTGAGTCCCAATTAAGACATTACACTACATGTGTTAATTAGTCTGCTCTCCTTTTTAAATCAAGCCATAACTTCTTCCTAATTAGGAGGTCGGCCCCTTGTAATTTGAACTGGCCTGAGCTGGAAGCACCCCTGGAAGTCACACCTGGGGGCTGGACTCGGGATCATTTTAAATTGGTTGAGGTTTTCCTTGGGTGATTATGAGGTCCCCGACAGGGCAATAATTACAGAGGGTGCAGTTCCAAATTAAGATGTCAGGGGCGGTGTCAGCAGCCATGCCTTGGCTCCAAACTGAGCCCCGGGGGGAGCTGCTGCTCCTGGGATTGTCCCAGTGAGGGCTCTCATGGATCACAGCAGCTTCCGCAGGAGAGAAGCCAGCTCCAGGAGCTGCCCCTGCGCACCCCAGGATAACCACAGCTTATCCTGGCACTCCTGGAACGGGGAGGGTGGTACAGGATGTGGAGCAGGTGACCTGTGGTCCTGCTGGGACAGGTCACCTCTCCTGAGGGGACAGGTCACCTTCCTTGCTGGGACAGGTCCCCTGCTCTCCTTGCTGGGACAGGTCACCTGCTGTCCTTGCTGGGACAGGTCACCTTTCCTGCTGGGTCAGGTCACCTCTCCTGCTGGGACAGATGCCCTGGTCTCCTCCTTGGACAGGTCATCTGGTGTCCTGCTGGGACAGGTCACCTTTCCTCCTTGGACAGGTGACCTTGTTCTCCTCCTTGGACAGGTCACCTTTCCTGCTGGGACAGGACCCTTGGTCTCCTGTTAGGACAGGTCACCTCTCCTCCTTGGACAGGTGACCTGCTGTCCTCCTTGGACAGGTCCCCTGCTGTCCTGCTTGGACAGGTCCCCTGCTGTCCAGCTTGAACAGGTCCCCTGCTGTCCTCCTTGGACAGGTCCCCTGCTGTCCTCCTTGGACAGGTCACCTGCTGTCCTCCTTGGACAGGTCACCTGCTGTCCTGCTGGGACAGGTCACCTGCTGTCCTCCTCGGACAGGTCCCCTGCTCTCCTCCTTGGACAGGTCCCCTGCTCTCCTGCTGGGACAGGTCCCCTGCTGTCCTCCTTGGACAGGTGACCTGCTCTCCTCCTGGGACAGGTCCCCTGCTGTCCAGGTGGGACAGGTGACCTGCTCTCTTCCTTGGACAGGTCACCTGCTGTCCAGCTTGGACAGGTCCCCTGCTGTCCAGCCTGCAGGAAGCCCTGCAGGCTCCTCTGAGAGGCTCCGAGGTGCAGCCGTGCTCAGCGCAGCACGGAGCAGCTCAATATTGGAGAACAGAAGCTCGACTTTCACAGCACAAATTGACAGGATCAACTCCGTCTCGAGAGCTTATTAGCGAGGAGCTGAGATCCTGGAGGAGTTAAACTCCGGTGTCTGCTCTCCCCCACGTCTCCCCCAGCTCCTGGAGACGAAGGCAGCTCTCAGCAGGGGCGAGGGGGGCTGGGTGTGCCCAGGCAGGGCTGGGATGGGATCTGGGATCCAGGCTGGCTGGCAGGGCAAGGACAGCCCTGGGCTGGGAAGGGCTGGCTGCCACCTGGGAGTGCTGCACCTTGGGTTGGGAGTGGTTTAATCCCAGCGGCGTCACCTCAGGGATGGATGTTTGGGGCTTGGTGTCATCTCTTGTACCTTCCCTGGCCCAGGAGAGCTCCTGTGACCACCCCAGAGGGAAGGAGATGGTGGAATTGTGGAATACCCTGAGCTGGATCCACAGGGATCATCCATCCAAGCCCTGGCCCTGAACAGACACCCCAAAATCCCACCCCGTGCACCCCTGGCAGCCCCTGGAGCTCTGGCAGAGTTGGGAATGTGCCCATTCCCTGGGGAGCCTGGGCAGTGCCAGCACCCTCTGGATGAGGGACCTTTCCCTGAAATCCCAAACCTGCCCTGGAACAGCTCCAGCCTCTCCCTGTGTCCTAAACAACCCAGCAGCAAATCCAGTCCCACTGAGCATTCCAACAAAACTCCCAGTCCAGTCGTTGGTTTCTATTCCCATTCTTTTCAGTTGAATCATAGGGATCCTTTTTGTGAATGGCTCTGGAACAAATCCTTCACAAATGCTGGTTTCCCCTTTAGCATTGATAATCTCCCTGGGGCCCTGTATCCTGGAATATTTTGAATATACCAGCTTCTACCAGCAGAATCCTGTCCCAGTTTCCTGCTGTTTATTCCATCAGAGGGGTCACTTTTGGGTCATTACCAGAACCTGACCTCGCAGGGATCTTCAGGTGTTCACAAGTCTCGAACTCATAAACGTCCCCCAGGAACAGCAAACCTCAAACCATCCTTGCCACCCACTGCAGATGCTGGATTTTAACCAGTCTAGGGATTGCCAATGTTGTGGCTTTATTGCCCCGTCAATGAAGCTGTTTGTGCCTTTTCCAAAGCTCCCAGAGCTCCCTCTCAAGGAGCTGATGCCACTGGGCACCAGCTGCACCTTGCTGCAGGTGTCCCCTGGGGCGGGGTCACCTCCTCTGCCTCACCCCAGTGTGGGGTGGGGTGGAGCTGGGGCTGTGTGGGGGGGAGGTTGGTGATGACCCCCCAGGGGAGAGGTGTCCACCCCTGGCAGGGCCCAAGGCCAGGCTGGACAGGGCTTGGTGGACCCTGGGATGGTGGGAGGTGTCCCTGCCCGTGGCAGGAGGAGGAACTGGATCACCTTTAAGGTTCTTTCCAACCCACCCTGTGATTCTCTGACACCAGTGAGGAGAGGGGGTCAGCGGGTGAGCAGTCAGTGAGCAGGAGTGTCCGTGCAGGGTGTCCATGCAGGATGTCCATACAGGGTGTCCTGTCCACACAGGGTGTCCACGTAGGATGTCCATGCAGGGTGTCCTTGCTGGGTGTCCATACAGGGTGTCCTTGCTGGGTGTCCTTGCAGGCTGTCCATGTAGGGTGTCCATGCAGGGTGTCCATGTAGGGTGTCTGTCCATACAGGGTGTCTGTCCATACAGGGTGTCTGTCCATACAGGGTGTCCTTGCTGGGTGTCCGTGCAGGGTGTCTGTCCTTGCAGGGTGTCTGTCCATGCAGGGTGTCCTTGCAGGATGTCCATACAAGGTGTCCATACAGGGTGTCTGTCCATGCAGGGTGTCCATGCTGGGTGTCTGTCCGTGCAGGATGTCTGTCCATACAGGGTGTCTGTCCATGCAGAATGTCTGTCCATACAGGGTGTCTGTCCATACAGGGTGTCTGTCCATGCAGGGTGTCTGTCCATACAGGGTGTCTGTCCATGCAGGGTGTCCATGCAGGGTGTCCATACAAGGTGTCCATACAAGGTGTCCATACAAGGTGTCCATACAGGGTGTCTGTCCGTGCAGGGTGTCTGTCCATGCAGGGTGTCCTTGCAGGGTGTCCATACAAGCTGTCCATGCAGGGTGTCCATACAAGGTGTCCATGCAGGATGTCTGTCCATACAGGGTGTCTGTCCATGCAGGATGTCTGTCCGTGCAGGGTGTCTGTCCATGCAGGATGTCTGTCCATACAAGGTGTCCGTGCAGGATGTCTGTCCATGCAGGATGTCTGTCCATGCAGGGTGTCCTGTCCCCGCAATGCTCTGACCAAGCCTTTCCCTTGCAGAACTTCTCTGCTGAGGTCCCGGCCCCGGATGGTCCTCCCGGTCCAAAGCCTCGTGTGCCTCGCTGCCTTTGGCCTGGCCCTGCCCCTGGCCATCAGCCTCTTCCCGCAGATGTCCGAGGTCAGTGCCTGGCCGGGGGTCTCACAGGGGGGACAAACTGTTGGGGAGGATGAAAAAGGAAAGCCTTACAAACATGACTGCTTAAGTTTTTGAGAATGTGAAACCTCTAAGTGAAATAGAATTGAACGCAAGTTTCGATGTCTAAAGCCTCAGTTAGTGGACAACTGGAGAACAACAGTGTGGCTGCTGAAGGTAAAACCCCTTTGGATTAAACTGGAACTGGATCACCTTTGAGGTTCTTTCCAAGCAAACCCAACCCAATGCCCTTCTCCTCACCAAGAGCCCAAAGGTCAGAGCAGACCCCGCTAGCTTGGCAGGAGGGGTGCAAAGAGTCGTTTTTAGGGTTTAAAATATAACACAGCATGGCCATGGAATGATTCTTACAGGCTGTGTGTAAATGCTGTAGGGTTTGTGTCTTGTACTGGATTGGTTGGTGGAAGTTGGAATATTCAGTAGAGAAGAAAATTTAATGTGTTGTAACGGGAACTTCGCTCTCTTACTGCTCTTCAGCTCCTCTCTTGCTCTCTTCTTCTTCTCTCTCTGGGGCTGCCCTGACCTGCAGCTGGCAGCTCTTAGCAGGGCCCCTTCACCCAGACCCTGGGCAATAAACCCCTGCTCCAAGAGCAGCCTTGACTCCAGAGATCTCCCATCACCATCCCACCCCGTTCCTACAACAAATTTGCTGGTTGCAAATCCACGGCCTCTGTGCCTTCCAGGAGAGCTGGCTTGCTCCTGTGCTCCTCCTCCATGCCTGGATGGAGCTGGTTTTGGTGTTCTGAGATGTATCCATGGCCTCTGTGCCTTCCAGGAGAGATGGCCTGTTCCTGTGCTCCTCCTCCATGCCTGGATGGAGCTGGTTTTGGTGTTCTGAGATGTATCCATGGCCTCTGTGCCTTCCAGGAGAGATGGCCTGCTCCTGTGCTCCTCTGGCCAAAGCTGGTTTTGATGTTCTGAGATGTATCCATGGCCTCTGTGCCTTCCAGGAGAGCTGGCCTTCTCCTGTGCTCCTCCTCTGTGCTTGGATGAAGCTGGTTTTGGTGTTCTGAGATATATCCACAGCCTCTGTGCTGATTTTGGTGTTCTGAGATGTATCCATGACCTCTGTGCCTTCCAGGAGAGCTGGTCTGCTCCTCTGCTCCTCCTCCATGCCTGGACAGAGCTGGTTTCAGTGTTCTGAGATGTATCCACAGCCTCTGTGCCTTCCAGGAGAGCTGGTCTGCGCCTGTGCTCCTCTGGATGGAGCTGGTTTTGGTGTTCTGAGATGTATCCATGGCCTCTGTGCCTTCCAGGAGAGCTGGCCTGCTCCTGTGCTCCTCCTCTGTGCTTGGATGGAGCTGGTTTTGATGTTCTGAGATGTATCCACGGCCTCTGTGCCTTCCAGGAGAGCTGGCCTGCTCCTGTGCTCCTCCTCCATGCCTGGATGGGGCTGGTTTTGGTGTTCTGAGATATATCCACGGCCTCTGTGCTGATTTTGGTATTCTGAGATATATCCATGGCCTCTGTGCCTTCCAGGAGAGCTGGCCTGTGTCTCTCCTCCTCCTCCATGCCTGGACAGAGCTGGTTTTGGTGTTCTGAGATGTATCCCCCCTCTCCCTCACAGCAGGGCTTCCTTGGAGGGAAAATATTGAATCCAAGCTCTGTCCATGAGGCCAGGAGCCTGGATCACCCTTTTGAGGGACAGGTCCCCTGTTTTCTTCCCCAGAGCTTCTCTGAGGGCTTTTGCTTTTTCATCTCCTGGGAAGAGGCAGCTTTGGGGGTGAGCAAAAAAAAAAAAAAAACAGGCAAGGAAACAGGGAATGAGCAATGCAATCACTCAGACCAATGCAGCTGGACAAATTGCTGGGGTGGGTTGATTTCTAAGTCATTAATTTTGGTGATTGGAGCTTTTGCTGGTTGCAAATCCGTGCATTTCCAGAGAAGGTCTCTGTTCCTGAGGGAGAAAACCTCTGGTTCTATGAGGCCTCTGTCAAACAAGGACTCTCTCAGGAGGTTCTTTTCGTGTCAGCTGGAGGAGCTGATCAGGAGTTTGCGCCACTGTCTGCAGGTTAATTCACAGTTTTTTCAGTCTGGGTGGGTTTATCCGTGACTTCCAGCCAGGGAATCTTGCTGCACACTTGTGTGCTGACTGACAGAGACGTTGGGAATTCTCTGTTGTCCTTCTGGCTGTCTCCAGGCTGAGAGGAAACTGTCCCTCCTCTCTAAAAACCTGAATTCATCTCAGTCTTGGAGCCTCTTGCTAAAAGACGTGCTTGCTGAAGCTTTAATGATTCATATGGCTCTTCCTTAAACTTTTTCTAATTAGCCAACATCGTTTTTTGGAGCCCTTCCATCAGGAGCAGACACAGCATTGCAGTCAGGAGCTGCACAAGCCCCAGTTGCAGGAGCAATGCGATTTCCCTGCCTCTCCTGGGCTCTGGCAGGGCTTTTGGCAGGAGCTCCAGCCTCCCTGGCCATCGGCTCCGCGCTCTGATCCCGAGTTCTGCTCCCAGGCTCTGCTGGGGAAGGGCTGGGGAGCCTTGCCAGGGCTCACACCTGCTCAAGGTGGAGCCTGGAGCGCGTCCAGCCTGCCCGTGGGAAGGAGCTGGGGCAGGCAGCATCCCTTCTGCTCCTTTGCCAGAGAGGCAGCGAGTTCTGAGGGCTGGAAAAGCCCTCTGAGATCATCCAGTCCAAGCCAGGCCACCGCTGAGCCTGTCCCCAAGTGCCACATGCACAGGGCTGGGACATCCCTGCAGGGATGGGCACTCCAGCTCTCCACTTGACACCTTAGGAAGGCTGAGACAGAGGCTGGACAGAGCTGGAGAATAAAATAAATATTTATTACAGTAGAGATTTATTAAAATGGATATTTATTAAAGTAGATATTCATTAAAATAGATATTTATTAAAGTAGATATTTATTAAAGTAGATATTTATTAAAGTAGATATTTATTGAAGTGGATATTTACTTAAGTGGATATTTATTAAAGTGAGATTCATTAAAGTAGATATTTATTAAAAGGCTTCCAGGACCCACCCTGGGCATCCCAGGAGCCTGACCCAGGCTGCACCCAGGGTGGGTTGGGAATGGCCACACACAGTGGCTGCCCCATCAGGAGATTTTTACATTTTTATCAGTTCTGGTCCATTTGTACATTGGGGTTTAATTGTCCAATTCCAGCTCCAGGCTGTGAGGTCCCATCCTGCTTGTTCCTCCCTCCAGCCACCCTTGTTTGTGCTTTTTGGGCTGAAAGTTGTCCTTGGTGCTCAGCAGGAACAGGATTTGTTTTGTGTCCCTGCTCTGTGCAGAGAGCTCATGGCACTGAGTGTGAGGCTCAGAGCTGCATCCTCAGGCAGCACAGAACCTGAAACTATGAAAACTCAAATCTGAGGCATCACACTCCCAATGCCTGACCACCCTTTCCAGGGAGAATTCCTTCCTAACATCCGCTTTAAACCTTCTCTGGTGCAATTTTCCTGGGAATTTTTGATTCCCTCCCTACTTCCAGGAAAAATCTTTCAGGATCATCAGGGAAGCAAGACCACAGCAGGCCCCTTCGACCTCATTTATCCCAAGGGTGACATTGCCACTGTCCCTCCAAAATACTGAAATCCTAAAATGGTTTTGGGTTGGAAGAACCCTAAAGACCCTCTGGTTTCATACCATGGCCAGGGACACCTCCCACTGGAATTTTGGCTTCCTGGCCCACAGATCATTTCTCCTGTGCAGTATCTGATACGCCAGCAGGGAAAAAAAAAAAAAAAATCTCATTGATTTTAGCAGCTGAATGAATTCTAACCCACGGGGAAAAACTCAGGGCTGGTTTTGCCTGCGAGGATGCTGGGACTGCAAGCAGCCCTGGAAGCCCTGGAAGTGTTGTTGGGAGTGACCTTCTGCAGGCAGCTGAGATGTTCTCCGCAGTGTTAAACGTGACTCAGCGCTGGTGGGGGCTCAGACGGGGATGACGTGCGCTGCCCACGCGCCCTGAGAGGGAGAAGGAGCCTCCCAGAGCCTGCCTGAGCTCTGCCTGCTGGGCTCCAGCTCTGCCCCACGGGGTGGGTGAGCCTGCCCCAGCCCCCCTGCACAGCTGGATCCACATCTGCTCACAGCGCCGGCTCAGGGGCTCCAGGGCTGGTCAGTCACAGAATCCCAGCCTGGATTGGGTCAGGAGGGATCCTAAATCCCACCCAGTGCCCCTCCCCTGCTATGGCAGGGAGACCTCCCACTGTTCCAGGTGGATCCAAGCCCCAGTGTCCAGCCTGGCCCTGGACACTCCTAAATCCCGAGTTATTGCTGGTTGGGATGTTCATGGAATGGTTTGGGTGGGAAGAGACCTTAAATCCCATCCAGTGCCACCCCCTCCCACCATCCCAGGTGGATCCAGCCTGGCCTTGGGCACTGCCAGGGATCCAGGGGCAGCCCCAGCCAAGCTGGGAATTCCAGCCCAGCCAGGAATTGCTGCCCAAGCTCCCCTTGCCCAGTGGGAAACCATTCCCTGTCTCCTGTCCCTGCAGCCCTTGTCTCCAGCCCCTCTCCAGCTCTCCTGGGGCCCTTTTAGGGACCCTGAGGATTACCTGGATTTTTCCCTTCTCCAGGGGGACATTCCCAGCTCTCCCAGAGCAAAAAAGCTCCAAAACCCTGGAATGGTTTGGTTTGGAAAAGACCTTAAATCTCATTCCAACCCCTTTCCATGTTCAGGGACACCTCCCACTGTCCCAGGTGGATCCAAGCCCCAATGTCCAGCCCGGCCTTGGGCACTGCCAGGGATCCAGGGGCAGCCCCAGCCAAGCTGGGAATTCCAGCTCAGCCAGGAATTGCTGCCCAAGCTCCCAGCCCAAGCTCCCCTTGCCCAGTGGGAAGCCATTCCCTGTCTCCTGTCCCTGCAGCCCTTGTCCCCAGCCCCTCTCCAGCTCTCCTGGAGTCCCTGCAGACACTCTGAGCATTCCCTGGATTTTTCCCTTCTCCAGGGGGACATTCCCAGCTCTCCCAGCCAATGTTCCCATGATGTTTGCATTTTCTAGAAACGTGTGAGTGTTTACAAAGGACATTCCCCCCAGTCTCCAAAATCGCTGTGGAGGTTCCTGTGGGGATGCTGAAGGGAGCAAACAGAGTGTTTTACCTGGAACAATCTCTCTGGATCCATTCCTGGCTGGGAAATCCAAGTGCCTTTGCAGGGACTGTTTCTCAAAATCTGTGAATTTTTGGGCACTCACCACCAGACCATGAACTTCAGTGGCTGGGCTCGATCACCTCGGAGTCCTTTCCAACCTGAAACGATTCCATGGTTCTGTGTCTTGTCAGATAAGGAACTCAGAGGTGTCTAAGCACTGATCCCTGTGCAGGGGGGAGTGTCTCACAGCAGGGCAGGATGTACCAAGGAGCAAATCAGCCACGAGGTGTAAGAGACGTGCTCTGTTCCAAAAACACGCCTGTGGTCTGGGCAGCAACCCCTGCAGGAGCTGTGGGTGAGCCAAACCCTGCCCTCAGTCACACACTCACAACCTTCTGCAGGTCAGGGAGCAAACACAGTCATTCCCTGGCTGGTTTGGGTGGCCACCTTTGACCCTCTCTCCTGACGGGGCTCGAACTCACAGTCGGTTTTCCAGCAGAACTGAAGCCTTGCAGTGGTTTGAATTAAATTCAGTAATTTAATTCAGATGGCTGGGTAAACTGCAGCCACCTTGTCCCATCAGCTGTAGCTGCTCTGGAGCTATTCCTGTGTTACACCAGCTCCAGGGAAATCAGAGCTCAGCAAACACAGGCACCAAGGTCAGGGGAAGGGAATTCTGCAGGTGAGCAACCTCCACCTGCTGGGAAGGTTAAACCCACCCCGAGCCTTTTTATTTTTATTTTTTTTTTGGGGTGGATATCCAGCCTAGCAAAACCCTGGGTTTTGGAGGGATGAAATTCCACTTGGATTTCTGCAGCGGTGCTCCAGGATCGCAGCTTGTTTCTGGATATTGTGGCTTTAAAGAGAACGTTACAAAAATAAACCCCTCGTATCAGCCACGAAACCATGGATCCTTGGGAATACTCACGCTGGAGCTGCTGAGAAACGTTCTTGTCATCCCAGGGGTAGTGCGAACTGTGGAGCCCAAAGCCGTCAATATGCACTGAGCAATTCTCTGCTCTTAAGTTGAGGAGAAACGTGTAGTTAATGCATTTAAGCCCACAACCTCCAACTGCCTCCCATGCCCCCCGGGGGAATCTCTTCCCTCTCCCAATCCCGCAGCATCCCCACTGACAACTCCTACTCAGCTATGCACTGCCAATGGAAACAGCTGTGACAGCTCCGAACCGAAAATGGGGCTTGTGCAAATGAAATTCAGTGTAGCAGCAGGAGAAAGAACCACGGGGTTGCTCCGCTGCTTTTCCCTGCCCCGTGGGCCCTGCTCCTTCCTGATGGTTCCTTCAGCAGCCTCCACCAGGAGCTGGTGTGGGGGGAAAAGGTGGATGGGGCCAGGTGAGAGATGGAGAAATGGAGCTGGAGAACGGCAGAGAGAACTTCACCCACCTCAGTCAGCGCTCCTGCCCTCGCCTGGGGGAAGCTTAAAGGGCTTTTTTTTTTTTTTTTTTTTTTTGGGGTGATGCTCAATGCAGAGCGAGGCATCTTCCGGAATGAGGCTGATTCCAGCCTTTCCGTAAAAATAAATCTTCCTTTTGGATCTCCAGGACAAGGGGAATAAACAGCCGAAAATCCAAGGCTGAGCTATTGTTTTCCAATCTGTTTTAGCCTTCATCTTGTTGGCAGGCTGCTTTAGAAAAGCAAAAGGTTAATGAGCCAATGTGCAGTGGGATTATTGCAGTAAAGATGACAGTGAACCAGTAATTACTAATTAGATGCAGTTTAACAGGAGGAACAAGTGAAATCTCCTCTTCACCAACTGTCAATAATTAGCAGATTTGGTGAGGTTGAAATGTGTCCACAGTTAAAAGGCTGATTTTTTAATGAAATGGCACTTGACAAAAGAGCTGTATGGAGGTCACAGCCGTAGCCCTCGAGACGCTTCCCCATTCCATACTTAGGAGGGAAATCAGATGCAATCCAGCAGGGGGTCCCCGTGGAACCATCCCTCCCTTGGGATCGCTCCGCACGGCACCGAGGGGGAGGGGAGCAGGAGGGATTCTCTGCAGTCATTTTGTCCAAGTTGGATGAGAAGCCAGGCAAGGGATTTGCCAGCTGCCATGGGGGAAAAAAAAAAAAAAAAATTTGTTTGAGAAGTGAGAAGTTCTGCTTTGCTTCTGGGGCTGGAGAAACGGTTTCCTGGGAGTCTGGGAACCCTTGGGATGGAGGCTGGGCTTGGAAGGAGCTCCTCTCAGCAAAGAAGTGGCACGAGGTCCTGAAGGGCTGGCAGGAGGCTGGAAGCTCAGTGGGAAGTGTCTCCCAGAGACTGCAGAGGATTCAAGCTGTGCCTCAGAGATTGCTTCCTGCTGCTCCGCCGGTGGCTGCGGGAGCACCAAGAGGTTCATCCGAGGTTCCTCTTCTGAGTGCTGACCCAGCTTCTACCTTATCTTCTGCCTTATCTTCTGCCTTATCTTCTGGTTTATCTTTTTGCCTTATTTTCTTGCCTTGGGTTTACTATCTTCTAGTTTATCTTTTACCTTATCTTCTGGTTTATCTTCTTGATTCTCTTCTGCCTTATCTTCTGGTTTATCTTCTGCCTTGTCTTCTGGTTTATCTATCTTCTGGTCTATCTTTTACCTTATCTTCTGATTTCTCTTCTGCCTTATCTTCTGCCTTATCTTCTGGTTTATCTTCTGCCTTGTCTTCTGGTTTATCTTCTTGTTTCTCTTCTGCCTTATCTTCTGGTTTATCTTTTTGCCTTATTTTCTTGCCTTGGGTTTATCTATCTTCTAGTTTATCTTTTACCTTATCTTCTGGTTTATCTTCTTGTTTCTCTTCTGCCTTATCTTCTGGTTTATCTTCTTGCCTCATCTTCTGGTTTATCTATCTTCTGGTTTATCTTCTTGCCTTATCTTCTGGTCTATCTTTTACCTTATCTTCTGATTTCTCTTGCCTTATCTTCTGGTTTTTCTTCTGGTTTCTCTTCAGCCTTATCTTCTGGTTTCTCTTCTGGTTTATCTTCTGGTTTATCTTCTTGCCTCATCTTCTGGTTTATCTTCTGGTTTATCTTCTTGCCTCATCTTCTGGTTTCTGGCCTTTCCCTTGTTGACAAAGGCAGGAACTCTTTTTGTCCTCTGTGAGAACCTCAAGGGAGGTTCTCCTGACTTAGCAAGGCCATGGGACAGGACAGGCGTTGTTGAGGGAGAAATGGAACTGGGAACAATTTTCAAAGGATGTTCCTTGCAAATAGGACCAGATAGTTTGGAGAAACAGAACCATGAAAGGTGCACTGCAGCAGGACCCAGGAGGGGTAATTTTAGATTATTGGATTTCGGGCATCAGCAGCATTGTGTGGCAGAAGCTGATAGGCCAAAAAAACCCCTTAGGATGTGTTGTAATTAGGAAATAGTTTGGCTTCTGATTGTGATGGAGTGAATTATAACATCTGTACAGTCTCACCCTTCACATGAGACTGAAAATGGAATAAAATCTTTCAAACACCTCTCAGGGGCCCCATCTCTGGGTCAGCAAAAGACACAACCAACAAGGAGGGTTCTTTCACACCCACGAAGTGACTGGTTTGGGCAGAACCCCCAGGATTTCCATGACAGAACCCCCAGGATTTCCATGACAGGAAGTGGCTGAATGCTGGCGTTGTTCAAGCAGGACTTGAGGGACAAATCTGAGGTGTTTGGGAACGTGTTGAGCCCCTTTTGGCCTCCAGATGAAGGATGGTGGTGCCTAATGGGGTGTCTGGTGCTCCTCAGTAAGGATGGACTCGTTCCTGCCAGAGGCTGGACAATGAGTGACCCTCCCGTGCTGCCCCTGGCCGGGTGAAGGGGTGGGACAGGAGGGGACATCTGGGGACAGCAGGGTGGTGCTGCCCTGAGCTCAGAGCTCCCGTGGAAGGTCCCAGCCCATCTTTGATAAGAGATAACAACCTGAGGAAGTCCTAAACTCCATCTGCACTTCCAACCCCAGCAGGATCTGAGCACAGCCTGGGGCACTGGCCGTGGCTGCTGGACTGTCCCCATCCCCCCTGGAGCCGTTTGGGCTTCCCAGCTGATCCTGGAGGGTCCTGCTGCCAGGGATGCTCCCAACAAACAAAGCCTCCCTTAGGATGGGAAGAGTTTGTCCAGGTGGATGGACACAGGGTGTGCCCTCCTGGTGTTCCTGCTGCCTGCAGAGTCCCAAATGTGCCCCAGGACCCACCCTGGGCATCCCAAATGTGCCCCAGGATCCACCCTGAGCATCCCAAATGTGCCCCAGGACCCACCCTGGGCATCCCAAATGTGCCAGAGGGATCCACCCTGAGCATCCCAAATGTGCCAGAGGGATCCAGCCTGGGCATCCCAAATGTGCCCCAGGATCCACCCTGGGCATCCCAAATGTGCCAGAGGGATCCACCCTGGGCATCCCAAATGTGCCCCAGGATCCACCCTGGGCATCCCAAATGTGCCCCAGGACCCACCCTGATCATCCCAAATGTGCCAGAGGGATCCACCCTGGGCATCCCAAGGACAGTCAGGTTCATGTGCTCCCAACCTCCCCGGGGCAGTTCAGAGCACTCCTGGGTGAAGTTTTTCCCTAAAAACACAGGGAGAGATGCCAGGCTTGGTCCTCTCCTGCCCTTCCAGTGGTGCTTTGTGCTGAGCTGCTGATCCAGCACCTTCCTGCTCCTCCCTGCTCCAGGGAGGGCTTCGGGTCGGAGTCTGGTGCTCCTGCAGAGGCCACACAACCCCAAACATTCCAGACCCTGCACGGCTGGGACATTCCAGCCAGGAAAACCCCCAGGTTGTCCTTTTTGTGTGGTAACTCCTCCTTCCCACCGTGTGATGCTGAACCACACTCACACACTGAGATGTCCAAGGTAGAAAAAGGGGCAGTTTATTTACAGACCTCGAGATTTATGGAATTCCAGCAGTGACCATGGATTGGAGGATGGAAATTGTCCTCTCCAACCACACTGGTCAAACCCAACAGCCCATCAATTCCCTCCTCCTCCAGAAAGGAATGCAAAACCATCATTACTTGCATGAAAAGTGCGTGAGATATTCCACCACAAAAAAAATAAAACGTCAGAAGGCTGAAAGAACTTTAGAAAAATAGAGAAGAACGGGGTGACATGATGCTCCCTTGGGTTCTCCCTCTGGGGCGCAGCAGACGTTGTGTCCCGGTAATTCCCGGCTGCCTGCTCCACCTGCTGGAATTCCAGCTGCAAATCTGAGCTGGGTGATCCCGCACTGGCCTTGCCCCAGGGCCTCCCACCATTCCCAAACCCCTTCAGAAGCTCTTCCCTGCCGTGCCCTTCGGGTTCCTGTCCCGGCACAACCGAAACTCCGCCGGACCGGGAGAGAAGGAACTGGTTTGGAAAAGCAAAGAACATTTCTGGGTCACCACACCTCCCCTTCCCATGGGGGGAGGGTTTTCTCCCCCACTTCTGTCCCAAAATCTCAAAACCAAAGCATTTCCCCGGAGCTGGGAGATCTCGGTCACTTCTTTCTGGGAGCAGATTCCTTTCTCTTCTAAAATCTGGGAATCATGGAATGGTTTGAGTGGGGAGTGACCTTAAAACTCATCCAGTGCCACCCCATCCATGGGCAGGGACAGCTCCCGCTGCCCCAGGCTGCTCCAAATGTCCACCCTGGTCTTGGACATGGCCAGGGATGGGGCATTTCCCAAGGGAAGAGGAAGAGGAAGAGGGGGAGGAGGAGGAAGAGGGGGAGGAAGAGGAAGAGGAAGAGGAAGAAGAAGGAGAAGGAGAAGGAGAAGAAGAAGAAGAAGAAGAAGAAGAAGAGGAGGAGGAGGAGGAGAAGAAGAAGAAGAAGAAGAAGAAGAAGAGGAGGAGGAGGAGGAGAAGAAGAAGAAGAAGAAGAAGAACAAGAACAAGAACAAGAAGAAGAAGAAGAAGAACAAGAAGAAGAAGGAGAAGGAGAAGAAGAAGAAGAAGAAGGAGAAGGAGAAGGAGAAGAAGAAGAAGAAGAAGAGGAGGAGGAGGAGGAGAAGAAGAAGAAGAAGAAGAAGAAGAAGGAGAAGAAGAAGAAGAAGAAGAAGAAGAAGAAGAAGAAGAAGAAGAAGAAGAAGAAGAAGAAGAAGAAGAAGAGGAAGAAGAGGAGGAGGAGGAGAAGAAGAAGAAGAAGAAGAAGAAGAAGAAGAAGAAGAAGAAGAAGAAGAAGAAGAGGAAGAAGAGGAGGAGGAGAAGAAGAAGAAGAAGAAGAAAAACAAGAAGAAGGAGAAGAAGAAGAAGAAGAAGAAGAAGAAGAGGAAGGCTCTGGCCTTCAGGAACTTCATTACCCCTGCTTAGGAGCCCCTGGGACACCTCGGGGTGGTTCCATTCCCACCTGCCCCGCCTGTTTGGGTGATCCCTGAGCTCGGTGCCACCTCGGGGCCAGGGGAAGGTCAGGAGTCAGCAGCCCCCCGACGGCTTTGGGGGGGGCTGTGCCTTTGTTCTCCCTTCCCTCCCTTTGCTTTGTCCCCCAGCTGGCTGCTCCCGGGAGCAGCTCCTTTCTTCCCCCCACTCAAAGGTGCTGAACGTTTTCCTCACAAACCCCCCGAGCTGGAGCAGCAGAGGGCTGACCCGAGCTGCTCTTTGTGGTCAGCGGGGTGGGCCTGGGACCCCTCGGCAGCGCCCAGGGGGCTCCGGCAGCAGCAGCAGCGCTGGCAGACGGGGGGGATCTGGTTTCATGTTTATACCCCTGGCCCTGGGAGAGACAGGTTCAAGTATGTAAACCATCCCCCTGCGAGCACGGGCTGCTGCAGGTGTGTGGGTGCTGGTGGGCAGAAATGAAAACATTCCTGACACCAGCTCTTTTGAGGAGTCTTCACCTCCTGATGGCTATAAGCCATTAGGAGTCAAAAGAAAAGAGCTGACATCCGACAAGTCCGGATAAACAGCTAAACATTAACCCTTAAAGTGGCCCGAAAAACAGACTTAAAAGGCTCTTTGTGGAAAGAAGCTATTTTTTTTTTTTTATTTTTTTTTTCGGGCCTGTTAATTGCTGTCTTTCTTCAGGACACCTTTCAGCAGCACCTCCTGTAAACACAGGGGCTCCTGCCCGGCACTTCCCTTGGGATTCCTGCGCTGCCCTGGCCATTCCTGAGCCCTCCCGTGGCTCCTTGGCTTTGCTGCTTTCATCTGGGCCTGAAAACCAAGCCCCTTTCCCCTCTTCTGCCAGCCCACCCCCAGCACCCCGGGAATCACGGAATGCCCTGGGCTGGGCTGAGGGATGATCCACAGGGATCATCACCCAGGCCCACTCCTGGCCCAGGGATCACCACTCACTCAGAAAAGACCTTGGGTGTCATCAAGCTCTTGGTCAGAGGCCTCTTTGCTTGGCTCACCCCTCCTTTTCCTGCCTTACCCCTCTCCTGTCACACGGGGTTGGATTTGGCCTTTTTTGGCGTCTTTGGGGTTGTTTGGGCTCCTCTGGAACAACTCTGACTGCTCCAAGAGGTGCAGGATGCAAAGGGAGGGGATGGGTTGTCCAGACTTGCCTGCTTAGGGCTGAGAATGCCTTATTAATCACATCTCACAGATGTAATTATCGGTAATTGCTTTTTAAATTTCCTGTTCCTACTGAGGCTGGTGGTCTGCGAGGGAAGGAAATGTTGGGGGGGGGTTGGGATCCTGAGGAATTTGCTCAGCTTCCCTAAAGCACCAAGCTCAATCCCTGAATCCCACTCTCCCATCCTGCTCTTCCTCCTGAACAGCAGGAGAATTCAGGGGGCGATGTCTCCACCAAAGAGGAACAAATCCCTTCTTCCTTGACAGAGCTGCTTGAGGAATTCCTGCTGGAAGGGACCTCAGAGCTCATTTCCATCCAGAGGGAAGCTTTGTAATATTGTCCACATTCAAAAGTAGGATTTTTTTATTTCCTTTTTTCTTCCAAGAAAGGAGAAGCTCTTGTCTGTGTAGGTGCTTTTCATTGCGGCAAAGGAGGTCAGGAATCATAAACCAAACTCTGCCATTTTGAGGAGTTCTCAAGGCAGTATTTGGAGCGGGCTGGGGACTTTTCCACCAATCCACTGGCTCGGATGTTCCAAAAGAAAAAAAAAAACCCAAAAAATCTGCACACAGTGATGTGAGGGTCCTTCCAGGGAGAAGTATCTTCAGCCCTCTCCTGAGGAAGGTCCTGGCCTGGCAAGGCCACCAGCCCTGAGGTCACCAGGCAGCTGCTCCTGTACCAACCAGCCTAAGGCCCTTCTGGGGCTGGTGTGGAAATGAATTTGTAAATTTGTAAATCAACTCAAATTGATCCAGATTTACCCCAACCCTCACCCATCCCACCCCCTCCCACACTGAGAAAACCCCCAGAGCTGAGGGGAAAGGCTCAGCTCCCTCACAGGCCTTGGCTGTCTCCTCTCTCAGGAAGGCAGACACAGGGGCCTCATTTTGGTCTTGCTGTTTGAAATCTTTGGGTCTCAAAGCTTTTATTTGGGAGGTTTTTTGGTGGTTTTGTTGAAACTCTTGAGGTTTCTGGTGCTGTGGTGCTCTGCTTTCCCCCCAAAAAACAACCCCAACTCACCACTCTGCAATGACGTGGAGGTGGTGCCCTGCTGGGCCTGGACCTTCCAGTTTTTAAAAAGCTGAGGTTCCGAGAGCTCAGGGTCAACCAAACTCCCCCCAAAACCTCCAAAAAAGGCTTAGAAACTGCAGGATTTCAAACAGCAAGATCAAGAGGAAGTTCCCAGTCTGTCAGATGTCACTGGTGTCACCTTGAGGCCCCAGCAGGGCACCTACCTCCCACCACCTGCTGCAGGACAGGGCAGAAATGAGAGGATTTTTTTAAGGTCCCTTCCAACCCAAACCATTCCACGATTCCACAATTCCACTCCTGAGCTGACAGGAAACTTTTTTCTCTTTTGTTTTGTTTTGTTTTGTTTTGTTTTCTTTTCTTTTCTTTTCTTTTCTTTTCTTTTGTTTTGTTTTGTTTTGGTTGGTTGGTTGGTTGGTTGGTTGGTTTGTGGGGTTTTTTGTTTGATTGTTTGTTTTGTTTCGTTTTGTTTGTTTTTTGTTTGTTTTTTGTGTTCTTGGTTTTTGGAGGTTTTTGTGTTTGTTTGGGGTTTTTTTGTGGTTTTTTGTTTGTTTGGTTGTTGTTTTTGTTTTCTGTTTTTGGTTTGGTTTGGTTTGGTTTTTGTTTGTTTGTTTTTCTTTGGGTTTTTGTTTTGTTTTGGTGGGGTTTTTTGGTTTTGTTTGTGTTTGTGTTTGTGTTTGTTTTTGTTTTTTTTTTTTTTTGTTTTTGTTTTTGTTTTTGTTTTTGTTTTTGTTTTTTTTGTTTTTGTTTTTGTTTTGTTTTTTGTTTTTTGTTTTTGTTTTTTGTTTTTTGTTTTTGCCATGAGTGCTTTGACTGCATCCACCAGAGCTGGGTCCCAGGGCTGCTGCCTCAGCCTGGGTTGGACACAGACAAGGGGGCATTAAAAAGCACCAGAGCTTGAAATTAAAGTTTTCTTCAAGCAGTAAAAATGGAGGGAAAGCTGGAATATTTTCCTGTTCTGGAATATTTGCCTGTTCTGGAATATTTGCCTGTCCTGGAATATTTTCCTGTTCTGGAATGTTTGCCTGTCCTGGCTCCTGAGGTTTATCCATTCCAGAAGATTTTTCTGGGTGTTTTTTGCCACGGATGTTTTGGCCTCCAGCTGCTGCAGGACAGGGCAGAAATGAGAGGAGTTTTAAGGTCCCTTCCAACCCAAACCATTCCATCAATTCCATGATTCTGCTCCTGAGCTGACAGCAGACTTTTCTTTTTTTTGCCATGGATGCTTTGACTGCATCCACCTCCTTTCTGCCTTCCCAGAACAGCTTTTTCAGGAAAAAAAAAAAAAAAAAAAAAAAAAAAAAAAAAAAAAAAAAAGGAAAATTGGAATATTTGGCTGTTCTGGAATATTTGGTTGTTTTGACTTTTGAAGGTCATTAAGTTCAGGAGGTGTTTTTGTTTTTTGTCCTGGAATATTTGGCTTTTCTGGAATATTTGGCTGCTCTGGAATATTTGGCTGTTTTGGCTTTTGAGAGTTATTAATTTCATGAGATTTTTTTTGTTCTGGAATATTTGGCTGTTCTGGAATATTTAGCTGTTTTGGAATATTTGGCTGTTTTGGCTTTTGAGAGTTAATAATTTCAGGAGAATTTTTGTCCTGGAATATTTGGCTGCTCTGGAATATTTGGCTGTTTTGGCTTTTGAGAGTTAATAATTTCAGGAGAATTTTTGTCCTGGAATATTTGGCTGCTCTGGAATATTTGGCTGTTTTGGCTTTTGAGAGTTATTAATTTCAGGAGAATTTTTTTTGTCCTGGAATATTTGGCTGCTCTGGAATATTTGGCTGTTTTGGCTTTTGAGAGTTATTAATTTCAGGAGAGTTTTTGTCTCCCTGTGGGTTCACTGGGAGAGGTGAGAGCTGCTGGGGGGAGGTTGCTCTGGGAGTGACCACGGGGCTGCAGAGCTCCAGGACAGGCTGGGACACGCAGGGGACAGGAGGTCACCCCCCAGCCCAGGTGTGGGGTTGTCATCCCACCTGCTGGCTCTGTTATCATCACTCATCCCCTCCTGGGCGAGGGGAGCTCCCTGCTCCAGCCACAAACCCACCCTTCCCTCCTCCCCACATCACTAAATCAGTGTTTTTGCTGAGTGTTGCTCCTCAGAAAAGCTGTGCTGTGGTCACTTCCCAAAAGGGAGATTAAAAACTCCCTCCCTTGATTGTAGAATCATGAAATTAGGTTGGAAAAGACTTTTAAGGTCGTCAAGTCCAACCATTAAGCCAGCACCACCCAAGCACAGAACCACGGGGTCGTTTAGGCTGGAAAAGATCTTTAAAATCATCAAAACCAACCACAAAACCAGCACTGCCCAGTCCAGTGCAGTGGGGGAAGTTGCAGTCCCACAGCTGCCCCCGAAATCCTGAAATCTGCTCTGCTTCAGGGCAAGTGGGTATTCCCTGAGGGCAGGAACATCCCTGGCAGGCAAAGAGTCTCCTGGAATGGAAAACCTTCAAAAACCACCACGGCCAAATATTCCAGAACAGCCAAATATTCCAGGGAATAACCCTCAAAAGCCAAAACAGCCAAATATTCCAGAGCAGCCAAATATTCCAGGACAAAAAGTCTCCTGAACTTGATAACTCTCAAAAGCCAAAACAACCAAATATTCCAGAACAGCCAAATATTCCAACTTTCCTCCCTTTTCATTTTTCTTAATTTTTTTTTTCCTGAAAAAGCTGTTCTGGGAAAGCAGAAGGGAGGTGGATGCAGTCAAAGCATCCATGGCAAAAAAAGAGAAAAGCCTGCTGTCAGCTCAGGAGCAGAATCATGGAATTGATGGAATGGTTTGGGTTGGAAGGGACCTTAAAACTCCTCTCATTTCTGCCCTGTCCTGCAGCAGCTGGAGGCCAAAACATCCGTGACAAAAAAAAAAAACAAAACAAAACAAAAAACAAACCAAAAAAACCCAAAAAACCCCACAAAAACAAAAAAACCAACCAACCAAAACCAAACCAAACCAAACCAAACCAAACCAAACCAAACCAACAACAACAAACAAAAACAAACAAACAAACAAAAACAAACAAACCAAAAACCAAAAACAAAACAAACCCACAAAAAAACCCCAGAAAAATCTTCTGGAATGGATAAAGCTCAGGGGCCAGAACAAGCAAATATTCCATCTTTCCCTCCATTTTTACTGTTTAAAGAAAACTTTAATTTCAAGCTCTGGTGCTTTTTAATGCCCCCTTGTCTGTGTCCAAGCCAGGCTGAGGCAGCAGCCCTGGGACCCAGCTCTGGTAGGAAAGTGCTGACCAGGGGCCGTGTCACAGGCAAAGCATTTCCATCTTTTCTCCCTTCTTTGGAACAAAGAGAAGGAATAAATTTGGGATGTTTGGCTGTTCTGGCTCCTGAGATTCATCCATTCCAGATTTTTCTGGTTTTTCTTTGCCATAGATGTTTTGGCCACCGGCAGCCACCTCCAGCTGCTGCAGGACACAAATGAGAGGATTTTTAAGGTCCCCTTCCAACCCAAACCATTCCATGATTCCATGATTCTACTCCCGAGCTGACAGGAGACTTCCCATGGTTTTGAGAAAAACATTTTGATTGAACAGAACGGGTTTTTATTATGAAAACTGAACATTTCTGTCAAAGACAGGGGTCAGAAAGACTGGAGAGAAACCTAAAATGAAGAGAACTCTAAGAGGTCACCTCTTAAATTCAAGTTTTATTCTTAATTTGAAGGAAAAAAAAAACTTGACAAAATCCAGGTTTCTCTCAAAGCTGTTTCCCCCCAGCTCTGTGATTTGGGCAGGAAAGTGAGTTCCAATCATTCATGAATCATTCATTTGTCCTTGAGTCACGAGAACGTCTCTCAGCCAGTGTGTCCAGCTTTGGGACACGCCAGGATTGCAGCTGGGTGCCAAAGCTGGGAAATTGTCAGAGAAGAGCTTTAACACCAACGTTTCAGACAACAATCTGCCATGCTGGGGACAGCCACCAGGTTTGGCTGTCAGTTTTAAGAAAGCTGAGCTGATAATCTTTGGACACTGGCACGGGAAGGAAGTCTCTGGCAGGAGGGAGCTCCTTAGGGCAGCAAATGGAGAATTGAGGAGCTGGAATTGTGGATTTAGGGAGATTCCAGCCATGGAGGAGCTGGTGCTCTTTGGAGCAGGACATGGAGGGGCCTTGGGGCTCCACAGCTGCTTGGGCTCTGGAACCAGGGGCTGGAGATCCTCTGAGATCTCACAGATATTTTCTGTGATGTAATCAAAAGGCTTTTGGAGCATTCCCCGAATTCTCTGACCTTCAGCTCACCTTCAGTTGTCTGCAGGTCTGTAACAATTCCAGGAGGAACTCCTCAGCCAGCACTGCTGTCCTCGTCTCGTTCCTCAGGGATCGATCCGTGGGCGGCACTGGGGTGGTTTGGGTGGGATGGGACCTAAAAACCATCGGATTCCACCTCCTGCCATGGTCAGGGACACCTGCCATGGACACCTTCCATGGTCTGGGACACCTTCCATGGGCAGGGACATCTTCCATGGTCAGGGACACCTGCCATGAACACCTTCCATGGGCACCTGCCATGAGCAAGGACACCTTCTATGGGAAGGGACACCTTCCATGAACACCTTCCATGGGCACGGGCACCTTCCATAGCCAGGGACATGTTCCATGGTCAGGAACACTTTCCATGGACAGGGACACTTTCTGTGATCAGGGACACCTTCCATGGACACCTTCCACCAGGCCAGGTGCTCCCAGCCCCATAATCCAAGGGGAACTGCTCAGTGACCCCTGAAATGCCTCTGAGACACCCACAAACCCACGTGGGCCAGGATGGATCCATCCAAAGGGGCTGGGAGCGCTGGGGGAAGGACTCCCTGAGACATCTCCCACCCTTTATCAGCTCTCCTGGATAACTGGGAAGGTCCCAGTTGACTGGGAATGCAAATGGGTGACAAGAAAGGGTCTGGAGCAGGGAAGGGAGCTGGGAAGGGGCTGGAGAATTCCCGAGGGAGCTGGGAAGGGGCTGAGCCTGGAGCACAGGAGGCTCAGGGGGGCCCTGGTGGCTCTGCACAGCTCCTGCCAGGAGGGGACAGCCGGGGGGGATTTGGGATCTGCTCCCAGGGCACAGGGACAGGAGGAGAGGGAACGGCCTCAGGCTGGGCCAGGGGAGGCTCAGGGTGGGCAGCAGCAGGAATTTCCCCATGGAAAGGGAGCTCAGTGCCCAGGGAGGTTTGGAGTGCCCATCCCTGGGGGGATTTCAGAGCCCTGTGGAGGTGGCACCTGGGGACAGGGGTCAGTGGTGGAGAATGGTTGGACCGGATGATCTTAAAGGTCTTTTCCAACCTTAATCACTCTGAGTTTTCACCGGGCTCTCCTCGCTCCTCCCGTGTTGTTCCAGTCCTGGTGCCTCACTTTGGGAAGTCCTTTTCATTTCATGAAGTGACAACAGAGGTGCCCCTGCCCCTGGCACTTGGGGACAGGGGTCAGTGGTGGCACTGCTGGGAGTGGTTGGGCTTTGTGATCTCCGAGCTCCTTTCCAGCCTCCAGCATTCCCGCGGTGCCAGAGCCCTTCCCACACCCGCCTGAGCTTCCCGGGGGCTCGCAGCTCACTCTGCCCTGGGCTTCACCCTGGTGACCAAAGGCCTGGCAGGAGATGACCCAGAGCTGCTGGAAGGGCCAGGAGACCCTTGCCAGGCTCCCAAGGAGCCACCACCACCCCTCCCCGCTGGCAGCAGGCAGAAGACACAGTGACCATCCCGCTCCTCCCTTCCCCCAGCCCGGAGCAGCATCCGTCAGTCCCCGTGACCCTCCCCCTCCCAAAATTGGCTGCTTTCTCCCTTCTTCTCCCCCCCCCTCCCCTAGATTTTTTTTTCTTTTTTTTTTTTTTTTTTTTTTTTTGGCTGAGTGATGAGCTGTATGCCAAATCCATCTGCTCCTGTCTCCCCTAGCTGCCTTCCATATCGTTCCAGGATCCCTGGCAGCCAGCCTAGACCTATCTCTCTCCCTGCACTCTCCGGAGCACATTCCTTTCTACACCTTTTCCCGAGCTGGGATAGAAATGAGTATCAACCCCAAACAAAAAGCATCTGCTTTCTGCCTGCTGCTGCCTCACCGGCCGCGCCTGCACGCTACACCCGTGTCAGCAGCCATGCAAAACACACACAACCCCCAGCTCGCACCCAGCCGGGAGCGGCTGCCGGGAATTTGGGGCGCCCGGAGCTCCCCCGCGCCCGCTCCCGCGCCGGCTCCGCAGCACCAGCTGTGACCACCGCACCATTTGTTCCTCCAGCCCACGCCAGCACTCGGAGCCAGTTCTTTATCACCCCAATTAGCCTTGTCTGAGCTGATGAGAGGAGAGAGGCTTTCCACTGCAAGGCAGGGATGGGGGGGAAGAGAGCTGGAGAGCCGCGGGTACCCGGGAGGCGATTCCCGGCTTTGTTCCCTGGCAGGGGGACGGGTTCTGCCGGGTGCTGGCGTTGCTGCCATCCCGCCTGAGTCACCTGAGCCCATAAACGGCTGCAGAAAAAGGCTCAGGGCACAGAGTTTCTTGAGGTTTTCCCCCTTTTTTTCCCCTCGTGCTCTTGGCTGGCTGCCCCAGGGAAAGGAGCATCCTCGGGCCTCACCTGCTCCCCGGGGCTGGGGTGGGCTGTGCTTGGTCCCAGCCACGTTCCTGGGGGAGCTGGGAGGTGCACCCTGGTGGTGTCCCCAGTGAGGATCTCCCTGGGTCCATGGCAAAGGTTCCAGAGGCCTCACAGGGCGCTGAAGGAATTCCAGCTTCCCCCACCGCCCCACTGGAGAGCTTCCCATGTTGGATCCCAAGCTGTCCGTGCAGCCATCAGCCCCAAATCCTGGGCTTTGCCCCCAGCAGCCCCCCTGTAGCATTGTCTGGGAGTCACTTCCCACCCTGGCTCCCTCAGAGCTGCTGGGAGCTTCTGTCCCTCCTGGACTTCTGCTGGATCCACTGGTGAGGGCCCTTTCCTGGTAGCACCCCAGTGCCATCATCCCAAAGCCAGGAAGGGGGTCCCTCCTTCGCCCTGGCAGGGACAGGACTGGGAAGAAGAGGATGGACGTGCTTCAAGCCCAGTCCTGTGGTGGGCACTTGCTTTGAAGGGACAAAGCCCCCTGTGTGGGACAGTGGGACAGGTCCTGTCTGTGTCGGCCCAAGAGGTCCCAGCCTGTCCCTCAGGACACCCTCCAAGGCCGCTGCTCCTGCCCAGGAGGGTTCCCAGCATGGCCATGCCCTTGGTCGGGGTCATCTGGGGAGCTGAGACACCAAAACCGTGACGGGGAGCTGTGGTCTCCACATCTGTCACAGTTCTCTGGCCGGTGCAAGGTTGGCTGAGCAGGTCCAGGATTCTGGATGGCTGGAACAGCAATCTGCCCCCAAATGAGTGAAATTGCACTTCCCGAAAAAAAACTCCAACGAGGGAGTCAGAGACTGACCCGGTGGGCAGCAAGGTTGGGGTTTGGTGTTGTCCTGATACCTGCAACCCACCGCCACCTCCCTGTTCTTCTCCATCTGATTTCCAGGTGGGGGGGAGTAGGTTCCTCCTGATGGATTTCTGAGCAGCTTCCCCAATTTCCTGTCCGTTTTTCCTTGGTGCAGATGGAGGTTCTAGAGCAGATTTTAATCCCTTCTTGATTAAAATCAGCCAGAAGGAGAGCCCGCAGAGGAGGCTCCAGTTCAACCAGTCATTCCCAGTTTCTCCAACATCTTCCCAGGCTTGGGGAAGGTGCCTGAGTTTGGTGTCACACAGCTCCAAACCCGTGCCTGTGGCCGGTGGTGTCAAGGAGGTCCCTGCTGGGTGCCCATCCTGTGTGGGAACTGTGGAATGGCTAAAATGGAAAAGCCCTCAGGGTCCATCCAGTCCAGCCATTCCCCCAGTGCCACCAAGGCCACCCCTGACAGTGTCCCAGAGTGCCACATCCATATGGCTTGTGAGCACTTCCACCTCTGGCATGAATTCCCGAGTCCTTCTGCTCAATGACCAGAGCTATCCCACCTCCATCCCGCCCTCCCTGAACCCACCCCAGACCCTTCTGTACAGCCTGGCCCTGGATGAGGAGCTCATCCCCCGTGTTGGGAAAGGAGCTGTTTCCCCCCTGGGCCGGGGGATGGAAGCTGGAAGGATCTACAGACAATTATCTCATCTCTTCCTTCCACCAAGGCAACCTCAGCTCTGCCTAAACCGTTCTTGATAGGTTCCCAGTAACTTGTGCTGAAAACTTCCCACCGCAGACGCCCCACACCTTCCCCGAGCAGTCGGCTGCGATATTTTGCTCTTCCCACCAGGATACTCTTCCTGCTGTTCAGCTTGGATTCTGCTGGCTGCTTCTTGAATTGTGTCCCGAGGGAGCGTGAGCACAACACCGCTCCTTCCTCCCTCCCTTCCTCCCTTCCCTCTCCCAGCCTCGTGCTCCCAGCGTGGCACAGCCCCGTCCCCAGCGCTCCCCGGGGCTTTGGGAGCCCAGTCTGGGCTCCACCAGGGCAGGTGGGACTCTCCTGGCAGCTCCCAGTTCTCCAAACCATCGGAGAGGGTGGGATTCCCTGTCAGGTTTCTGTGGAGGCTGGCTTTGAGCTGCCCCATTTCCCAAGCCCTACCACGGATGGTCAGCGCCGACCCACCCAGTTCCAGGTGGAATTCCTTCCAAAGCCCGGATCCCTGAGGTTGGAGAAGCCCTCTGAGATCACTGGATCCAGCCTGTGAGCCATCCCCACCTTGGCAGCAGCGTGGTGGCATCACCACATCCGGCCACATTCCCCTAACCCCAGGCTGGCCCGCTCCGCTTCCCACCTGGATATTTCCAACCCACCCAGCCCCAAAACCCGGGAGCTTTTCCCTCTGCCCCCGGCAGGAAAAAAACCCCGGCGCGACGGGAGGAAAAGCTGCGTCAGAGGCAGGCAGAGCAGAGTTAATCCTGCCTGGAGAGGGATCCGGCGGATCCGGATCTCCTGCACCTTTCCCGGTGCTCTCCCGGCACAATGCTTCACTTTGTGCCGCAGCACTGGAAGGAGTGGTGAAGTTGCTAATAATGGCACTAAAAGAAAATATGCTACATCTGTTATGGATAGCAGTACAAAATTAGCTGATCACACCTCTGACACCCAAGATGTCTTCACTTAAAATACTCGTTGGCTTTACTTTACATAATTTGCTGATTATATTTAAAAGAAATACAATTTTGCAATTACTGTTCTTTCTGGTGTGCTATCTATGCATCATTTTCTTTTTATGTTTATATATTTCTCCTTCATTAGTGCAGTCTGAAGGGTGATTAGATCCCTTCAAACATTTTACAGAGGTTAAACGTTGATTAAGATTTAATTATTACTGTAAATAGCTTGGAATGACATATGGTGCAAAAACCTGACATATGTGCATTTGAATAAATGAAGTGCTATTTCCCATGATGCTTCAGTAGCTGTTTAACAGCTTTGCTGAAGGGTTATGTTGCACCTCATGTTAAGATTGCTTTGATGTTATATTTTGTTGGGTTTTTGCAGCTGAAAGCTAAGAACAGTTTTTCCAGTTTTTAAAAACATTGAATATTTTAAATACCTAAATTGTTTTGCACAAATTTTTGCTAATTTGTCTAACTAGGTTAAACATTTTCAAAAAGCATTTTCGATTTTTTAAACGTGGGCTCCTCGCATTGTGTCAGCACCAGCGTGGGTTCGGTGCGGAGGGTTTCGAAAATTCCAGGTTTCCCGAGGTGTCCTGTCCCGCCTGGGAGCGGGGGGTCTTTGCTTTCCTTGGGGACCAGGAATGCCACAGATCCTTCCCGGGAATGCAGAGATTCCAAGAGATCTCAGAGCAAGGGAAAGCTTCAGGAGAAGCTGGTGGAGGGGAAAAAAATGAGGGAAGGGACGGAGGTTTCGTGGAGATGGAGGAAGGGGCAGGAAGGGTTCGGTTGTGAGGGTGGAGCCCAGCGAGGCTCTTCCCTCGTGGCCCTGCTCAGGCCAGGCTGGGCTTTGCCAGGTTTAGATTTGGGCTTTGCCAGGTCCGGCTTTGGGCTTTGCCAGGTCCGGCTTTGGGCTTTGCCAGGTCCAGATTTGGGATTTGCCAGGTCCGGCTTTGGGCTTTGCCAGGTCCAGATTTGGGCTTTGCCAGGTCCAGATTTGGGTTTTGCCAGGTCCGGCTTTGGGCTTTGCCAGGTCCGGCTTTGGGCTTTGCCAGGTCCAGATTTGGGCTTTGCCAGGTCCAGATTTGGGATTTGCCAGGTCCGGCTTTGGGCTTTGCCAGGTCCAGATTTGGGCTTTGCCAGGTCCAGATTTGGGCTTTGCCAGGTCCGGCTTTGGGCTTTGCCAGGTCCAGCTTTGGACTTTGCCAGGTCCGGCTTTGGGCTTTGCCAGGTCCAGATTTGGGTTTTGCCAGGTCCGGCTTTGGGCTTTGCCAGGTCCAGCTTTGGGCTTTGCCAGGTTCAGATTTGGGCACTGGCTCCATTGGAGCTGCAGGAAAAGGAAAGGATTGAAAGGAAGAGATGGAAAGGAAGGGCTGGAAAGGAAGGGATGGAAAGGAAGGGATGGAAAGGAAGAGATGGAAAGCTGGGATGGAAAGGAAGGGCTGGAAAGGAAGGGATGGAAAAGAAGGGATAGAAAGCTGGGATGGAAAGGAAGGATTGGAAAGGAAGGGATAGAAAGCTGGGATGGAAGGGAAGGGCTGGAAAGGAAGGGATGGAAAGCTGGGATGGAAAGGAAGGGCTGGAAAGGAAAGGATTGAAAGGAAGATGAAGTGTTCCCTTCCCTCTGCCCCCCGAGGCCAGCTGCTAGCTCAGATTTAGGGAGGTTAGGGATGGAAATGAAGAGATGGAAAGGAAGGGCTGGAAAGGAAGGGATGGAAAGCTGGGATGCAAAGGAAGGGCTGGAAAGCTGGGATGGAAAGGAAGGGCTGGAAAGCTGGGATGGAAAGGAAGGGCTGGAAAGCCGGGCTGGAAAGCTGGGCTGGGTGGGATGCGTTGGAGCCTCAGACACTCTATAATTCATTGAGCACTGCCAGGCAGCGAACGTGCAGCGTTCCGTGTGCTGCAAACCCATCCAGATCCGGGGAGGGAGGGGAGTGCTGGGGGGGCTGGGGACTGGAGCACAGCACATGGAACACCAGGAGAAGGCGTGATTGACGTGGAATTATTTCCATCTCCACGTTAATTGATGGGTCCCTGGAGCTGCTCCGGGTCTGAGCCCTGCTCCTCTTTGCCTTGGCAGATCGAGACGTCGCAGCTGGAGCCGGAGATCGCCATGGCCACCAGCAGTAAGACTGTGGTCTACAACAAAGGGTTGTGAGTGCAAGAGGAGCATCCCGGCCCAGAAGGTCTGGGGAGGGAAGAGGGGAAGCTCCAGACCCCGGTTGGGAGGAAGCAAACAAGAAGAAGAAGAAGAAGAAGATGAAATAACAGAGCTCAGTGATAGGAGCCGCTCCCGGCAGCCCGGGAGTGAATTAACACCTGCAGAGAACTGACACCCTCACACCACTGAAAAAGATTTAATATTAAAAGTTTTCACTTAGCGACAGCAGCAGCAGCAGCAACTACAACAAATAAAATCACCTTGAAACACTTTAGGACTAGCTAACAACACTCAGAGTTACGCTGGCACTGCATGGGGGGGAGCTCGGGGTGGTCAGAGCCGGCTGCACGACGCAGACGTCACCCAGCACATCCCTGTGCTCACGGGAGCTCCGGCCCCACTGATGCTGCACGACACCAACCCCAGAGACCGAGGGCTGCGTGATGGAGGTGATGGATCAGGGGGTTGGGAATGCCCAGGATTGATTTCCTGCCCAGCCCAGCCCACCCCAGTGTGATGAAGAGGAATTGCCACGTCCGTGTGCCCAGCAAAGGGCTCGGCTGTGCCCCCTCCATCCCTCCTCCTCCTCCTCCTCCTCCTCCTCTTCCTCCTTCTCCTCCTCCTCCTGGAGACTCTGCTGGTGGCATCTTGCCCTTCACTGCGAGACTGGCTGGCCCTGGATCCCACCACCCGCAATTCCACAGGGGCTTTTGCCTGGATTTCGAGATCCTGGAAAGCCGAGGTGCCCACGCGAGGAGTGTTGGAGCAGAAGTGATGCTGGAGCTGCTCCGTTCCTCTGCACAGCCCTGAGGGGGGTTTGTCTCACAGACCCCTGTAATCTGAGGTGGTTGGCTAAGCCATGCTTTGCTGAGCTGGTGCCTGAGGACAGGGTGTGGTTTAGGTTTGGATCAATCCAAGCTGGGCAGGCAGTTGGACCAGGATGGTTGCAGGCCCCTTCCACAACTGGAATTCCTCCTCCTCCTCCTCCTCCTCTCCTTCTTCTCCTTCTCCTTCTCCTTCTCCTTCTCCTTCTCCTTCTCCTTCTCCTTCTCCTTCTCCTTCTCCTTCTCCTTCTCCTTCTCCTTCTCCTTCTCCTTCTCCTTCTCCTTCTCCTTCTCCTTCTCCTTCTCCTTCTCCTTCCTGCTCTCTCCTCCATTTTTGCCAACCCCTCCACCCAGCAAAGCCAACTCTGCCCAAGGCCTTGTGCAGACGAGGACCCAAAGCCAGGTCCTGGCAGCTGTGCTGAGCTGTTGGCTGTGACACTGCACCTTCAGAGGGGACACTGCCCTCTGGGGATATCTGTCTGTCTGTCTGTCCCTCCAATGGCTCAGCTTTGGGGTGGTTCAAGGGGAGGGCTGAGTCACCCCCACACCGCTCCAAGCCCTGCCCTCCCTGGCTTTGGGGCTGCAGTTTGGCTTCCTGGTGTCTCACACCCCAAAATTGACCCCTGGGGGACTCCTTAGGGTTCCTTTGGCCACCAGCAGAGCATCCCAAAGGCGGGATGTCCCCTGGGGTCACCAGCAGAGCATCCCAAAGGCGGGATGTCCCCTGGGGTCACCAGCAGAGCATTCCAAAGGCAGGATGTCCCCCGGGGTCACCGTGGGGAGGGAGCCGTGGTGCTGCTGCTGGGCTGGCCCAGGCTCTCCCCCTTTGGATTTGCTGTGGGGCTGAGGAGGGTGGGGGGGAAAGGGGGAAACCAAATCCCCACTGACACGGAATGTATCCGATGGATTCACTGCAATGCCTGGAATTGGGAGGCCTGAGCCCCCCCAGGTGTGGATCCCTGACCCCCAGGAACGGGAGCCGCTCCGTGGGGCAGCTGGGGGCTGCTGGTTCTGCCCTGCCCTGGTGCAAGTCAGGAGCAGCTGCACCAAAGGGGTGGATGCTGTGGAGTTACACACCAGCAAACGGGAGGGGACAGCTCCAGCCCCTTCCCAGCTGCTGCTCCTGGGACCCCAAACACTGCTGGAAACCCAGAGCGAGCCCAGCTCACCCCTGGGGCTGTTCTGGAGTTCCACCAGGGCTGGGACAGCTGGATTGGGCCCCCCTGGAGCTCCTTTAATGCACTAGATGAATGAATGTACGTTCCAGAGGATGAGGCCGCCCCGGCTGGGGTTTGGGGAGCCTGTGAGGAATCCTGGGGACGCTTCCATGGCCATCTGTCCTTCTGGCAGCCCCCTGGGAGCAGATAACTCCTGCAGCAGCGACAGGGGGAGCCCAGGGAAGGGCCTGGGAGAGCAGCTGGGCTGAGCTCTGAGCCTGGAGCAGGCCCTTCCCCCGGGGCTGGGATGCTGTGGGGTGCTGGGTGTGCAGGCACCCGCTGGCACCGCACCCATGAGGGTGCCTGGAGCAGGGAGAAGCTCCTCGGAGGCTGAAATTCCCTGAGCCAAAGGGGATCTGCTGCAGGAGGCTCAGCTCACTGCCTTCCTCCTGCTGGGAGCGGGGCTGAGACAGAAGCAGCCTCTTGTGTTGACAGGGAGAAGGCTCCTGGCTCGGGCGCCTGTCTGGGTGCAGCCCCCCCAGAGCTGGGTCTGGGCTCTGCCGGAGCCGTGCTGCTCCAAAGCTTCCTCATCCCAGGCTTTTGTTTGCAGGAGGGGGAAGGAGGAAGGGATGGAGGCTGTGCTTTGCCGTGAGATCCCGGAGAGGTGGAGCGAGGAGGGAGCGGTGATGGGGGTTTGTGGTGATTGCAGATCCCAGGTTTGGTTTGGTTTGGTTTGGTTGGGTTGGGTTTGGTTGGGTTTGATCCAAGGTTTGATCTGAGGTTTTATCTGAGGTTTTATCTGAGGTTTGGTTTTGTCTGAGGTTTGATGTGAGGTTTGATGAGAGGTTTGATGTGAGGTTTGATATAAGGTTTGATCCAAGGTTTGATCCCAGGTTTGATCCCAGGTTTGATCCCAGGTTTGGTTTGGTTTGTTCTGAGGTTTGATCCAAGGTTTGATCCCAGGTTTGATCCCAGGTTTGATCCCAGGTTTGATCCCAGGTTTGATTTGATCCGAGGTTTGATCCAAGATTTGATCTGAGGTTTGATCCCAGGTTTGATCCAAGCTGGGGTTACCTGCTGGCTCCACAGCTGGAGCAAGGAATTTCCAAGCAGATGAAAGGAGGCTGAGCTTTGCCGTGAGATCCCAGGGAGGTGGAGCGAGGAGGGAGCGGTGATGGGGGTTTGTGGTGATTGCAGATGCCAGGTTTGGTTTGGTTTGGTTTGGTTTGGTTTGGTTTGGTTTGGTTTGATCCGAGGTTTGATCTGAGGTTTGATCCCAGGTTTGATCCGAGGTTTGGTTTGGTTTGATCCAAGGTTTGATCCCAGGTTTGATCCCAGGTTTGGTTTGATCCCAGGTTTGGTTTGATCCCAGGTTTGATCCGAGGTTTGATCCAAGGTTTGATCTGAGGTTTGATCCCAGGTTTGATCCAAGCCGGGGTTACCTGCTGGCTCCACAGCTGGAGCAAGGAATTTCCAGCGGATGAAAGGAGGCTGGGCTTTGCCGTGAGATCCCAGAGAGGTGGAGCGAGGAGGGAGCGGTGATGGGGGTTTGTGGTCATTGCAGATCCCAGGTTTGGTTTGGTTTGGTTTGGTTTGGTTTGGTTTGGTTTGGTTTGGTTTGGTTTGGTTTGGTTTGATGCCAGGTTTGATGCCAGGTTCGGTTTGGTTTGATCCAAGGTTTGATCTGAGGTTTGATCCAAGGTTTGATCCGAGGTTTGGTTTGATCCGAGGTTTGATCCCAGGTTTGGTTTGGTTTGATCCCAGGTTTGATCTGAGGTTTGATCCGAGCTTTGATCCGAGGTTTGATCAGAGCTGGGGTTACCTGCTGGCTCCACAGCTGGAGCAGGGAATTTCCAGCGGGTGAAAGGAGGCTGAGCTTTGCTGCTTTTGCTTTTCTTCAGGAGACAGCCAAGGAAAAGCAGGGAATGGTCAAGTTGTGCCTTGGGAAAGGGCCGGCTCCCGATTTTCCCGGTGATGAGCCTGGGTGTGGCTGCTTTCCCTGCACACAAACTTCCCCTGCAGAGCTCTGCCTGTGCAGGTCACCAATTAGCAGGGGGTGCTCATCCCAGTGATCATCAACGGGGGCTGGATCAGCTTGGGGAAGAGACTGGAGAGGTTTTGAAGCCAGGGAATGCAGGGGGCCTGATCCTGCTTGGGGACCAGCTTGGGGGATGTCAGAGGAGCTGTGCTGTGAGCGTGGCTCGGCTCAAAGGCAGCTGCTCCGTCAAACAAGTGACAATCAAAGGGCCTAAATGAGTCTGGATTTGTCGTCTGCCCGCACAAACCCCGTCAGACTTGTTTGGCTTCGTGTGGCAGCAAGATGGGACTCAGTCAAGGCGGCGGGGTTTGTGCCGGGGGATGGAACATCCCGGGCCCGAGGCAGCCCTTCCCCAGGGGTCACCTCGGGCTCCCAAATTTTGTCCCAGTGCCGCTCCAAATGTCGTGGCCCCTGCCCGAAGCAGAAGCTGTTGCAGGGAGCTGGGGAGAGCCACCACGGCCTGGACTCAGCTCCCTCCTCCAGCCTCCTCTGGAAGCACAGGATCGTGGAATGGTTTGGGTTGGAAGGCACCTGGAATCTCATCCCATTCCAAACCCCTGCCAGGGGGGTTTCTCTCACCAGACCAGGGTGCTCCAGGCCCCATCCACACTCCCTGCAGGTCTGGGGTGGGGAGGTGGCCCTGGAGACCCTGGGACGTGTCCCCACATCTCCCAAACCCGCGTGCATCCCCCCGGGGCAATCAGGCCACTGCAGATCCCTCTCTGCTGCCCTTCCCCTCGCTGTCCCCGGCTTGGTGACGAGCAGGACGAGGGGTTCACATGAGGAGCACGTTGTGGTGGCCCTGTGATCCCAAACCCTTGGACAACCAAGAGCCACTGGGCATCCCGGCACAGGGACACCAAGATCACGACGTCCCCAGCTGATGCGGTTCCAGCACTGAATTTTAATCTCAAAGCAGCAGAAAAGCTCAGCAGCCCCAACCCTGACCCTCAGGGATCCCCCAAGGGCGGTTTCACTCCCGGGCAGCTGAAGGTTGGGTGCTCCTGGTCCCTGCCCTGGAGCGATGGAGAGCACGGAACGTCCCCCTCACCCCTTCCAACGGCGCCGGGAAAGCAGAGGGAGCCAGGAGGCCCCCACACCGCAGCTGACAATGATGATGATAACATTCCTCACCTTCACTTAATTGCTAATTAATCTCCTAATGCACGGACCGGAGCCTTGGCTTTGCGGGAAGAACCCGGAGCGGCCGCGTTTCCCCGTTTCCCGGGAGCGGGGAGCGCGGAGCCGCCGCTCACCTCGGAACAAACCCTGAGATGGTCGGCTCCCCGAGTGTTTAATTAGAAATGTCGTGGCTAATTGATTTCTTGGCTGTGTTAATTAAGGGATAATGAGGACCGGGTTGCGGTGCCGGCGAGAGGTTTTGGAGTCTCTCCTGGAGGATGGGTGGGTTGGCTGCTCCCTGAGCTGCCCGGGGGGGACAACCAGGGGACGAGCCCAGGGTGGTGTCACCCGTGTCCCAAACCTTCCAGCCTGGGCACAGCTCGGCCCTTCCCGTGTTCCCTTCTTGCTCCTCTTCCTGCTGCCCATCCCGGGGTGTGCCCAGCTCTTGGCAGGAGGGGCAGGAGGTCACCCTGGGCACTGCTGGCAGGTGGGGTCACCTGGCCAAGGCTGGACAGGAGATGCTGGGACATCCCTACCAACGTCACCTGGCCGAGGGATGTGTGGTGTCCCCTCCTCTTGGGGGGCTGGGATGGAGATCCAGAGCCTGGGATTGCTCTGGGGGGCTCCTGGGGTGTGTGAGAGCCTGGCACCCCTGGGCAGAGCTCGGGGAACACCTCAGCTCCCCCGGGATGCATGGAGGACATTCCCAGGGTGGGATGTGCACTCCTGGTGGCGGTGGCTCTGGCTGTGTCCCCAGGTCCCTTTAGGAAACACACTTTGGGGCTTCTTCTCTGGGGTTTTTTTACGGCTCGTTCCACACCCGGCATTTCATCCTTGGATCTGAGCACGCCCTGGCAGCGAATCCCTCGGGAATGGCCAGGGGGCCGCTGCCAGCACCGGTGTCTGCCAGCGGGGTGGGCAGCTTGGATACCCCCCGGGACACCCCAGAGACACCCCTGGGACACCCCTGGGACACCCCAGAGACAACCCCAGGACACCTTGGGGAACCTCGAGACACTCCCAGAACACCCCAAGACACCCCTGGGTACCCCCAGGACACACCTAGGACACCCCAGGACACCTCTGGGCACCCCGAGGACACCTCGGGATTCCCCCAGGACACCCCCGGGATCCCCCAGAGACACCCCAGGACACCTGGGGACACCTCGGACACCCCCAAGGCACCCCCAGGAAACCCCCAGGATTCCCCCAGGACACCCCCGGACACCTCCAGGACACCCTGGGCCACCCCGGGGACACCCCTGGGACACTCCAGAGACACCTCCAGGACACCCCTGGCCACCCGTGGGACACCCCTGGGCACCCCAGGACTCCCCCAGGACACCCTGGGCCACCCCCGGGGCACTTTGGGACAACCCTGGACACCCCAGGACACCCCCGGGCACCCCAGGACATTCCCAGGACACTCCCAGACACCCCAGGACACCCCCAGGACACCCTGGGCTACCCCGGGGACACCCCTGGGACACTCCAGAGACAACCCCAGGACAACCGTGGGACACCTTGGGACACCCCCAGGACACCCTGGGCCACCCCCGGGACACCCCTGGGGCACTTTGGGACAACCCCTAGACACCTCGGGACATCCCAGGTCACCCCCAGGACACCCCCGGGATTCCCCAGAGACACCCCTGGGACACCCCAGAGACAACCCCAGGACACTCCCAGACACCCCTGGGCACCCCTGGGACACCCCTGGGCACCCCAGGACACCCCCAGGACACCTCGGGACACCTCGGGACACCCCAGGACTCCCCCAGGACACCCCCGGGATACCCTCAGGACACCTCGGGACACCTTGGAACACCCTGGGACACCCCTGGGACACCCCAGGACACCCGTGGGACACCCCTGGGCACCCCCGGGTGACTTGGGGACCCCCACGCTCCGGCAGTTTTTAACCCTTTCCGCACCCACGGCCCCGGCGTCGCGCTGGGATCCGTGGGAAGGAAAGCGCTCCAACAGCGGCCGCGCTCCCAGCCCGTGCGCGATCCCACCGGGAATGTCGGGATTCCAAGGTCCTGGCCTAAGGACAGGGTTATTATGGGCTGGCGATTTTCCTGGGGATGATTCCCCCTGGATGTGGGGCGGGAATTGTGTGTTTGCATAGATAATTATCCATAATTAACTACAAACCCTGCACGAGGCTAGAATATGAAAATATGTATAATTACGGGCGTAATATATATAATTATCATCTAGTACATAGAATAAAATATATGAGCCAGCGGATATATTTTAAAATATGTCATTAGATCTTATTATATATAATATTGGCGTTATAAGGCACAAACTATATTTTATATAGAATATTTTATGATATATTTTATATATACGTATTACGTGCACAGTACATGGTGGATGGATATAAAATATAGAAAATTTATATTTTTATTATATAAAAATATATATAAATTTATACTTTATATATATTTTTATTACATAAAAATACATATAAATTTATACTTTATATATATTTTTATTATATAAAAATATATTAAAATTTATACTTTATGTATGTTTTTATATCATACGTGGTGTACAGATATAAAATACACATGGCGCACGTATATTTTATAAAATAAGAGGTGTAGGGATATAAAATATATAAAATATATAAAGTATATATTTTATTATATATAAATATATAAAAGTATATTTTATATATTTATACATAACACATGGTATATGTACATAAATATATATAAAATGTATATTTTTATTATACATAAATATATAAAAAATTATACTTTATATATTTATGCATAACACATGGTGTATGTACATAAGATATATAAAATATATTTTTATTATATAAAAATATATATAAGTTTATACTTTATATATATTTTTATGTAATACATGGTGTATGGATATAAAATATATGAAATACGTATTTTTATTATATATAAATATATAAAAATTTATACTTTATATATATTTATATACAATGCACGGTGTGTGGATATAAAATATATAAAATATATAAAATATAAAAAATATATAAAATATATCTTTTAATTATAAATACTTATATATAAATATATATAAATTTATACTTTATATATCTTTTCATATAATGCATGGTGTATGGATATAAAATATACAAAATATATAAAATATATGAAATATATAAAATATATATTTATTATATATAAGTATATATTTAATATATAAAAATATATATAAATTTATATTTTATATATATTTATATATAATAAATATATATAAAGTATAAATGACACATTGCAATATACACACCATATATGCACGTGTATGTTTTGTTCATTTGTATATATGTGTGTATGTTAATTTTAATATTTAATTGTTTTATTTTAGTAGAAAATGATATATATAATTATATTTATTGGTTTTTAAGTATATATAATTATATATATGCGTATAAAATGATGGGATGTGCTCTCCTCCAAAATTCCAGGGAAAACCCGGGAAGGATTCCTGACCTTTCTCCTCTGAGCTCCCCCAAGTCCCTCCTGTCTGGGGGTCCCAGTGGGACATTCCCGGGTGTCCCATCCCCCTGGGGACATTCCCGGGTGTCCCATCCCTTTGGCGACATTCCCGGGTGTCCCATCCCCCTGGGGACATTCCCGGGTGTCCCATCCCTCTGGGGACATTCCCGGGTGTCCCATCCCTGCAGGGACATTCCCAGGTGTCCCATCCCTTTGGGGACATTCCCGGGTGTCCCATCCCTGTGGGGACATTCCTGGGTGTCCCATCCCTTTGGGGACATTCCCGGGTGTCCCATCCCTGCAGGGACATTCCTGGGTGACCCATCCCTTTGAGGACATTTCCCGGTGTCCCATTCCCTGGGGACATTCCGGGGTATCCCATCCCTTTGGGGACATTCCCGGGTGTCCCATCCCTTTGGGGACATTCCCAGGTGTGCCATCCCTTTGGGGACATTTCCCGGTGTCCCATCCCCCTTGGGACATTCTCAGGTGTCCCATTCCCGTGGGGACATTCCCGGGTGTCCCATCCCCCTGGGGACATTCCCGGCTGTCCCATCCCTTTGGGGACATTCCCAGATGTCTCATCCCTTTGGGGACATTCCTGGGTGTCCCATCCCCCTGGGGACATTTCCAGGTGTCCCATCCCTAAGGGGACATTCCCGGCTGTCCCATCCCCGTGATGCCAGCCCTGGGTGTCCCTGTGGGGACATTCCCGGATGTTCCATTCCTGTGGGGACATTCCTGGGTGTCCCATCCCCCTGGGGACATTCCCGGGTGTCCCACCCCTGTGGGGACATTCCTGGGTGTCCCATCCCTGCAGGGACATGCCTGGGTGTCCCACCCCTGTGGGGACATTCCCAGATGTCCCATCCCTGTGGGGACATTCCCGGGTGTCCCATCCCTCTGGGGACATTCCCGGGTGTCCCATGCCTGTGGTGGCAGCCCTGGGTGTCTCTTTGGGGACATTCCCGAGGGATCTGCAGGGAAGCGGAGCTGCTTGGGAGCTCCCCCGACATTCAATCCCTGTGCAGGTGTGGAGCTGCCGTTCCTGGAGCTGCCACGTACCTGTGACACCTGTGGGACCCCCGGGGACACCTCCAGGGACACCCCAGATACCTGTGACACCCCCAGGAACACCCTGAGGGACACCCCACATACCTGTCCCATCTGTGACACCCCCGGGGACACCTCCAAGGACACCCCAGATACCTGTGACACCTGTGGGACCCCCGGGGACACCCTGAGGGACACCCCAGATACCTGTGACACCTGTGGGACCCCCGGGGACACCCCTGTCCTCACCCACCGCCCTGAAGCCACCAAACTCTGCTTGTCCCCTGACCCCCAGTGCCCCCCAGTGCCCCCCAGTGCCCCCCAGAGCCCCCCCCAGTGCCCCCCAGTGCCCCCCAGAGCCCCCCCAGCACCTCCCAGTGCCCTCCAGTGCCCCCCCAGAGCCCCCCCAGTGCCCTCCAGTGCCCCTCCAGAGCCCCCCCAGTGCCCCCCCAGTGCCCCCCCCAGTGCCCCCCCAGTGCCCCCCACGGGGACACCGCTGTCCCCACCCCGAGGAGGGCGCGGTCCCCTCCCCCGCAGGGACCCGGCTGAGTTCCCAGTTCGTTTTGCCTTTTTTTGGTGTTTTTTTGTTTTGTCTTGTTTTGTTTTATTTCCACGCAGTAACACTCACTACAGCTGCTACCTACGGACGGGAACGCACGCACACGGGCACGGGGGAGAAAGAATAAATTAAAATAAACCGGCGTAAAAAAAAAAAAAAAAACAACAAACCAAAACCAAAAAAAAACCACCAAACCCCAAAGGATGATGAACCAACGGAGAAAACGAGGGAAGGGAGGGAAGAGGGAAAAAAAAGAAAAAAAAAGAAAAAAAAAAAGAGAATAAAAAGGCAAACGAAGAAGGGCTCGGAACATTGAGCTCGTGTTGGTCGGATCTCACGGACTCCAGCGCCGAGGAGGATGCGCGGTCCCGGGGCCGCCCTGGCAGCCTCCTCTCCCTCCTCGGCTCGGCCGGAGCTCCCCGAAAATCCCCTCCGAGGGACGCCCCGGGCGGCGAAGGGAACGGGGGCTCCCCAAAAATCCCCTCCGAGGGATGCCCCGGGCGGAGAGGGGGACGGGGACTCCCCAAAAAGCCCCTCCGAGGGACGCCCCGGGCGGAGAGGGGGACGGGGGCTCCCCAAAAAGCCCCTCCGAGGGACGCCCCGGGCGGAGAGGGGGACGGGGGCTCCCCAAAAAGCCCCTCCGAGGGACGCCCCGGGCGGCGAAGGGAACGGGGGCTCCCCAAAAAGCCCCTCCGAGGGACGCCCCGGGCGGAGAGGGGGACGGGGGCTCCCCAAAAAGCCCCTCCGAGGGACGCCCCGGGCGGCGAAGGGAACGGGGGCTCCCCAAAAAGCCCCTCCGAGGGACGCCCCGGGCGGCGGGGAGAGGGACGGGGGTGGCACCCCGCCCCGAGGAAAGGCCGCGGGCGGCTTGGGCGACGTCCCTACAGTCCGGGGACAGTCCCTAGAGTCGGTGCCGCCGCCTGTGTCCCCCCGTCCTGCCCCGGGGTCCTCTCCATGGTGGCCGCGCCTGGAGCCTGTCGCTGCCTTAGTCGTTGGAGGTGACGTCGATGTCTTCTCCGCTGGACTGCTTGGTGGCGAGGCGCCATCGGTTGATGTGGTGCGAGCCTTTCTTCTTCTGCTCCGAGTCCGGGCCTTCCTCCTCCAGCTTCTGCCGTTTGTATTTCGTCCGTCTGTTCTGGAACCACACCTTCACCTGCCGCACACACACACAGACACCGCCGCTCCTGGGGGCCCGGCACGGCTGCCAGCGAGGCTGGCCCTGGAAATCGGCCCTGGCCTGTCGCTGTCCCCTGTTCTCTGTCCTCGTCCCTGTCCCGTCCCTGTCCTCGTCCCTGTTTCCGTCGCTGCTCCTGTCCCTGGCCTGTCCGTGTTCCTGTCCCTGTCCCCATCTCTGCCCCTGTCCCTTTCCCATCCCTGTCCTCGTTCCTGTCCCTGTTGCTGCCCCTGTCCCTGTCGCCGTCCCCGTCCCGCCACTGTCCCTGTCGCTGTCGCTGTCCCCTGTCTTCGTCCCTGCCCTTGTCCCTGTGCCATCCCTGTCCTCGTCCCTGTCCCCGTCGCTGCTCCTGTCCCTGCTCCTGTCCCTGCCCCTATCCTGTCCCTGTCGCTGTCCCCATCCCTGTCCCCTGTCCCTGTCCCCATCCCCATCCCCATCCCTGTCCCCATCCCTGTCCCTATCCCCGTCCCCTGTCCCCTGTCCCCTGTCCCTGTCCCCATCCCTGTCCCCATCCCCATCCCTGTCCCCATCCCTGTCCCTGTCCCCATCCCTGTCCCTGTCCCTGTCCCCATCCCCGTCCCTCAGCCACCCTGCCCTGCCTCGCTTTCCCACAACAAGGTGGGACACAAAGGGACAAATGTGGTTGCTGCCACCTCGCAGCCCTGGAGAAACACCAGGGGGTGGGGGACACTGGGTGACACCTCAGGCGTGGGCCACCACCATGGGGGACACTGGGTGACCCCTCAGACATGTGCCACCACCTCAGGGGACACTGGGTGACACCTCAGACGTGTGCCACCACCTCAGGGGACACTGGGTGACACCTCAGGCGTGGGCCACCACCATGGGGGACACTGGGTGACCCCTCAGACATGTGCCACCACCACGGGGGACACTGGGTGACCCCTCAGACATGGGCCAGCATCACAGGGGACACTGGGTGACCCCTCAGACACGGGCCACCAACACGGGGGACACTGGGTGACCCCTCAGACATGGGCCACCACCATGGGAGACACTGGGTGACCCCTCAGGCGTGTGCCACCACCACAGGGGACACTCCTGAGGGCACCCCGAGCCCGTCACCCCGAGCTGGGCTGTGCTGGGTGGGCACAGAGGGGTGGCAGCAGCCAGGGCCAGCCCTGTCCCCGCTGTCACCGGTGTCCCAGGGTGCCACAGTGGTGCCAGTGACCACTGGGGTGACACTCGGAGCCATCCCCACACCTCCAGCCAGGACTGTAATTACAATTATCCATCATTAATTAACCACAGTGAGCTTTCAGGACACCCTTCCCCCTGTGCTGGTGCCGGAGGGGCAGCGGGGTCTCCGTCCCTGGATCCTCCCCTGCCCGAGGCCCCAGGAACCCTGAGCTGACCCCAAAGCCAGCACTGGGGCCGGGGCTGGACAGGGCAACGCGGGCAGGGGCACCTTGGGGTGCTGAGGGCACCTTGGGGTGCTGAGGGCACCCACAGAGTCAGGGCACGGAGGGGTGAGGGGTGGCAGGGCAGGGATACAGGATATGGGATGCAGGATATGGGATGGCAAGGCAGGGATGCAGGATATGGGGTATGGGATGGCAGGGCAGGGTGCAGGATATGGGGTGAAGGATGCAGGATATGGGATGGCAAGGCAGGGATGCAGGATATGGGATGCAGGATGGCAGAGGCAGGGATGCAGGATGCAGGATATGGGATGCAGGATATGGGATGCAGGATGCAGGATATGGGATGCAGGATACGGGATATGGGGTATGGGATGACAGGGCAGGATATGGGATGCAGGATATGGGATGCAGGATGCAGGATATGGGGTGCAGGGTACAGGATATGGGGTGCAGGGTACAGGATATGGGGTATGGGATGGCAGGGCAGGGATGCAGGATTCAGGATATGGGGTGAAGGATGTAGGATGGCAGGGCAGGGATGCAGGGTATGGGATGCAGGATGGCAGGGCAGGGATGCAGGGTACAGTATATGGGGTATGGGATGGCAAGGCAGGATATGGGATGCAGGATATGGGATGCAGGATGCAGGATGTAGGATATGGGATGCAGGATATGGGATGGCAGGGCAGGGATGCAGGATGCTGCAGGAAGCAGCGTGGATGGGGTAAAGGATGTGGGAATGCTGCAGGCAGCAGTGCAGGATGGGGATATGGGATAGTGCAGGCAGGGTTATGGGATGTGGGAATGCTGCAGGCAGGGCTGTGGGATGCATGATGCTGCAAGCAGGGTTATGGGATGCAGGATGCTGCAGGCAGGGTTATGGGATGTGGGAATGCTGCAGGCAGGGTTTTGGGATGCAGGATGCTGCAGGCAGGGTTATGGGATGCAGGAATGCTGCAGGCAGGGTTATGGGATGCTCTATGGGAATGAGGGACACTGCAGGCCGTGGTGAGGATGCTGTAGGTCGTGTGCAGCAGGCAGGGGTGCAGGATGTGGGATGCTGCACCCGGGATGCTGCAGGGAGCAGCGCTGGGTGCTGCAGGCAGGGCTGTGGGGTGAGGGATTGGCTGTGGGATGAGGTGAGGGATGGCTGTGAGGTGGGGGATGGCTGTGGGGTGGGGGATGGCTGTGGGGTGAGGTGAGGGATGGCTGTGGGGTGAGGGATGGCTGTGGGGTGAGGGATGGCTGTGGGGTGAGGTGAAGGATGGCTGTGGGGTGGGACGCTGCAGGCAGCAGTGCAGGATGTGGATGCTGCAGGTGGGATCCAGGATCCTGCAAGTGGAATGAGGATGCCCCAGGCGGGATCCAGGATCCTGCAGCCGGGCTGTGGATGCCCCAGGTGGGCTGAGGGTGCCCCGGGTGGGCTGTGGGTGCTGCCTGGCTCTGGCCCGACCCAGCCCAGCCCAGCCCAGTCTAGTCCAGCCCAGCCCAGCCCAGCCCGGCCCAGCCCGGCCCAGCCCGGCCCAGCCCGGCCCAGGCCGAGCTGTGTCCCGCTGCAGCTGCTCCGGATCCCGCAGCCGCCGGCACCGCTCAGGGGATCCCGGGAGCATAGGCCCCTTCCCCCTGACCCCCGGCACCGCCTGCTCCCTGCTCCGAGCCTTCCCGCTGTGCCACGGGACAACATTCCCAGATCAGCATTCCCATCCCGGGTTAACATTCCCATCCCGGGTTTACATTCCCATCCTGGGTTAACATTCCCAGTTTGGGATCAGCATTCCCATCCCAGGTCAGCATTCCCATCCTGGGTTAACATTCCCAGTTTGGGATCAGCATTCCCATCCCGGGTTAACATTCCCAGTTTAAGATCAGCATTCCCACCCCGGGCCCGCATTCCCCGCAGCCTCAGCCCTTCCCTTTCCCGCTGTCCCGGCTCTGGGGTGGTCTCCTGGCCCCGGGACGCATCCCGACCCCTCCCGGGACACAACCCCACCGCCTTTCCTCCCTTTGGGGCATTCCCGGGACAGCCCCGAGCGGCGCCTTTCCCTCAGCAATTCAACCTCGGCGAGCAGGGAAATCGCCTCATCCCTGAATTCTGGAAGGGGAAGCAGAAGCTGCCCCCGGAGCGGGGCCGGGGGAGCTGCGGTTGTGCCCGGCTGCTGCGGGATGAGGCTCCCCGGCATTCCCGGCGGCGGGAACGGCGACGTTCCCGGGCTGGAGGAGCTCCCGGTGCCGCATCCCTCGCTCCCCCGGGCCGGGTGTGAGAAGCTCGCAGCGGGCACCGGGGATGAGCCGCCCCCTCCGACCCCGCCGGGAATTGATTTAAACCCCCGATCCCTTCCCGAATTAACCCTTCTCTCGCCGGGCTGTTTGTGCATCCCAAGGTGCCAGCCCTGCCACGCCCGGGGCTGGCTCTGTCCCCCAGGGTCACCTCCCGAGCTCCTGGGGACGGTCCCGAGCTCCTGAACACGGCTCCGCTCCGCGCTTCCCCAGCCGGGCAGTGCCCCGAGGGACAGCCCGCTCTGCTCCGGGAATGCCGATGGCACCCGGGAATCGGCCCCGGCCCCGAAGTGGCATTGTCCCCAAGGTAACATTGGCCCCGAGATGGCATTGCTCCCGAGGTGACATTGTCTCCCAGGTGGCATTGCCCGCGAGGTGACATTGCCCCCGAGGTGACACTGCCCCCAAAGTGGCATTGCCCCTGAGGTGACATTGTCCCTGAGGTGACATTGCCCCCGAGGTGGCATTGCTCCCGAGATGGCATTGCTCCCAAAGTGACATTGCCCCCAAAGTGACACTGCCCCCAAAGTGACATTGTCCCCGAGGTGGCATTGCCCCCGAGGTGACATTGTCCCCGAAGTCACATTGCCCCCGAGGTGGCATTGCCCCCGAGGTGGCATTGCTCCCAAAGTGACATTGCCCCCGAGGTGACATTGCCCCCGAGGTGACATTGCCCCCAAAGTGACATTGCTTCCGAGGTGGCATTGCCCCCGAGGTGGCATTGCCATCACCACGCTGGTGACAATTAAAATCCGGAGATAATTGAGGCGGCTCCGTGCGGATCTGCCCCGGGCGATGATGCAAAGGCTGAGAGCGCCGGGATGGCTCTGGGTGGGGACAGAGGGGACCGGCCCCGCTGGCACAGGGTGACACCGCCCGTGCCGGGTTGTCACCCGCAGTGCCACCACCCGCAGTGCCACCACCCTCAGTGCCACCACCGCCAGTGCCACCACCGCCAGTGCCACCACCGCTGCAGCTCGGGCCGTCCCTGCTGGCCCTGAGGGGACTGAAATCACCCCAAAGCCTCGGGGGTTGTTTTTGGGGACGGTTCTCGGGGCAGAGGGACAACTGCCAGCCCTGGGTTGGCGCTGGGCCACCCCCCTGCTCTATCTGGGCATCTTTCTCCTCCCGTGGTTCCCAGGCATTCGCTTTGTTAATTGTTAATTATCAATGATTAATCACGGAGCGGCTGCGGTTCCCAGCCGGCCCCGAGCCCCCGGCCAGGGCTGCTCTGTCCCTGCAGGGAGAGCTCCAGGAGGGGACATTGGGGTGACCAGGGATTCCATGATCACCCCAAAACCAGGAGGGGACACCGGGGTGTCCAGGGATTCCATGATCACCCCAAAGCCAGGAGGGGACATTGGGATATCCAGGGATTCCATAATCACCCCAAAACCAGGAGGGGACACTGGGGTCTATGGAGACTCCATAAAAATCCCAAAGCTGTGAGGGGACACCGGGATGTGCAGAGACTCCATAAGAACCCCCAACTTCCCTCTGCTTTGGGAATGCAGGTCGGAGACCCCCAGTGGGGCTGCCGGGGCTGGAGCGGCTCTGCCGGGAATTCTGGGCTCCCTGGTGCCGGAGGAATCCAGGGCAGAGCCTCCCCAGCCCCGGGAGCTCCCCTGGGAGGTGAAGTGAGCTGGTGGCACTGGCACTGGGCACAGCTCGTCCTGTTCCCAGCACACGGCTCAGATCCCAGCTGGAACAGCAACCCAGAGAATCCGCAGGGCTGGGATCCCTGTAGATCCCAGAGAATCCGCAGGGCTGGGATCCCTGTAGATCCCAGAGAATCCTCAGGGCTGGGATCCCTGCTGATCCCAGAGAATCCTCAGGGCTGGGATCCCTGCTGATCCCAGAGAATCCGCAGGGCTGGAATTCCTGCTGATCCCAGAGAACCCACAGGGCCGGGATCCCTGCAGATCCCAGAGAATCCACAGGGCTGGGATCCCTGCTGATCCCAGAGAATCTGCAGGGCTGGGATCCCTGCTGATCCCAGAGAATCTGCAGGGCTGGGATCCCTGCAGATCCCAGAGAATCCACAGGGCCGGGATCCCTGAAGATCCCATATAACCCACAGGGCTGGGATTCCTCCTGATCCCAGAGAATCCTCAGGGCTGGGATCCCTGCTGATCCCAGAGAATCTGCAGGGCTGGGATCCCTGCTGATCCCAGAGAATCCACAGGGCCGGGATCCCTGCAGATCCCAGAGAATCCACAGAGCTGGGATCCCTGCAGATCCCAGAGCACCCACAGGGCTGGGATTCCTCCTGATCCCACAGCAGTCACAGGGCTGGGATCCCTGCTGATCCCATAGAACCCACAGGGCCGGGATCCCTGCAGATCCCAGAGAATCCACAGTGCTGGGATCCCTGCAGATCCCACAGCACCCACAGGGCTGGGATCCCTGCTGATCCCAGAGAATCCACAGTGCTGGGATCCCTGTTGATCCCAGAGCACCCACCCTGCCCAGGACCCCACCACAGGCCCGGCTTGATGTCACACCCGGTGTCCCCATCACACCCAAGCCCCCGAGATGTCTCCTCTTGCTGGGACCACCCCACATTCCCTCTGGAGCCCTCCCTGCACCTTCTCCACCCCGATCCCCCTCCTGGAACTCCTGGATTTGTGTCGGGGCCCCTGGATTTGTGTCGGGGCCCGGAGCTGCATTTTGCTCCCCTGATCTCTTTGCCTCTGCTCTCCCAGGCCTGCTGCTCCAATCTGATCCCGAATTTGGGCAGCTCCGCGGTAGGAGAAGGGCTGGGAAGGGGTTAAAGCCCTGCACCGTCCCCACTCCCTCTCCCAAGGCATTTCCTGGTGCTGGGCAGCACCTGGACCCTTCTCACCTGCCCTGGGCTGCTCCAGGTGCTGCTCCCTGCCTGGGGGACCCGGAGCTGGCACAGCCCAAAGGGCAAAATTCCCTTTTCCAGAGGGAAAAGGGGCTGGGAATTGGGGGCCAGGCACAGCCACGACCTGCAAGCCCACCTGGGAATTGTTAAATCCGTGAAAAAAAACGGTAAAATGGAAAAAAAACAAACCCCAAGCTGCGGGCTGGGCTGTGGGGCCCCAGGTGAAAACACACCTGGGATGGGTGCCATGGAGAAATCCATGGAGATTTGATTCCAGGCAGGATTGAGCACCGAATATTTAATTAATAATCATAAAAGTAATAATAATAATAATTTAAAAAGCAATAATAATAGTAATAATAATTATAATGATGATTATGATGATAATAATTATACTGATGATAATAATTATAATAATAATGATAATAATAATTATAATATCCCGGGTTTGGCACAGCCACCAGTGGCCATCCCGCTCCTCCAATCCCAATACCTCCAATCCCATCCCTCGACATTTCCCTCCAGGTAATTAAAACAATTTTTTTTTTAATTATTATTTTTCCCAAAGCCACGGAACAGAAGGGAAAAATCGTTTCCCCGCTGCCGGGTGCCCATTCCCGGCTGGATCCGCAGGAAGCACCGGAGCCTCTCCCGGCCCTGCCGCTGCCTTCCCGTGGTCCCCGCGCTCGCTCCCTGCCAGCAGCAGCTGCTTCCCAAAAATCGTGAAAACCCCGCTCTGCCAAATGAGCTGCAGCACGCACACACACACACACACAAAAATATATGGAAATTGGGAATTTCTTACGTGGCCTCTTTGAAATCTCCCCGGGGTTTGGGTTCGGAGGCCGCCGCGTTTCCCCAGTGAATGGCATCGCGGCGTTTTAGGCTCCAGGCGATGCTGGGAAAGGCCGGGGAAGGGCTAAGCTCCCCCTGGGGCATCCCACAGCTGCCCTTTCCACCCTGACAAGTTCCTGGTTGTTCTTTGACCTTTGGGTTTTGTCCTTTTTTTTTTTTTTTTTTTTTTTTTTTTTTTTTGTCTCTTTTCGCTCCCTTCCGGCGGGAAGGGACCCGAGGCGGTGTCAGCGCTGAGCCCCGCGGGGCCGGGACAGTCACCCTGGGCATTCAGAATTTTCAGATTCACTCCCTGGGATTTTTGGGGGGGCTCTGTCCCTGCTCTCCCGACACTCACAGCTGCTCCTTCCCGCTGTCCCCGTGCCGGTGACATTTTCCTGCCAGGAACTTCCCCGCTCCCGGGGATGCGTCCGGAGGTTTTGTTTGGCAGAGCCCGGGCAAGGATGAGCCAGGCGGGTCCTGGGAACACCCACGGCTCCGGCTTGATTTCCCAATTAAATGAAAGGTTTTTAAAAAAAAAATTCAATTAAATCGGCACACAGGGCCCGAAACACCTCACCAGAATTCGGGGGAAAACTTTCTCCCTCCCTTCAGCTGCTGAATATCCCGGGAAATCGCGCTCCTTCCCCTGGAGAACCTGGGAAGAGCCGCTCACCGGGACACTCGGAGATGTCAGCGCCAGCTCCCTCGTTTTCCCCCAGCTCTGTGCACTTCTCCTCTCATCCCCCTGCTTCTCCTGGGTCTCCTCACATCCAAAATTCCTGAGAATTGTCAGTCCCGATCCCAGGGAGTCTCACCCAAAGCAGCGCCCTTCGGCAGCGCCGCCCGCACACCCGTCCTGGATCCCGGGTGTCGGTGCACGGACCCGGAGCTGCTCCGGCTTCCCAGGGAAACCTTCGGGCTGCTGCTCCTTTCCTAAGCGGATTTTTAAACCCCAAAAATTGCTCCCGGGGAAAACACCCCAAGCCAGAGAGAAATAAGACGGGAAAAGAGTTCTGGAGAGCGGGACGGCGCCGGAGCCGCGTTCCCAGCCCCAAACTGACACAGATCCCCTAACACCCCAAATTTCACAGCTCCTGTAACACCCCAAATTCTGCCACAGCTCCCCTAAGACCCCAAACTGCCACAGCTCCCATAGACACCCCAAATACCACAGCTCCCATTGACACCCCAAATGTCACAGCTCCTGTAACACCCCAAATTCTGCCACAGCTCCCATAGACACCCCAAATGTCACAGCTCCTGTAACACCCCAAATTCTGCCACAGCTCCCACAGACACCCCAAATGTCACACTTCCCGTAATACCCCAAATGCTGCCACAGCTCCTGTGACACCCCAAATGTCACAGTTCCCATAAACACCCCAAATGCTGCCACAGATCCCATAGACACCCCAAATGCTGCCACAGCTCCCATAAACACCCCAAATGCTGCCACAGATCCCATAAACACCCCAAATGCTGTCACAGCTCCCATAAACACCCCAAATGCTGCAGCACAAAAACCCCAAAGGCACCCCGAGGAGCCCAGGAGCACCCGCGGGGTCTGGAGTTCCCGGGCAATCCCAGCTGGGATCTCACACAGGAGCACTCCGAGGGTCTGGTTGGACCAAAGCAGGGCTGGGGATCCGGGACACGGTGGGACATGAGGGGACACGGTGGGACACATGGTGGGACAGATGGTGGGACACAGTGGGACATGATGTAGGACATGGTGGGACACGGTGGGACACACGGTGGGGGGGACACATGGTGGGACACACAGTGACAGATGGTGGGACACGGTGGGACAGGGTGGGACACACAGGGGGACAGGGTGGGACACACAGGGGGACAGGGTGGGACACGGTAGGACACACAGTGGAACACACAGTGACACATGGTGGGACACACAGTAGGACACAGTAGGACAGGGTGGGACACACAGTGGGACACATGGTAGGACACGGTGGGACACACTGGGACATATGGTAAGACACACATGGGATATGGTGGGACACGGTGGGACACACATGGGACACATGGGAGGACACACAGTGGAACACACATGGGACATGGTGGGACACAGTGAGACACGGTGGGACACATGGTGGGACACACATGGGACACGGTGGGACATGGTGGGACACACAGTGGGACACATGGTGGGACACACATGGGACACGGTGGGACACGGTGGGACACACAGTGGGACACATGGTGGGACACACATGGGACATGGTGGGACACAGGGAGACACGGTGGGGACACACGGTAGAAAAAACAGTGGGACAGGGTGGGACATGGTAGGACACACACTGGGACACAGGGTAGGTAGGACACACTGGGACATGGTGGGACACACACGCATGGGACACATGGTGTGACAAACGGTGGGACACACATGGGACACACAGTGAGACACACGGTGGGACACACATGGGACACACAGTGGGACACACCGTAGGACACATGGTGGGACAGGTTGGAACACACGGTAGGACAAAGTGGGACACACTGGGACACATGGTAGGACACACATGGGACACACGGTGGGACATGGTGGGATACATGGTGGGACACACGGTATGACACGGTGGGACACGGTGGGACACACATGGGACAGGGTGGGACACACACTGGGACACACACTGGGACACACACTGGGACACACTGGGACACACACATGGGACACACATGGGACACACATGGCACAGCCAGTACCTGCGTCTCGGAGAGGCTGAGGCTGCTGGCCAGCTGCTTGCGCTCGGCGCCCACCACGTAGTGGTTCTTCTCGAAGGCCCTCTCCAGGCGCAGCAGCTGCGACGGCGAGAAGGCCGTGCGGATGCGCTTGGGCTTGCGGGCGAAGGGGCCGTGCAGCAGGAGGCTCTCCTGGGACACCTCGCTCCCTGCGGGCACACGCGGAGCTGGCTCAGGGCAGCCCCGGCACGGCCGGGATCCCCGCTCCGAGGGGCGGCGGCCGGCGGGGAGATTTCCTCCTCGCCCTGGGAAGGGGAATCGCGGGGGTTCGGTTCTGTCTCTGGGGTTTTTGGTTCTGTCTCTGGGGTTTTTTTGGTTCTGTCTTTGGGTTTTTTTTTTTTGGTTCTGTCTCTATTTCTTTGGTTCTGTCTCTGTTTTTCTTTGGTTCTGTCTCTGGTTGTGGGTTTTTTTTGGTTTTGTCTCTGGGTTTTTTGGTTCTGTCTCTTGGTTTTCTTTCGTTCTGTCTTTATATTTTTGGTTCTGTCTCTCTTTGGTTCTGTCTCTTTTTTTTTTTTTTTTTTGGTTCTGTCTCTGGTTTTTCTTTGGTTCTGCCTCTATTTCTTTGGTTCTGTCTCTGGTGGTTTTTTGGTTCTGTCTCTGGTTGGGTTTTTTTTTTTTTTGGTTCTGTCTGGGTTTTTTTAGTTCTGTCTCTGGTGGTTTTTTTTTGTTCTGCCTCTGTTTTTTTTTTGGTTCTGTCTCTATTTCTTAGGTTTTGTCTCTGGGGTTTTTTTTGGTTCTGTCTCTGGGTGTTTTTTGGTTCTGTCTCTATATTTTTGGTTCTGTCTCTGGGTGTTTTTTGGTTCTGTCTCTGGTTGTGGTTTTTTTTGGTTCTGTCTCTGGGTTTTTTTGGTTCTGTCTCTATTTCTTTGGTTCTGTCTCTGGTGGTTTTTTTGGTTCTGTCTCTGGTTTGGTGGGGTTTTTTTTCCCCAGCCCGAAATCGCAGATTTTGTCCCTCGTTCTCCCTCCCGGCTCCTCTGAGCCCCGCGGCGGCAAAAGGAGGGGAGAGAGAGAAAAAAAAAGGAAGGAAGAAAGGAAGAGAGGGAGAAGGGATGGACGGGGAGAGCAGCAGGAAGAGGAAAGAAAGAGGAAGGGAAGGTGGGAGGCAGAGAGGAAGAAAAAAAAAAAGAACCTGAGACAGAGAGGAAAAAGCAATTATAAAATAGGAGGGAAAAAATAGGGAAGGAAAACTAAGAAAGGAAAAAGCGGAGGGGAGAAAGGAAGAAAGAGGGAAAGGGGCAAGGAAAGAGAGGGGGAAAGGGGGAAAGCAGTAAAAATAAAAGAGAAAGGAAAAGAAAGGAAAAACAGAAGGAAAAGAAAGTAAAAGGAGAAGGAAAGAAAGAGACGGGAAGTGGGAAAGCCAAAAAAAAAGAAGGAAAGAAGCAAAAGGACAGCGAGCGAGAGGAGGAAAGCTGCGAAGCAGGCGAGCGGAGCAAGGTGGAAAGAAACGAAAGCGAGGGAAGAAATACAAAATTCAAGGCGGCGAGAGAAGGCAGGAGAGAGGGACGGCTCCCGGGGGGCTGTGAGGGACCCCCAGCCCCGCCTGGGCCCGGCCGGAGCCGCTCCCGGGGCCGAGGGGGCCGGGCCGGTGCCCCCGGGCGCTGCCGGCAGCGGCCGCAATCCCCGGCGGAGCCCCGGGGACAAGCGAGGGGTTGGTGCCGAGCAGATAAAACTAATCCGGGCTGCGGGACCCCCCCCGGCACCGCGGCGGGACAGAGAGGGGTGGCGGTGGAGGGGAAACGGACAGGCAAAAAAAAAAAAAAAAAAAAAAAAAAAAAAAAAAAAAAAAAAAAAAAAAAAAAAAACCAAACCAGAAAAAAAAAAAAAAAGCCGCGAGGGGCAAAAAAAAAAAAGGAAAGAAAAGGAAGCGGATAAAGAAAGGAGAAGGGAAAGGAAGAGGGGAGGAAGGAAGGGAGAGAAAGAAAACAAAGATGTAAAAAATAGAGACGGAACCAGAAAATTGAGAGAGAGAGAAAGAACGAACGAAAAGAAAGAACGGAAGAAGCAGAACGAGAAAGTGAAGGAAAGAAAGAGAAGAAAGAAATAAAGAGAAGCAAAGGACTCGACAGAAAAAATCTACGGAACCAAACAACATCTCTCTGCGCAGCCGAGATCCACCGCACCGAAATCCTTCCCCCTTCCTTCCCGGGAAGGAGAAAACCAAATTCCCGGCTCGGCTGCGCACGGAGGCGGCGGCGCCGCCGCTCCCGTCCCCCCCCTCGGAGCTCCGCGATGCTCGGCCGGGACTCTCCGGAGCTCTGCCCGGACCGCGGCCACGGCCCCGGGGGCTTCGGGAGCGCAGAGACACCGACACCGGCACCGGGAGTGCTCGGAGCTCCCGGAGCCCCCCCGGCCGTGCCTGCAACAGGTCCTGCCCTGCAGCCCCCCGAGAAGGCTCCGCATCCCCCCTTCCCTCCCTCCCCAAGCCCCGGGGGGCCGCCGCCAGCCCCCGGCCCCGCTCACCTTGGAAGCGGTGGCCGAAGAAGCGGTTCCGCAGCACCCAGGGGTAAAAGTTGAGCGGGTCGCGGTGCTGCGGCCCGAAGAAGGGGTGCGGGTGCGGCAGGGCCGAGCCCCCCAGCTGGGGGGGCCCGACGGGCAGCGCCGGGTGCCCCACGGCCTCGGGGAAGACGAGCTCGGCGCTGCCGTACAGGGCCCGGCCGGCGGCTCCCTGGAAGCCGGGGGCGAAGGCGGCGGCGGCGTCGGCGGCGGCGGCGGCGGCGGGGCCGGGGTAGGCGAGGGCGGCGGGGCGCGGGGGTTCCTCGGGGCCCAGGGGGGTGTCCTTGCCCACCAGGGACTCGATGGTGAAGCAGCGCTTGGCGGACGGCTGGAACATGGTGTGAGAGAGCCGGCAGCGGGGCGGGGGGCTTGGGGAGGGGTGAAGGGGGGGCCGGAGCGGGGCCGGTCCTGCGTGTGTGTGCGGCGCGCGTGTGTGTGTGTGTGTGTGTGTGTGTGTGTGTGCGTGTGCAAGAAACCTCCCTCCCCCTGGGCACGGCACGCACACACACACACAGACACACACACACGGACACACGCGAGCGAGCGAGCGAGCACGGACCCGCGCCCCCTCCTTCCCTCCCTCCCTCCGCCCCCCGCCCCCGCCGCCCACCCGCGGGCGCCCACGCAGCCCCCGGAGCCCCGCGGGGCGGCCGCTGCCGAGTGCGGGCGGTACCTGAGGGGCCGGAGAGGAGCGGCCTCACCTGAGCCCCCCGCGGCGGAGAAGGGGAGGCAGGGCCGGGATGGGGAGGGGAGGGAGGGCAGGGAATGCGGGGATGGGATTGGGATGGGATGGGATGGGATGGGATGGGATGGGATGGGGATGGGATGGGATGGGATGGGATGGGATGGGATGGGATTGGGATGGGATTGGGATGGGATGGGATGGGATGGGATGGGATGGGATGGGATGGGATGGGATGGGATGGCAGAGCAGGGCCGGGCCGGGGAGGGCAGCGGAGGCAGCGCCGGGATGGAAGAGCCGGGGAAAGAAAGTCGGGATGGGATTGGGATGGGGATGGGATGGGCAGTGCGAGGCAGAGGAGGCTGAGCGGGCTGAGGACGGGCGAAAGGAAAGCCGGAGGAGGCCGGGGGAGGACAAGGGGCAGCCAGGAAGGGTCCGAGGAGGCGCAGGGAGGCCGGGCGAGGCAGAGACAGCCAGGGGAGGACAGGGGGGGAGACGGGGCAGGCAGGGGAGGAAGGGGAGGCAGAGGAGGCAAAAAAGGACGCAGAGAGCGCCCGAAAAACTGGACTGGAGCCGCTGCCGCAGGCGCGCCGCGAAGTTGTGGCAGAGGGGCTCCGGCTGCGGGAGGGCTTTCCCTCCGTCTTAAAAAAAAAAAAAAAAAAAAATTAAAAAAAATCTCTTAAAATTCCTTTTTTTTTTTTTTTTTTTTTTTCCCTCTCCTTCGTCTTTTGGTTTTCTATTTTTTTTTTTTTCTTTTCCCTATCGAAACGAATAAGCCAGCCCTGCCCGCAGCGGCGGAGCGGAACTCCGGCCCCGCGGGGGGAGCACAGGTGAAACCTCCCGCACCGCTCCCGCCCCCGCGCAAGCTCCGCTCCCCCTTTCCGCGTTAACCCCTTCCAAAAAAACAGGAAACCTTCCCCCCGGGCCCCCAAACCTCTTCCCAAAGCTCCGATCCTGCGGCGGGAATATAAAAAAAAAAAATAAAAAAAAAAAATAAAAACAAACCCCTCCGAGCTGCCGATAAGCGGCGATTTTCGGCCGTTTCGCTGCGGGGCGCGGTGCGGGGATCCGCGGGCGCGCAGCCCCTGCGCGGGCCGCTCCCGAGTTCACTCCGCAGTTTGGCTCTGCTCGGAGTTTTGTTGGCCCCGCGGAGGCGGGGGGCCAGCCCTCCCCTCCCGCACAAAGGGGGTTGAAAGTCTATTTTCCACTTGGCTGGATCGAAATGCTCCGCGCGCGGGAGCCTTTTCCTCCCCTTCGCGGAGAGCGGAGCGCTGCTGCGCGCCCGCGGGCTCGGCGCGGACGCGCTCCCGCAAGAGGCTGCGGGAAGAAGGGTGGGGAAGGGAGGAGGGGAGGAAAGGAGAAATCACGCGAAATCCCAGAGAAGTGAAAGCCTAAAAACGGAGCCAGAGCGTCGGCAAAGCGGTTTTTTTAATATTTTTATTTTTATTTTTATTTTTATTTTTATTTTTATTTTTATTTTTATTTTTATTTTTATTATTTTTATTTTTATTTTTATTTTTATTTTTATTTTTATTTTTATTTTTATTTTTATTTCAGAGAGAGAGAGAGAGAGAGGAAGAAAAAAATAATCGACATTTAAAATATTTTATAAATAGATTATATATATATATTTCCTTTTTTTTTTTTTTTCTAATAGGAAAAGTGGAAATAAAGAAGAGGAGCTGGGTGAGAGAGCTGGCGGAGCGGGCAGAGGGAGCGGAGCGGGGAACACCCGCGGAGGGACGGGAACGGGAAAGGGAAAGGGAAAGGGAAGAAGGGGAAGGGATGGGGATGGGGAAGGGGACACGGGGACAGGCTCGACTCCCTCGCGGAAACTGTGCCCGGCTCCGGACCGCTCGTGGAATTTCATTTAAATCAATTTAATCCGGCTGAATTCAATTTAATTTCTCTTTTTTCTCTATCTCCTTTTTTTTTTCCTTTTTTTTTTTTTTTCTCCCCTCGAGTTTTCTCTGCCCCTCTCGGCCCCTCCGCCCCTGCCCTGCGGCGGCCGCGGGTGCGGAGCGGGCGCTGCGGGATCCGCGGCCCCGGAGAGCGGCGCGGGGCCGGGATTTCGTTTTCGTGCGGATCTCCCTCGATTTCAGCATCTTCTGCTGGGGAAGAAAAAAAAACAAACCAAAAACCGGGAAAAAAGCGGAGCCGGGCTGAGGCTGCTTCCCCCGGGATCCCCGCCGCCGGCATCTCTCCTCTCTGGCTCCAGCGGAACATTCTCTGCGAGAGGGAGCAGCTTCGGTTTGGGGGGCGAGAATTTATAAATTCCTCTCGGGAATTTATAAATCTTTCACCTGATTTTGGTTTGGTTTGTTGTTTTTTTTTTTTATTATTTTTATTTTTATTTTTCCCCCCCAATTCGGTGTCCGGGCGAGGCTGCTCGGATGCTCCGAAGGGAACGGAGGAGCTGCCGCGCTGAAAGCCGCCCTGAACCCCAAATCGATCTTGACCTTTCTCTTCCCTCCCTCTCCGCTCCCAGGCCTGCTCCCAGCTCCGGGATGGCTCGGGCAAGGTTTTTATCCCTTCGGGGATAAACCCGGACCCGCCGAGCGCGGCTCTTGCTGGGGCTGGAGGTGCCCCCTTGGTTTAGCGAGAGGAAAACTTTATCGGCGACATGGCCGGGAGAGGGGAGCCGGGTTCCCGCTGGGTTCGGGCCGGGAGAAGCTCCGGGAAAGGGGAAAAAAAACCCAAAAAAAACCAAAAAAAATTTCTTTTTTAACCGAGGAGCCGCCGGCTCTGCCAGCGCAGCCCAGGGCAGGGGCCGGGCAGGGGCGGCTGCACCGGGATCGGGGCTGGGAAACGGGGGCTCCGTAAAATCCCACCGGGGGGGTCCCGGGAGGAGCAAACGAAAGAGAAGGGAAGGAGAAGGGAAGAGGGACGCGACAGGCACCGAGCACCGGCGGCGGGTTTGGGGGGTAGAGGGGTCGTTTCTGGGGCCGTGCCCGTGTCCATCCGCGCCCGTGCCTGTCCCCGCAGCAGGGCGGTGTCCCCCGGGCAGGTGCTGTCCCTCTCGTTAATCGGTAACGCCGCGGCCCCGGCATCAAAGGGCAGAGAATGGAAAAAAAAATAAGAAAATAAATCAGCCCCGGCTCCGCAGCGTGGCCGCGGGCTGGGCTGGGCTGGGCTGGGCTCGGCCGCCGCGTTAAAAGTTGATCGGACTTCAAAGCGATTCCCTCTCCGCTCTTCCCGGCTGCTCCTCCCGCGGGCACAGCTCCTGCCCGGCCCGGATTCCTTCTCGTCGGCCAGCCAGGGCAGCCCTGAGGGGGAGAAGGGGGAAATGGGGATGTGTTTAGGGTCTGGAGGTCAAAGAGGTCCTTTTTCCTGCTTCCTTGGCTTTTATTTGATTTTTTTTTTTTCTCATCGTTTTCTTTGGTGGAGGAATATTCTGGATAGGAATAAAGGGTCCCTGAAGGAGGTGGCTTCCAGCAGGTTGTTGCTGTCACCTCCCTCAGCGTCCTTTGTCAAGGTGCTTTTGTCACCTGGGCCGTGGAGGGATGGAGGGATCAGAGAATGGGAATATCCTGGGCTGGGAGGGACTCACAGGGATCATCCAGCCCAGCTCCTGGCCCTGCACAGGACACCCCAACAATCCCAGCCTGTGCCTGATGGATGGATCCATGGAGGGATGGATGGATCCATAGATGGGTGTTTGGATGGATGTTTGGATGGATGGATGGATGTTTGGATGGATCCAGGGGTGGACGTTTGGATGGATCCATGGATGGATGTTTGGATGGATGGATGGATGGATTCATGGATGGATGGATGGATCCATGGATCCATGGATGTATGTTTGGATGGATCCACGGATGGATGTTTAGACAGAGGGATCCATGGATGGATGTTTGGATGTTTGGATGGATGGATGGATGGATCCATGGATGGATGGATCCATGGATGGATGTTTGGATGGATGGATGGATGGATGGATGGATGTTTGGATGGATCCATGGATGGATGTTTGGATGGATGGATGGATGGATGGATGGATGGATGGATGAATGGATCAATGGTTGGATGTCTGGATGGATCCATGGATGGATGTTTGGATGGATCCATGAATGGATGGATGGACGCATGGTTGGATGTTTGGATGGAGGGATGTTTGGATGGATGGATCCATGGATGGATGTCTGGATGGATCCATGGATGGATGGATGGATCCATGGATGGATGGATGGATGTTTGGATGAATCCATGGTTGGATGTTTGGATGTATCCATGGATGTTTGGGTAGATGGAGTTTATGGGATCAGGCTGACTGAGAGAGGACCCCACCCCAACTCTAGGAAGGGGGAAGCCACCAACACCCCCATTCCCGACTGGGAGAGGCCACTCCAGCTGGGAAGGAGGCTGCTGGGTCCCCACCCATCTCCAAGGGCTCCCAGAGGCTTTTCCATGGGCTGCACCCACCGTCCCCCATCCAAACCCCACCCAGGCATGGTGGGATCTGCTGTGACAGGTCCTGCCTGGGCTCTGGGCACAGCCAGGGGTGGCACATCCCTTGGAGGGGACACGGCTGTGACTCTGGTGGCTGCAGCCAGGAACAGGATTTGGCAGCCAGGTCCTTGCAGAGGTTGAACATCCAGCTCCTGATGGGATCATCTCCAGCCTGGGGACACCTCCAGGGGATTGGGGGGTGGCCCTGGCCCTGAGAAAGCCTTGGAGCTGGGACACCCCCACCCTTGGTGGCCCGGGCTGCCCCTGGGAGTGCTCCTGTCACCCCTGCCCAGCAAGGTGACATGGGGACAGCTCTGGTCACTCCTGCCCAGAAGTGACACAAGGGACAGCTCCAGTCACCTCTGCCCAGGGCAATGTGACACTGCCATGGTGTGTGCGTGACACTGCCATGGTGTGTGTGTGTGACACTGCCATGGGTGTGTGACACTGCCATGGGTGTGTGTGTGACACTGCCATGGTGTGTGTGTGTGACACTGCCATGGCGTGTGTGACACTGCCAGGGGTGTGTGTGTGACACTGCCATGGGTGTGTGTGTGACACTGCCATGGGTGTGTGACACTGCCATGTGTGTGTGTGACACTGCCATGGGTGTGTGTGTGACACTGCCATGGGTGTGTGACACTGCCATGGGTGTGTGTGACACTGCCATGGGTGTGTGTGTGACACTGCCATGGGTGTGTGACACTGCCATGGGTGGGTGTGTGACACTGCCATGGGTGTGTGACACTGCCATGGGTGGGTGTGTGACACTGCCATAGGGGTGTGTGTGACACTGCCATGGGTGTGTGTGTGACACTGCCATGTGTGTGTGACACTGCCATGGGTGGGTGTGTGTGACACTGCCATGGGTGGGTGTTTGTGACACTGCCATGTGTGTGTGTGACACTGCCATGGGTGTGTGTGACACTGCCCTGGGTGTGTGTGTGTGACACTGCCATGAGTGTGTGTGTGACACTGCCATGGTGTGTGTGTGTGACACTGCCATGGTGTGTGTGTGACACTGCCATGTGTGTGTGTGTGTGACACTGCCATGGGTGGGTGTTTGTGACACTGCCATGGGAGTGTGTGTGACACTGCCATGGGGGTGTGTGTGTGTGACACTGCCATGTGTGTGTGTGTGACACTGCCATGGGTGTGTGACACTCTCACAGGTGTGTGTGTCACTCTCACAGGTGAGTGTGTGACACTCAGGTGTGTGACACTCTCACAGGTGTGTGTGACACTCTCACAGGTGTGTGTGTGACACTCTCACAGGTGTGTGACACTGCCCTGGGTGTGTGACACTCTCACAGGTGTGTGACACTCACAGGTGTGCACCCAGCACTGACTCCCGGGGCTGTGTTTCCTTTATCCCACTGCCAGCTCTAGGACAAGTTTTTAGGGTCAGCCCGACCTTCCCGGTGCTTTTGGGGTGAGGATTGGGCTCCCAGTTCCTGTCCCAGCCCGCACCCCCCACCAGGGCTCTCAGGTGTCCCCACAGAATTCCAACAAAAACCCCATTCCCAGGAATTTCCCCGCAGGAAATCGCACATCCAGCAGCCCCGGGGAGGCTTTGGGAGCGTGACCCCGGCTCAGCCCCGCTCCAGAGACGTTTGCCCCCCGCGGGACTGCACCCACGGCCGGGAAGGAGCTGTGGCCGCTTGGATCCCGGGAGAGTCTCCCCAAAATCCCGAGGGGACCCTGCAGAGTCACATCAGAGGGGATCAGCAGCCCTGGTTTTCCTCCCCTCCCAAAATCCCAAGGGGACCCCTCAGCCTCACATCAGAGGGGATCAGCAGCCCTGGTTTGTCGCTGTGGGACACAAGGAAGGAGACGTGGACTCATCAGAAGGCTGTGTGGACTCCTAAGGAGGAGCCCCCACATTTATTTTCCAAACTCTTTTATACCTTTTACAAATGTGCCCACCTTAGAGGTGGGACCCCTGGAACCATTGGTCACTCGCAGAGACCACCACGTGAAGTCCCTCCCATGGGAAAGCGTGTGGAGAAACATCTCCAGTTTACAAACAGCGTGACCTTGCCCAGGAATTCTGTCCTGGGAGCAGAACTCCCAAAACCCAAAACGTGACAGGCACGAACCGTGGCTACACTGGTTGTCCTCCCCTCCCCAAAACCCCCGAGGGGACCCCACAGAGTCACATCAGAGGGGATCCACAGCCCTGGTTTGCCCTCTCCTCCCCAAAATCCCAAGGGGACCCTGCAGTCTCACATCAGAGGAGATCCACAGCCCTGGTTTGCCCTTCCCTCCCCAAAATCCCCGAGGGGACCCCGCAGAGTCACATCAGAGGGGACCCCACAGCCCTGGTTGTCCTCCCCTCCCAAAATCCCAAGGGGACCCTGCAGAGTCACATCAGAGGGGATCAGCAGCCCTGGTTTGTCGCTGTGGGACACAAGGAAGGAGATGTGGACTCATCAGAAGGCTGTTGTGGACTCCTGAGGAGGAGCCCCCAGGTTTATTTTCCAAACCTCTTTTATACCTTTTTACAAATGTGCCCACCTTAGAGGTGGGACCCCTGGAACCATTGGTCACTCTCAGAGACCACCACGCAAAATCCCTCCCGTGGGAAAGTGTGTGGAGAACATCTCCAGTTTACAAACAGCGTGACCTTGCCCAGGAATTCTGTTTTGGGAGCAGAACTCCCAAAAACCAAAACATGACAGGCACGAACCGTGGCTACACTGGTTGTCCTCCCCTCCCCAAAACCCCCGAGGGGACCCCGCAGAGTCACATCAGAGGGGATCAGCAGCACTGGTTGCCCTCTCCTCCCCAAAATCCCGAGGGGACACTGCAGAGTCACATCAGAGGGGATCAGCAGCTCTGGTTGCCCTCCCCTCCTCAAAATCCCCGAGGGGACCCTGCAGGTGCCACCTCCAAATGTCACTTCTGGACACCCAGCACAGTCAAACCAGGGCTTGGGAATTTCCCTCCTGTCCCACGTGGAGGATTCCCCCGGCTGGAAGCGCCCGGGACACCTCCCAGGGAAACACCTGGGCTTGGGTTCTCTCACCGTGTGTCCCACCCGGGTGAGAAGGGTGCCGGGGGGACAGCCCGGCCCCTGGGGTGGCAGAGTCGGGGTGCAGCTCCTGGAGGAGGCCTTGGCAGCTCCTGCGGGGGTGCCCAGCCTGGATTTGGGGCTGCAGGGCCACCCAGGCTGCTGTTGCTGCAGTTGGAAAACCAACCCAAAAAACCCCACTCCGAGTTGTCCCTTCCAGCTTCGGGGACACCTCGGGGACACCACGCGGGGGTTAAAGGCGGTGCTGACCTGGAGCTGCCGCCGACAAGAAATGCGCTTTTCCAGGGGGTGCTGCCGGCTTCTGGTGGATCCCGGTGAATCCCAGCGATCTCCCCCCAGTCCCCCCGAACCTCCCAAATCCCGCATCCCCCTCCCTCTCCCCTCCGCGAGTGGTCGGAGGGGGCCCCTGGCTGAGTCATTTTATTTATTTTGCCGGTGCCATATGAAAGGCAGCCCCGGGTGTTTCCATACGAGGCGGGCTAGGTGCTTCCAACACTGACATTGCTCCAGGAAGAGGGGAAAAATAGGCAGGAAAGCTCCTGGCGCAGCAGTTTTTTATTGTGTTAATAAGTTTGGCGTCTATAAGCACCATATGTAAATGACTGCTATAGTGCCTTGCTGCCATTTAACATTATGTTGGGGAGGTGAGCGGGAGCCAAGTCTGCAGCATTTCCATTAATACGCCACGAGCTGCCAATTCCGGAGGGGGGTGGGTTTTTTTGGGTGGGTTTTTTTTTCCCCTTTTTTTTTAAAAATTTTTCTTCTCTTTTTCCCCTATTTTTTTTTGAAAAATGGGAAAGAGAGCGGCGCCAAAACGCCGCCTCGGACCCCGTCCTTTGGGTGGGAAACGGGTAAATATTGTGTTTGTTTAGCCCTGGAGGCAGCGCCTGGGAAATGTTGGGTTGCTGAGTATCCACACCTCCCCCGGAGGGGTGGGGAGAGGGACCGAGGGTGTTGGGCAGAGCCACCGCCAGCCAGCCTGGCCGTGCCAAAGGTATCTCCCTGTCCCCACCTTCCCTGACGAGCAGGAAAAAAAATTAAAAAAAAAAGAAAAACCAACCAAAAAAAAAAAAAAAACCAAAAAAAACCCCCCAAAAAACCACAGAAAAACACCAAAAAACCTCACAAAAAACACACACAAAAAAAAAAAAAAAAAAAAAAACACAAAAAAAATAAAAAAAAAAAAAGGGAAAAAAAATTTTAAAATCTGAGTTTCTTCCTCTGCAGCGAATTTCTGTTGAATCGGTGGCTCGGCGCAGTCATATGGATGGCAGGCTCCCAGCCATTATTAGTGTAAACAGATTTGTGAGCAGTATATTTAGCCGCTCCATATTGCTTTTAGGAAATGGTGCACATTTCCATGGCACACGCTTCCCGGAGGGCCATACCCTGCCGCGGCTCCGCAGGTGGGGGACGGAGCCTGGCCCAGCCCTCCCGCTCCTCCCCGCCGGCTCTGCCCCAGCCCCGAGGGAGCCCTGAGGTGCTTGAGCCCTGGCTGTGTGTCCCACCTGGGTGAGGAGGGAGCTGCGGGGACAGCCCTGGGGTCCCTGGGGTGGCAGAGCTGGGAGGAGGTGTTGGCAGCTCCTGCGGGGGTGCCCAGCCTGGATTTGGGGCTGCGGGGGCACCCCGGCCTGCCCTGAGCCCCGTGCAGCCTCGGCGGTGGGATGGGAGATGCACAGGGTGGGGGAACGTCCAGGGAACGCTCTGGGATCCAGGTGACACGGGCACCCAGGAATGTCACTGGGATCCTGGTGACCCAGCCACCCTGGGAGTGTGCTGGGGTCCAGGTGACACAGCCACTCAGGAATGTCTCTGGGATCTAGGTGACACAGCCAGCCAGGGAACACTGGGATGCAAGTGACACAGCCAGTCAGGGATTGTGCCAGGATGCAGGTGACACAGCCACCCTGGGAACGTTCTGAGGTCCAGGTGACACAGGCACACAGGGATTGTGCTGGGATCCAGGTGACACAGCCACCCAGGAATGTCTCTGGGGTCCAGGTGACACAGCCACCCTGGGAACACTCTGAGGTCCAGGTGACACAGCCACCCTGGAATGTCACTGGGATCCAGGTGACACAACCACCCTGGGAACAATGAGATCCAGGTGACACAGCCACTCAGGAATGTCTCTGGGATCCAGGTGACACAGTCAGCCAGGTAACACTGGGATGCAGGTGACACAGCCACTCAAGGAACACTGGGATCCAGGTGACACAGTCACCCAGGAATGTCACTGGGATCCAGGTGACACAGCCACCCTGGGAACATTCTGGGATCCAGGTGACACAGCCACGCAGGAATTGTGCCAGGGTCCAGGTGACACAGCCACCCTGCCAACATTTTGAGGTCCAGGTGACACAGCCACCCAGGAATGTCGCTGGGATCCAGGTGATTCATCCACTTGGATTGTGCCATGATCCAGGTGACACAGCCACTTAGGAGTGTCACTGCGATCTGGGTGACACAGCCACTCACGGAACATTCTCAGGTCCAGGTGACACAGCCACTCAGGAATGTCTCTGGCATCCAGGTGGCACAGCCACCCTGGGGACACTCTGGGATCCAGGTGACACAGCCACTCAGGAATGTCTCTGGGATCCAGGTGACACAGCCACCCTGGGAACACTCTGAGGTCCAGGTGACACAGCCACTCAGGAATGTCACTGGGATCCAGGTGACACAGACGCCCTGGGAACAATGAGATCCAGGTGACACAGCCACTCAGGGATTGTGCCATGATCCAGGTGACACAGCCACCCTGGGAACATTCTGACATCCAGGTGACACAGCCACTCAGGAATGCCGCTGGGATCCAGGTGACACAAACACCCTGGGAACATTCTGAGGTCCAGGTGACACAGCCACCCTGGGAGCACTCTGGGATGCAGGTGACACAGGCACACAGGGATTGTGCCAGGATCCAGGTGACACAACCACCCTGGGAACAATGAGATCCAGGTGACACAGCCACTCAGGAATGTCACTAGGATCCAGGTGACACAGGCACTCAGGAATGTCTCTGGGATCCAGGTGACACAGCCAGCCAGGTAACACTGGGATCCAGGTGACACAGGCATACAGGAATTGTGCCAGGATCCGGGTGACACAGGCACTCAGGGAACATTCTGGGATCCAGGTGACACAGCCACCCAGGAATTGTGCCAGGGTCCAGGTGACACAGCCACCCTGCCAACATTTTGAGGTCCAGGTGACACAGCCACCCAGGAATGTCGCTGGGATCCAGGTGATTCATCCACTTGGATTGTGCCGCGATCCAGGTGACACAGCCACTTAGGAGTGTCACTGCGATCTGGGTGACACAGCCACTCACGGAACATTCTCAGGTCCAGGTGACACAGCCACTCAGGAATGTCTCTGGCATCCAGGTGACACAGCCACCCTGGGAACATTGAGATCCAGGTGACACAGCCACTCAGGAATGTCACTGGGATCCAGGTGACACAGCCACCCTGGGAACACTCTGGGACCCAGGTGACACAGCCACCCACCCCTCTGAGACTCAGGTGACACAAGCACCCCCAGACCACGGCGGGACGCAGGTGACACCTCCCCACCTGCTGGATTCACCGCAGCCACCTCCCCTCTGCGCCGGGAGCCTCCTGCTCCTCCCGCATCCCGGGAAAACTCCTCGGGAACCAAGCGGGCCGGGCCTGAACCCCACAGCGAGCCCAGCCCCGGGGGGAAAACCTCCCTGGAGTCCTGTGGGGCCGATCCATCCTGGAGCATCCTCCCGGAGCGCTCTGGGGCTCCCGCTGCCGCCCCGCAGCCCCGGTGCCAGGCACGGTGTGCTGGTTTGAAAGCAAAACCAGTGAGACTCCCAGTCAGAGATACAATTTAATAGGAGAAGAGAGGAAAAAAAAAAAAGGTAAAATAAAATAAATGAAACAATACAACCTGACACCCTGTTGGTCAGGGTGTTGGGAGCAGTCCCAAAGTGAGTCCTCCTGGAGTGGCAGAGGTGGTTTTGGTGGGGCAGAGATGATCCTGAGAGAGAAGGGTCCAGGGATGGTGAGAAGGGTCCAGTGATGGTGAGAAGGGGTCCAGGGATGGTGAGAAGGGTCCAGTGATGGTGAGAAGGGTCCAGAGATGGTGAGAAGGGTCCAGGGATGGTGAGAAGGGTCCAGTGATGGTGAGAAGGGGTCCAGGGATGGTGAGAAGGGTCCAGTCTTCCTCCAGGAATCCAGTGGAACCAGGTGAGATGTTCTTGTCCAAGCAGTGATTCCGTCTGGTAGCTCTTGTCTCCTCTGGGAGTCCAGTGGATAAAAGCTGCCTGTGATGTCTCAAACCCTGGATTCTATCCAGGTGGGAATGCTTGGCTCCTCCCCCTGGGCGGAGCATCTCCCAATGGGATGATCTCATTCCATGAGTCATGCAGTGGGTCCTTGATGGCCCATTAACCAGAGATAACTCCTGGAGGAAGTGATCTGTGAGTCACGTTGGGCTCATTAACAGGAGATAAGGAAAACACTGCCCCACCTTGGCTCCAAGGGCTCATGGGGATGGAATACAGACCTTGGGCACAATTTTACATTGGAACCCAGGACACACGGGGGGCACAGGGGGGGCACGGAGCGGCCCCGAGGGGCTTCGCTGGTTTCCCTCGGCATCCCCGAGGAGCTGCGGGAGCGGCTGGCACGGAACAAACCGCGCTGGGCGGCCGGGAAAGGCTCGGGCAGGGGCTCACCATGGATACCCGGCCCCGGCGGAGGCATCCGAGCTCCGGGGGAGGGAGCTGCCGGCCCCTTTCATGCCGCAGAAAGCCGCGACATCGGGCCTCTCTTGTTGGATGTCACCGTCTCCCTTCCCAGCGGCGTGAAAAATCAATTAGGAAGAATTAGCGACGTGTCACCCGGGGCTCGGGGAGGGGACAATTTGCGAGGCCCGTCCTGCGCACGGAGCTGGCTGCGTTGTCACCGCTGTCCCGGCTGTCCCCAGCGCCCTGGAGCCACTCCAGCCCCCAAAAGCCGGGATGGCCAGGCACCTAAATCCTTTGGGATGTGGGTTTCCCAGGTTTCACCCAGCACCCAGGGGAGTTTCTCCGTCCCCGGGCGGGGTTTGGCTGGGTGGGAGCCGTGAACCCCGCAGCATCCCCGGCTGGAGATGCCATTCCCGCGGCTCCAGCTTCTCTGGGAATGCAACTGGCACCGCGTCGCCTCTGTTCCCTCCTCTTCTTCCCATGTGCCTGTGGATATATATAAATCAGAAGAAGGGGGAAGAAGAAAAAAAAAAAATAAAAAAAATTCCCAAACTCTGATTAAAATCCTTTTTTTATTCACCTGCCCATCTTTTCCTGTCTGCGTCTCCCCTTCTACCCAAACTCATAATTAATCGCTCAAGGCAAAAGTAATGAATGTTAATTGGCCATCTGTACAAAGACTAATTAAAATCTACCATGCTGGGGATTAAAACATACCTATAGCAACTGCCTGAATTGAGAATGAGACAGAGGAGAGATTGAGAAAACAGCTGAAAGGCTTGTGCAAAACGCAATCTCGCTTAGGTGTGAGATGAGTTGCGGCTCCGAGATCTGAGATGCTTTATTATTAAATTTAAAAAAAAAAAAAAAAAAAAAAAAAAAGGCAACAAAACACCACCAAAAAACCGGTGTGGGGAGGGGGGCGGGGAGGGCGGGGGGGAAGAAACTTCTGAGCTGGGAGAGGGTTTAATGGGAAGAAAGGCCGCGGGGGATTTCAAAGGAGGAGTGACCCCAACATTTCGCTCGTCGGGGTTTGGGGGAGGATAAAAACCTGCCCCGCTGCCCTCCCTTCCCCTCCCCTCCCCTCCCGCAGGAAATAATTCGGTGGCGTTCGGAGCTTTTTTTTTTTTAGGGTTCGTGGCTGTGAATGAACCACGCCGGGGTCGGGGTTCGGGGAAGGCAGCGTTGCGTGGATTTGGGGGTGCGGGATGCAGCGGGCGATGGGGCACGGCCCCGTTCCCCTCCTTTGTCCCAAACCCGCGGCTTTTCGGGGCCGCCGCCCCTTTGTCGGGAGGGGTTGGGGGAAATTTGGGCGAATATTCCCAAAGGAAGAAGAGGCGCTGAGGATTCCCGGAGCTGCTGTTCCTCCTCCTCCTCCTCCTCGGGGCTGCGGCCCCACGATCGCTCCCGGTCCCCGTGCAAGCCCCGCACGCTCCCCGTGCCGGGCACCGGAGCTGCCGCCGCCCCGGCTCCGTCCCACCTGGCCCAGGTGACACCGCTGGGGGTGGCAGGAGCAGCCCGAGAGGCTGGAGGGGAGATGCTGAAGGGTGACAAAGAGGTTGGACCCTCACCCCAAAGAGATCCCGCAGGCTTCAGGGCAGCGCCGGGATATGCAGAACTCCGGTTTGGTTGGGTTTTTTTAAAGTTAAAAAAAAAAAAAATAAATAAAAACAGAACCGAGCGCTGCGGGAGCATTCGTGCTGGAAGCCCCCGAGCAGCTGCAGGCCTGGCACGTCCCCATCCATCCCCAACAACCCCGCAGAGTCACATTCCGGGGGTGCCGGGAATGCCCCCCTCCCCATCCCCATCCCCGCCGGGGTTTGTTGGGTTGGTTTTTTTTTGGGTGGGGAGGTGGAGAGCGGGGGGCGCTGGGGGAGCCCGGGCACTCCCCCGAGGGGAGTTTGCAGCCGTGCCGGGAGCTCGGGGGCTCTGCTCTTGTTTTCTCAGCTCGGGCTGTGTTTACTCCCAACACCAGTGACCGCCGTGGCCCCATTACGGCGGCACTGACAGCTCGGCTGACAAGTGCGCTCGCGGCAGGAATGCGAATGCGGCTCCCCCCGGCCCCGCAGCGCCGCGGCTCCACCAGAAAACCCCCGGGCACGGCCCGGCCGCGGAGCCCCGGGGGCCGCGGAGCCGCCCCGGGGGAGGAGAAGGGGCTGGGGGGATTCCCAACCTCGGGGGGTTTATCCCCAGAGGGGGTGGGAGCAGCGCGGGGTGCGCTCGACCTTAATGACCGGACTCGGGGGTGGGGTGGGGAGTGACGGGGATTGTTTGGGGTGATGTTGTGTTTGGGGTGATGTTGTGTTTGGGGTGATGTTGTGTTTGGGGAAGGCTGAGCCACCGGCACGGGAGGGGTGTGAGGGGTGGGCATGGCTGTGTCACCCTTTCTGCCTGAACTCAGAGCTGGGATCTTCCAGAGCCTGTCAGGATCGCAGCAGGATGGGAATGAGAGGGATTTTGGGGATGATCCCGTGTTTGGGAAAGGCTGAGCCACCGGCATGGGAGGGATGTGAGGGGTAGGAACGGCTGTGTCACCCTTTCTTCCTCAACTTAGAGCTGTGGATCTTCCAGAGCCTGTTGGTGTCCCAACATAATGGGAATGAGAGAGGTTTTTGGGGTGATCCCATGCTCGGAAAGGGCTGAGCCATCAGCATGGGAGGGATGTCAGGGGTGGGAGCTTGGTCACCCTTTCTGCCTCAGCTCAGTGCTGAGGATCTTCCAGAGCCTGCTGGAATCACAGCAGGATGGGAATTACAGGGATTTTCTGGGATTATCCCATGTTTGGAATGGGCTGAGCCATCGGCACGGGAGGGGTGTCAGGGGTGGGCATGGCTGTGTCACCCTTTCTGCCTGAACTCTGAGCTGTGGATCTTCCAGAGCCTGTCAGGATCGCAGCAGGATGGGAATGAGAGGGATTTTTGGGATGATCCCGTGTTTGGGAAAGGCTGAGCCATCAGCATGGGAGGGATGTCAGGGGTGGGAGCTTGGGCACCCTTTCTTCCTCAACTCTGGAAGAGCTGAGGGTCTTCCAGAGCCTGTTGGGGTTCCAACAGGATGGAAATGAGAGGGGTTTTGGGGATGATCCCGTGCTCAGGAAGAGCTGAGCCATCAGCACAGGAGGGATGGGCATGGCTTTCTCCTCCCTTCTGCCTGAACTCAGAGCTGAGGATCTTCCAGAGCCTGCTGGAATCACAGCAGGATGGGAATTACAGGGATTTTTGGGATTATCCCATGTTTGGAATAGGCTGAGCCATGGGCAGTGGAGTGATGGGAGCTTGGTCACCCTTTCTGCCTGAACTCAGAGCTGTGGATCTTCCAGAGCCTGTCAGGATCGCAGCAGGATGGGAATGAGAGGGATTTTTGGGATGATCCCGTGCTCAGGAAGGGCTGAGCCATCAGCACAGGAGGGATGTGAGGGGTGGGAGCTTGGTCACCCTTTCTTTCTCAACTCAGAGCTGAGGGTCTTCCAGAGCCTGTTGGGGTCCCAACATAATGGGAATGAGAGAGATTCTTGGGATGATCCCATGTTTGGGAAGGGCTGAGCCATCAGCATGGGAGCAATGTCAGGGGTGGGCATGGCTGTGTCACCCCTTTCTGCCTGAACTCAGGGATCTTCCAGAACCTGCTGAGATTGAAGCAGGATGGGAATGACAGGGATTTTTGGGATGATCCCGTGCTCAGGAAGGGCTGAGCCATCAGCACAGGAGGGGTGGGCATGGCTTTCTCCTCCCTTCTGCCTCAACTCAGAGCTGAGGATCTTCCAGAACCTGCTGGGGTCCCAACATAATGGGAATGAGAGGGATTCTCTGGGATGATCCCGTGTTTGGGAAGGGCTGAGCCATCAGCACGGGAGGGATGTCAGGGGTGGGAGCTTGGTCACCCTTTCTGCCTGAACTCAGAGCTGAGGGTCTTCCAGAGCCTGCTGGAATCACAGCAGGATGGGAATGACAGGGATTTTTGGGATGATCCCGTGTTTGGGAAGGGCTGAGCCATCAGCACGGGAGGGGATGAGCATGGCTTTCTCCTCCCTTCTGCCTGAACTCGGAGCTGGGATCTTCCAGAGCCTGCTGGAATCACAGCAGGATGGGAATTACAGGGATTTTTGGGATTATCCCATGTTTGGGAAGGTTCTGAAGGCAGGTGCAGGATGAGGAGTGCTGCTCAGGGCAGGGGGCTGGGACTGGATGAGCTTTAAGGTCCATCCCAACCCAAACCATTCTGGGATTCCGGGATTCAGGGAAGGAGGCTTGAAAGGCTGAGTGAGCCAGAGTCTGGCTTTGGGGTGGTGTATGGAAAAAACAGGAGAAAATCCATTTCTGGCAGCTTTTCCACTGGGATGGGGGTGGCTGTTGGTCTGCAGAGCCCACTCCAACCCTGGTGGGTTTGGTAGGTCCAGACCAGCTCCAGGAGCGACACCAAGGTCAGGATCCAGCCCTAGGCCCAGCTTGGATCCAGTGCTAGTCCCAGTTTGGATCCAGTGCTAGTCCCAGTTTGGATTCAGCCCTATTCCCAGTTTGGATCCAGCCCTAATCCCAGTTTGGATCCAGCCCTAGGCCCATCCTGGATCCAGCCCTAGTCCCAGTTTGGATCCAGCCCTAATCCCAGTTTGGATTCAGCCCTAATCCCAGCTTGGATCCAGCCCTAGTCCCATTTTGGATCCAGCCCTAATCCCAGTTTGCATCCAGCCCTAATTCCATCTTGGATCCAGCTCTAGGCCCAGCTTGGATCCAGTGCTAGTCCCAGTTTGGATCCAGCCCTAATCCCAGTTTGGATCCATCCCTAGGCCCAGTTTGGATCCAGCCCTAACCCTAATCCCTTCTTGGATCCAGCCCTAGGCTCAGTTTAGATCCAGCCCTAGGCCCAGCTCAGCTGCTCTGCCTGCCCCAGCTCGAGCTGGTTTAATTAATCACAGATCATTTCTGCAGTGCCTCCCCATTAACCTCCACAGCAAACGAACTAATTACTCGTTGAGGCGTGGAAGCTCCCTGGGGCAGGACAGCTCCCCCAGAGCTCTGGGTTAATCTGTGAGCTCCTCCAGGCCCTCGTTACTCATTAATGGGGACCTGACTCATCAAAGGGTTTGGGATGAGGGAACCTCAAGGATCATCTTGTTCCATGGGCAGGGACACCTCCCACTGTCCCAGGTGGATTCAAGTCCCAATGGGGACTCTAAGGATTCCCTGGGATTTTCCTTTCTCCAGGGGAACATTCCCAGCTCTCCCAGCCTGGCTCCAGAGCAGAGGGGCTCCAGAATCCTGGAATGGTTTGGGATGGAAGGGACCTTAAATCCCATCCCAACCCCCTCCCTGGGCAGGGACACCTCCCACCATCCCAGGTGGATCCAAGCCCCAATGTCCAACCTGGCCCTGGACACTCCTAAATCCCGAGTTATTGCTGGTTGGGATGTTCATGGAATGGTTTGCGTGGGAAGAGACCTTAAATCCCATCCAGTGCCACCCCCTCCCACCATCCCAGGTGGATCCAACCTGGCCTTGGGCACTGCCAGGGATCCAGGGGCAGCCCCAGCCAAGCTGGGAATTCCAGCCCAGCCAGGAATTGCTGCCCAAGCTCCCAGCCCAAGCTCCCCTTGCCCAGTGGGAAGCCATTCCCTGTCTCCTGCCCTTCCAACCCCAAATATCCCACGGCCTGGAAATGAACAGGAAACATCCCAGAGTATCCACAGGCAGGGAATGCTGGGTTTAAACACTGAGGTGTTCATGTGAATTAAATCATTGATGGAACCCTGGGCTGGATTCATGGGATGGTTTGGGTGGAAGGAACCTTAAATCCCAACAATCCCACCCCATCCATGGGCAGGGACACCTCCCACTGTCCCCATTGTGCTGCAACCTCCAATGTCCAACCCGGCCTTGGGCACTGCCAGGGATCCAGGGGCAGCCCCAGCAAAGCTGGGAATTCCAGCCCAGCACCTCCCCACCCTCATGGGGAAGAATTTTCCCCAAATTTCTGAATTACTGGGAATTGCTGGAGCTTTTTGTTGTCGTTATTATTGGGTTTGGTTTCGTTATCCTCGTGTTTTGTGTGCAGCTCTGTGAAAACCGACCTTGAACTGAAAAAAACTCGTTTGGCTTCCAGTCAGGAGGATGAAGTGGGCAGCAGGGAAGCCAAGCAGTGACAGCTTTCCCCATCAGCTGAGAGGGAAAAGCAGGGAGTCCCTCCCAGCCAGGAATTCCTGCCCAAATCCCAGCTACATTTCACTTTTCCCAGTGGGAAGCCATTCCCTGTGTCCTGGTACTCAATTCCCTTGTCCCCAGCCCCTCTCCAGCTCTCCTGGAGCTCCTGCAGGCCCTGCCAGGAGCTCCCAGCTCTCCCTGGAGCCTTTCCCTTCTCCAGGGGAACATTCCCAGCTCTCCCAGCCTGGCTCCAGAGCAGAGGGGCTCCAGCCCTGCAGCAGCTCCGGGGCTCCTCTGGACTCTCTCCAGCAGCTCCACGTCCTTCTGCTCTTGGCCCCAGGGCTGGGGCAGCTCTGCAGGGGCAGGGGGTCTCACCTTGGGGGCAGAATCCCTCATGGTGGAGCCACCAAAGCCAGGGGACAGCGAGGAGGGGACAGCGAGGAGGGGACGTGGCCAAAAACGGATCAGTGAGGGATCCTGTGCTGAGGGACAGGAAGGACAGAGGGACAGGAGGGACAGAGGAACAGGAGGACAGGAGGGACAGAGGGACAGGAGGGACAGAGGGACAGGAGGGACAGAGGGACAGAAAGAGGGACAGGAGGACAGGAGGGACAGAGGGACAGGAGGGACAGAGGGACAGGAGGACAGGAGGGACAGAGGGACAGGAGGACAGGAGGGACAGAGGGACAGGAGGGACAGAGGGACAGAGGGACAGAGGGACAGGAGGGACAGAGGGACAGAAAGACAGAGGGCCAGGAGGGACAGAGGGACAGGAGGGACAGCATCCAGTGGGTTCAGCCCCCAGGAGGAGACTCCGTGAGGCCCCTGCCAGCTCAGCAGAAAAGGATTTGCTCTTCCAACCCTCTCAGGCCTTTCTCCTGCACATCCCAGCAAAAGATATCCCCCAAATCCTCCCAACTCGTGGGTGGCACTGGGAGCCTTTGGGTGCTGGCTGTGTCCCTGCTGGGCATCCCTGGGGGTCCCTGTGTGGCACCTCCAGCCCTTTCCCCCCTTGCAGGGGGGGCAGCGGCTGCTTCACCTTTGGCCCCGGGGCAAAGGCGGCTCGTGTTCGGCAGCGCGGAGCTCGGGCACTCGCTGTCCCCGCCGGAACGGCCCAGCTCAGCACTTCTGGGCACCGGCAAACCTTGAGAAACCTTTCAGGAGCGGGGGGTGGAGGGGGCAGAGGAACTCCCTGCTGAGCCCCGGGCCAGCGGCCGGGATTTGGGAGGTCAGCGGGGTGAGCCGCGTTTCATTTGGGCGGCTTTGGGAGGGGGATTTAGGGGCTCAGCCTCGCTGCTGGCCCCCAGCCCTGCTCAGAGCCAGGGAAACAAAACCCGAGCCCGGCTGCGGCTGCTGCCTGAGCCCGGCTGAGCCCGTCCCAGCGCGGGCACAAAGGGCGCAGTGTGTCCCCGGCATGGGGAGGGGTCCCCCGGGGTCGCTGGGGCGGGCGGTGTCACCCCAAAGCCTCGCACGGAGCCCTCCCCGTCCTGCCCCGAGCTGCTCTTGAGGCCAGCGCGGGGCTTTCTGCGGAATTTTTATTTTTGGGGGATTTCACCCGAGGAGGCACCTGCACAGCTCCTGCCGCGGCTTCATCTTCCTGCTCAGGGGGAAGGAAAAGTGGAAAAAGGGATAAAATGCCCTACACAGCTGCAGGAGGAAAAGTGGAAAAAAAGGGATAAAATGCTCTACACAGCTGCAGGAGGAAAAGGAGGAAAAGTGGAAAAAAAGGGATAAAATGCCCTACACAGCTGCAGGAGGAAAAGGAGGAAAAAAAGGGATAAAATGCCCTACACAGCTGCAGGAGGAAAAGGAGGAAAAGTGGAAAAAAAAGGGATAAAATGCCCTACACAACTGCAGGAGGAAAAGGAGGAAAAAAGGGATAAAATTCCCTACACAGCTGCAGGAGGAAAAAGAGGAAAAATGGGAAAAAAAAGGGATAAAATGCCCTACACAGCTGCAGGAGGAAAAGGAGGAAAAGTGGAAAAAAAGGGATAAAATGCCCTACACAGCTGCAGGAGGAAAAGGAGGAAAAGTGGGAAAAAAAGGGATAAAATGCCCTACACAGCTGCAGGAAGAAAAGGAGGAAAAGTGGAAAAAAAGGGATAAAATGTCCTACACAGCTGCAGGAGGAAAAGGAGGAAAAGTGGGAAAAAAGGGATAAAATGCCCTACACAGCTGCAGGAGGAAAAGGAGGAAAAGTGAGAAAAAAGGGATAAAATGTCCTACACAGCTGCAGGAGGAAAAGGAGGAAAAGTGGAAAAAAAGGGATAAAATGCCCTACACAGATGCAGGAGGAAAAGGAGGAAAAGTGGAAAAAAAGGGATAAAATGCCCTACACAGCTGCAGGAGGAAAAGGAGGAAAAGTGGGAAAAAAAGGGATAAAATGCCCTACACGGGTTTTTGTTGCAGGAGGCCGAGTGGGGAGTAGTGGAATTCGGGGGGAAATCAGAACCGCCTGGAGGGACAGCCCGGGGCTGGAGGAATTTTGGGGCTTGAAAAGCCGCATTTGGGAGAGCAGAACCCGCGGCTCTGGCCGGGCTGGGGGAAGAGGGTGGCTCCTTTTGGGGTCACTCCCTGCAGGGTTCGTCCCCCAGCCCCAAAACCCCGCGGCTCCCCACGGGGAACACGCGAATCCGCCCGGACACACCTGCCCAGGTGAGCTGTGAGCTCCTGCTGCCAGGAGAGTTCTGGAGAGCCCCAAACTCCTTCATTCCCTTTGGGATTTCCCCTACTCGAGCCTCTGGCGAAGCCTGAGTTCAAAAACGGATCCTGAATTCAAAAACCCGAGCGGCCGAGGGATGGGTGCAGAGGCCGGAGGAGGGAGGCTCCGATCCCGCTCCATCCCCTTCCCGACATCCCGCAGCTTTTCCAGCGGCATTCCCGACCACCCCGCTCCGGCCCGGCCCGGCTCCGTTCCCCGGTCTCGGGACGCCCTCGTCTGGTGACAGAAAAACGTCGGGAAAGGGAAATAAAAACTTCCCCGGAGTTTCACCTTCGAGTCTCACAGCGCCCGCGGGGGCACCGCTGGGTTCCCCGGGAAGGGAACTCCGGGATCCGGGGAATGTTGGAAGCCAGAGAGTCCTGGCACCCGCAGGGATGCCGGGATCCGGGGGATTTTGGTACCTGGGGGATTTTGGCACCCAGGGGATGTTGGCACCCACAGGATTTTGGTGCCCAGGGGATGCTGGTACTGAGAGGATTTTGGTGCCCAAGGGATTTTGGCACCCGGGGGATTTCGGTGCCCAGGAGATTTTGATACCCAGGGGATTTTGGTGCCCAGGGGATTTTGGCACCCAGGGGATTTTGGTGCCCAGAAGATTTTTGGCACCTGGGGGATTTTGGTACCCAGGGGATTTTGGTGCCCAGAGGATTTTGGTACCCGGGGGATTTTGGTGCCCAGAGGATTTTGGCACCCAGGGGGTTTTGGTACCCGGGGGATTTTGACACCCAGGCTGCTGCAGGGGTCTGGAGGACTCTGGTACACAGGAGATGTTGGTACCTGGTGAAGCTCCTGCTTTGCTGGGGCTGCCCCTGGATCCCTGGCAGTGCCCAAGGCCAGGCTGGATCCACTTGGGACACTGGGAGGTGTCCCTGCCCATGGATCGAGTTGGGATGGGATTTAAGGTCCCTTCCATCCCAACCTATTCCAGGATTCTGGAGCCCCTCTGCTCTGGAGCCAGGCTGGGAGAGCTGGGAATGTTCCCCTGGAGAAGGGAAAATCCCAGGGAATCCTCAGAGTCCCCAAAGGGGCTCCAGGAGAGCTGGAGAGGGGCTGGGGACAAGGGAATTGAGTACCAGGACACAGGGAATGGCTTCCCACTGGGAAAAGTGAAATGTAGCTGGGATTTGGGCAGGAATTCCTGGCTGGGAGGGACTCCCTGCTTTTCCCTCTCAGCTGATGGGGAAAGCTGTCACTGCTTGGCTTCCCTGCTGCCCACTTCATCCTCCTGACTGGAAGCCAAACGAGTTTTTTCAGTTCAAGGTCGGTTTTCACAGAGCTGCACACAAAACACAAGGAAAAAGAAACCAAACCCAACAACAACAAAAAGCTCCAGCAATTCCCAGTAATTCAGAAATTTGGGGGAAATTCTTCCCCATGAGGATGAGGAGGGGCTGGGCTGGAATTCCCAGCTTGGCTGTGGCTGTCCCTGGATCCCTGGGAATGTCCAAGGCCGGGTTGGATCCACCTGGGATGGTGGGAGGTGTCCCTGCCCATGGATGGGGTGGGAATGGGATGGGATTTAAGGTCCCTTCCCACCCAAACCATTCCAGGATTCTGGAGCCCCTCTGCTCTGGGAGAGCTGGGAATGTTCCCCTGGAGAAGGGAAAACTCCAGGGAGAGCTGGGAGCCCCTGGCAGGGCCTGCAGGGGCTCCAGGAGAGCTGGAGAGGGGCTGGGGACGAGGGAATTGAGCACCAGGACACAGGGAATGCCCAGAGGGGACATTGGGAAGCTCTGAGGTTGTTTTCTGCAGAGAACCAGATCCCAAAAGGATATTCCTGCCCAAGAGGGGATGGAGAAAAACCCACACGGAGGCAGCTGAGGAGAGGAAGGAGAATTCCCAGTCCAGGGAGGCTTCCCAGGGAATCCAAGCCCAGAACAACGTTCCCACTGCAGGGCTGGGAGCAGCAGAGGGGTTTGCTGCCAATCCCAAATTCCCCGGGCGGGCAGGAAAAGCCGAAACCGGGCAGCAGGGCCGGCTGGAGAGGAGGGAGGGAGGGATTGAGGAGCCTGATGGGATGAACCGGACCCAGAACGAATGAAAGGGCTCAGAGAGGGGAGGGAATCCTGGAATTCCAGTGCTTAACCCAGGGCTCTCCTCCCACCCTGCCAGGAATTCACCCCAAAGCAGGCACGTTTGGTGATTGTAAGGATTTTAGAGCTTTTAATGATTGGAGAGCCGGGGGTGGGGGGGACAAAATCTGAGCTGCAGGGCTGGGGGAGAGGGGGCACAACTTTTCTGCATCGGTTTTCCAGAGGAAAAGTCTCTCTGTGTGTCTGTGCCTGCTGGAATCTGATGGGGAAACGACCAAAAAAAAAAAAAACCTCAACAAATCATTAAAAGGAAGGGGCCGAAGCCCCAAAGCAAGGCTTGGACCCAAAAGCTGAGCCAGGAGCAGGGCAGGGCTGTGTCTTTGCTCTGCCCGGCTTGCTGGGAGCTGCTGAGCCCAAGCCAGGCTCCTAAAATTCCCGATCCCTGCCAGGCCAGCTCCCTCTCCTGGTCCCTGTGGAAAACCAGCCCCGGGAGCTGGGGACAGAGCTGGGGACACCACTTCCCCGGGGATCTGATCCTGGGGGACAAAGGGGACACACAGGGACACAGCTCCAGGGGGACAGCACCACTCCAGCCCCAGGAATGGCTCCTTGGGGACAAAGGGGACACACAGGGTCCCAGTTGGGGATCTGGGGACACCACTTCCCTGGGGACCTGCTCCTGGGGGACAAAGGGGACAGGCACAGGGACACAGCTCCAGGGGGACAGCACCACCCCAGGAATGGCTTCTTGGGGACAAAGGGGACACACAGGGTCCCAGTCAGGGCTTTATGGGGACATCACCAGCCCAGGAATGGCTCCTTGGGGACCTGCTCCTGTGGGACAAAGAGGACAAGCAGGGGGACACAGCTCCAGGGGGACATCACCCCCCCAGGAACAGCTCTTTGGGGACAAAGGGGACACACACAGGGTCCCAACTGGGGCTCTGGGGGACATCAACACCCCAGGAACAGCTCCTTGGGGACAAAGGGACACAGCTCCAGTTGGAGCTTTATGGGGACATCACCACCCCAGGAATGGCTTCTTAGGGACCTGGCCTGTGGGACAAAGGGGACAGGCACGGGGACACAGCTCCAGCAGGACATCACCACCCCAGCCCCAGGAATGGCTCCTTGGGGAGCTGGCCTGTGGGACAAAGGGACACAGCTCTAGTTGGGGCTTTATGGGGACATCACCACCCCAGGAAGGCTTCTTAGGGACCTGCTCATGAGGGACAAAGGAGACACACACAGGGACACAGCTCCAGTTGGGGCTTTATGGGGATTTCACCACCCCAGGAATGGCTCCCTGGGGACAAAGGGGACACACACAGGGACACAGTTGGGGCTTCATGGGGACATCACCACCCCAGGAATGGCTTCTTAGGGACCTGGCCTGTGGGACAAAGGGGACACACAGGGACACAGCTCCAGTTGGGGCTCTGGGGGACACCACCAGCCCAGGAATGGCTCCTTGGGGACAAAGGGACACACAGGGTCCCAACTGGGGATCTGGGGACATCACCAGCCCAGGAACAGTTCCTTGGGGACCTGCTCCTGTGGGACAAAGGGACACAGCTCCAGTTGGAGCTTTATGGGGACATCACCACCCCAACCCCAGGAGCGGCTCCCTGAGGACCTGCTCCTGAGGGACAAAGAGGACAGGCAGGGGGACACAGCTCCAGGGGACATCACCACCCCAGCCCCAGGAATGGCTCCTTGGGGAGCTGGCCTGGGGGACAAAAGGACACAGCTCTAGTTGGGGCTTTATGGGGACATCACCACCCCAGGAACAGCTCCCTGGGGACAAAGGGGACACACAGGGTCCCAGTTGGGGCTCTGGGGGACATCACCACCCCAGGAAGGCTTCTTAGGGACCTGCTCCTGAGGGACAAAGGGGACACACACAGGGACACAGCTCCAGGGGGACATCACCACCCCAGGAATGGGTCCTTGGCGACCTGTCCTGTGGGACAAAGGGGACAGGCAGGGGGACACAGCTCCAGGGGGACATCACCACCCCAGGAACAGGTCCCTGGGGACCTGCTCCTGAGGGACAAAGGGACACACACGGGGACACAGCTCTGACCCTGCTATTCGCTGCTTTGGGGCTGGCTGAGACCTCTCTGCCCTCCCAGGAGCTCCTGGGCAGGGGAGTCTGAACCTCCCAGGGCCATCCCAGCAGGGGAGGCTCCTCTGCTCCCAAACCCCCAGGAGCTGAGGGGTTCCAGCTCCTGCCAGGGAGGGCTCAGCAGCAGGAGCTGCTCCCCGAGCCCAAAAAGGCCACCGGAGGTGTTGATGAGGCACATGGAGGTGTCTTCAAAGCTTCCCAAATCCCAGGATTGGGACCAGGTCCTGCTGGAGGCACCAGGGGGAGGCTGAGGGCAAAAGCTGGAGGGGCTCAGATGTCGTAGAAATCCACGTGGGCTCCCGAGGGAAAGGAATCGTCCTGCAGGAGCTGCAGAAGCTTCCGGGCTGAGACGGAGCTGTCGATGAGCTGCCCCTTCTCCTGCAGCCGCTGGAATCGCTGCCTCAGCTCGGGGTCTGCAGTCCTGGTCCGGGCCAGGAGCTGCATGTCCGTGTCCAGAGGGCCTGGGGACAAGGAAAAAAAAAAGTCAGCAAAAAATTAAAAATAAAAATAAAATATAAAAATAAGAAATAAAAATGAAAATGAAAATGAAAATAATAAAAATAAAAAAATATAAAAGTAAAAATAAAAGTAAAAATAAAAGTAATAAAAAATAAAAAATTAAAATAAAAATTAAAATAAAAATAATAATAAAAAATAAAAATATTAAAAAATAAAAACAAAAATAAAATTAAAAGAAAATAAAAATAAAAATAAAAATAAAAATAAAAATAAAAATAAAAATAAAAATAAAAATAAAAAATAAAAATAAAAATAAGAATAAAAATAAAAATAAAACAAAAAATAAAAATAAAACGAAAAATAAAAAAATAAAAAGAAAATTATAAAAATAACAATAAAAATAACAATTAAAATAACAAGAAAAATAACAATAAAAATAAAATCACTGAAAGGAGAAAGGAATATCCAGGGCTCGTTTTCCCTTCTGGAGTTCATGGTCTGGCAGTGAGTGCTCAAAAATTCACTCAGGTTTTGAGAAACATTCCCTGCAAGGAGACTCGGATTTCCCAGCCAGAGATGGTTCCAGGTAAAACGTTCCGTTTGCTCCCTTCAGCATCCCCACAGGAACCTCCACAGAGATTCTGGAGACTGGGGGGAATGTCCTTTGTAAACACACACACGTTTCTAGAAAATGCAAACATCATGGGAAAATGGGCTGGGAGAGCTGGGAATGTTCCCCTGGAGAAGGGAAGGCTCCAGGGAGAGCTGGGAGCCCCTGGCAGGGCCTGCAGGGGCTCCAGGAGAGCTGGAGAGGGGCTGGGGACAAGGGCTGCAGGGACAGGAGACAGGGAATGGCTTCCCACTGGGCAAGGGGAGCTTGGGCTGGGAGCTTGGGCAGCAATTCCTGGCTGGGCTGGAATTCCCAGCTTGGCTGGGGCTGCCCCTGGATCCCTGGCAGTGCCCAGGGCCAGGGTTGGACATTGGGGCTTGGATCCACCTGGGGATGGTGGGAGCTGCCCCAGCCCATGGCAGGGAAGGGTTTTAAAGTCCCTTCTCCCCCAACCCAGTCAGGAATTCCATGATCCCCACAGAAAAGCTGGAAAAAAAGAAAATCTGACTGAGAGACGCCGTTTGAGCCCAGCCTCTGCATCCAGCACGGCAAACTGAGCTCCCACTCCTGCCACCCATGGGCTGGAGCAGGGCTGGGCTGCAGGAAGCCCCATTCCCAAAGGCAGGAGGAGCTGGATCAGCAGCAGGGGAGCAGCATCTTCTCCTCACCCGGGGCGTAGTTGAGCACGCGGAGCCCCGGCTGCTCCAGCGCCAGCACCCGGAACAGCATCTCCCGGGCGGCCTTTCCCGAGCAGTACAGAGCCCAGCTGGGGAAAGGCTCCAGGGCACACAGGGATGAGATGTTCACCACGGTCCTGCTGCAGCCAGGCCGTGCCCCAAAGGCCCTCAGGGCCGTGGAGGTCAGGCACAGCGCCGAGCTGATGTTGAAGGAGAAGTAGGCGTTGATCTCCTGCAGGTCGGTGAGGTCCAGGAAGGTTTTGGAGACGTCCCCCAAGGAGCCTGGGAATCACAAAGTGTCTTGGGTTATGGAACTCAAAATGTGGATTCTGTTTCATCTGCTGAAAGCAGCTGGGGAGATGTTTTTTTCTTTATCTCTTGTAACTCTGAGGGGAGAGGGGCCGATGCCTTTTGAAAATGGTCCAGCTGTTAAACCAGGTGGGGCAGAGTTTGTTATCTCTGTCACCCTGGTCCTCCCTCCAGGGGGATATCTTCTGCTAATGGACCATTAAGGATTATCTTCTGCTAATGAGCCATTAAGGGTTATCTCCTGTTAATGGACCATGGAGGCTCACCAAGGACAGGACACATTCCATCATCCCAGTGTGAGATGCTCCTCCAGTGGGAGGAGCCAACCATTCCTACCTGGATAAAAACTGAGACACAGGAACACCGGGGATCTGGTTCCACTGGATTCCCGGAGTGAGACCGACCCTTCTCACCACCCCTGGACCCTTCTCACCACCCCTGGACCCTTCTCACCATCCCTGGACCCTGGTTCTACAGGATCATCTCTGCCCCACCAGAACCACCTCTGCCACCCCAGCAGGACTCACTGTGGGGCTGCTCCCAACCCCCTGACCCACAGGGTGTCAGGTTGGAGCTCTGACTCTGTCAGGGTTCTCCAAAATTGGTGTTTTGTTTGTTTGCTGGTTTGGTTGGGTGGTTTTGTTTTTTCTATTACATTTGTATTGTTAACATTCCCAGTAAAGAACTGTTATTCCCATTCCCAAATCTTTGCATGAAAGCCCTGAATTGCAAAATAATAATTTGGAGGGGGTGAGGGGTTTGCATTCTCCATTCCAAGGGAAACTCCAGCTTTCCCTGGCAGACACCTGTCTGTCCAAACCAGGACACAAAGGTTTGGGTTGGATGGGATCTTAAAGAACATCCAGTCCCCACCCTGCCATGCAAGGGGCACCTTCCATTGTCCTTCCAGGGTGCTCCAAGCCCTGTCCAGCCTGGCCTTGGACATTTCCAGAAAGATGGAAAAACGAGTTATTAGAGATGGGATGGACCATACAACAGATCCCTCTGGCTGCCACATTCCACATCCAACACCTCCAGAGCCTTGGGAACCCTGTCAGGCCCCACAGCAGCCTGAGGAGCCCAGCCCAGCCCATTTCAGTGATGGGGACAGGGACCTTGCCCTGCCACCCCTGTGTCAACAGCTCCCAGCCTGGAGTGCAGTGTCCCCAAGGGCCACCACGGGTCCTGTGCCAGTGAAGACCCAAATCCTGGAGCACCCTGGCTGGGAGGGTGGGGAGGGGCTGGGCTGGAATTCCCAGCTTTGCTGTGGCTGCCCCTGGATCCCTGGAAGTGTCCAAGGCCAGGTTGGACTTTGGGGCTTGGATTCACCTGGGATGGTGGGAGGTGTCCCTGCCATGGATGGGATGGGGCTGGATAAGATGATCCCTAAAGTCCCTTCCCACCCAAAGCATTCCAGGGTTCCGCAGCTCCTCTGCTCTGGGAGAGCTGGGAATGCTCCCCTGGAGAGGAGAAGCTCTGGGGTGACCTCAGGGTGGCTTTGCAGGGCCTGAAGGAGCTGCAGGAAACCTGGAGAGGGGCTGGGGACAAGGGCTGCAGGGACAGGAGACAGGGAATGGCTTCCCACTGGGCAAGGGGAGCTTGAGCTGGGATCTTGGGCAGCAATTCCTGGCTGGGCTGGAATTCCCAGCTTGGCTGGGGCTGCCCCTGGATCCCTGGGAATGTCCAAGGCCGGGTTGGATCCACCTGGGATGGTGGGAGGGGGTGGCACTGGATGGGATTTAAGGTCTCTTCCCACCCAAACCATTCCATGAACATCCCAACCAGCAATAACTCGGGATTTAGGAGCATCCAGGGCCAGGCTGGACATTGGGGTTTGGATCCACCTGGGACAGTGGGAGGTGTCCCTGCCCATGGATGGGGGTAGGATAGGATGGGTTTTAAATTCCCTTCCCCTCAACCCAGTCTGGAATCCCCTGTGGGCACCCACGGGTTAAAAGGGCACCGAAGGGAGAAGGAAGGACCCGCAGGGTGGGGCCGGAATTTTGTCTGAAGGCTTGGATTTGGGTAACAGGGGGACAAGAAGCTGCAGGAAGGGAAACAACTGTTCCCAGGCCACACTAAAACCCCGAGAGCAGCAAAGCGCTGCCAGGGACCCGCCCCATAACTAAATCCTTTAATAAACCGGACAGGGCGAAATCCCCGCAGCTCCTTCACTCCTTTGGGTTATTTGCTGACACCCCAAGCTCGGAACAAACCCCGGCCCAGCCAGAACCGGGCGGGGGTGACCCGGTTGCCCCCGGGGGGCGGAGGGCAGCGGCTCAGGGGAGGGGACATCGGTGTCGTTTACCGGCGTTGTTGACCAGGAGCAGGCGGCCCAAGGACGCGTCCTGCAGCAGCTCCCGCAGGGCATCGCCCGCCCTCCGCAGCCCCTCCTCGCAGCCCAGGTCAGCGGCCACGCACTGCACCCGCAGCTCGCTGCTGCCGGTGTCACTCCCGGTGTCGCTCCCGGTGGCCCCGGCGCGCAGCTCGGCCGCCAGCTCGGCCAGCGCCTCCGCGGAGCGAGCCAGCAGCACCAGCACCGAGCCGGGCCCGAGCTGCGGAGCCAGCAGCCGCGCCAGGCTGCGGCCGAAGCCGCGGGAAGCGCCGGTCACCACGCAGGCGGTGGCGGCCCAGCGCCCCGGTGCCGATCCCGGTGCCGATCCCGGTGCCGATCCCGGTGCCGATCCCGGCTCCATCCCGGAACGCAGCGAAGGGGGCGTGGGAACGCGCCTGCCCACGTGACCCGCCCCATTCATGCCCCCGCCGTTCTGTGAATGGCCGTTCCCAGCGCGCGGGCAGCGCTGCCGCCTCTGATTGGTCGGCGCCCGCGGGCTCGGCCCGCTGCGCGCTGGGTGAGGGGGTGGGGGGCGTGGTCAGAGCGTGGCGCCCCCCTGCGGCCGCTGTGAGGGAGTGCGGCTTCCGTGAGGGAGCGGCGGGAACGGGACCGGGAACGGGAGCGGGAATGGGAAACGGGACCGGGAATGAACCTGGGATCAGAGACAGCGACGGGACCGGGATCGGAACCAGCAACAGGAGCGCGAACGGGACCAGGTCTGGTAATGTGGCAGCGTCCCTGGAGCGCCGGGCCTCGCCTGCTCACGGCGCGGCCGCCCTTGGCCTTTCCCCCGTCACGTTTTTTGTTTCAATATATTTTTTCAAATATTTTTAAATGTATTTTTTAAAATCCTTTTTTTTTTCAAAGATATATTTTTTATATTTTTTTTTCTCTGTAAATTCCCCTTTATTGTAGCTGCCCAGCCTTGTCCCCACCTGCCACCCCTGCAGAGCTTTCCCCTTTTCCCTCCGCAATCCCGATTTTTGGCGCTCAGCACCGCTCCTTTACCAGGGAGTAAAAGCCCTCTGCGATCACGAAAAGCCCTAAAATCCTTTTTAAAAAAATCGATCTCTCTGTGCATCAAGGTGCAGACAACTTTCAAGGAGGGTTTTTTCCCAAGGAATACCTGGTTTGTACGGAATGAGCTGGCAGCAGGGCTTGGATTCCCCTCAGCTGTTCAATGCCGGTTCCAGATGTTTCCAGGCAGGTAAATGGAATGGGATTTCACTCAATTAAGCAGCCACAGACTGGGCTGGAACCCTCCAGCTCTCTAATAAAGCATTAAAAATCCACGGCGTGGCAAAAACCCAAGAGGGGTATTTGTCTTGCTGAAGGGAATCTTACGCGTTTCGGCGAAATTAAGATCATCAGCAAAAAAAAAAAGAAAAATAAGACAGCAAATGTGTATTTTTTTTTTCACAAGTAGCTTCTTGATGGCAGAACTTGCTTCAGTCACTGCCAGTTTTTCCCACTTTGGCAGCTCCAGCCTCCTGCATCCATCGGGATATTCCTGCCTTGCACCCACGGTGAGCTGGGCTGGCTGGAAATGGGCGGCGTTTGCTGGACTTCCCTTCCACTTCTTCCATCAGGAGATTCCTGATCCTCCCTGCCAGTGTTCAAGGGACTTGGAATTACCTTTGGAAGGCGTTTGGAATGGCTTTGAGGTCTCTTCCGACCCAAATTGTTCTGTGGTTCTAAGCAGGATGAGGGAGGGGGGGTTAGGAAGGATTTTATTTATAGCTGGTGAAAGTTTCTCCTGCTAAATTAAAATTTAAAAAAAAATTAAAAATTTTTTTAATGGGAGGGAATTGGTGACCAAAGGAGTCCAGAGTTGGAACTGGAGAGCAGAGAAGTTATCCTGGAATCCCAGAATAGTTTGGGATCTTAAAGATCACCCCATTCCCACCCCCTGCCACGGATAAGGACACCTCCCACTATCCCAGGCTTCTTCAAACCTGGCCTTGGACACTTCCAGGGATCCAGAGGCAGCCACAGCTTCTCTGGGAAGCCCATTCCAGCCTCTCCCCACCCTCCCAGGGAAGGTCAATCTCTGAAATTCCCAAAGTGGCTCCACGTCCCTCCCACCCGGCACTCAGTGCACTCCAAACCCCGTCAGGGGTTGGCTCTGGCTGCCCAGCTCCAGTGGTGCCAGGGGCAGATCCCAGGGAATTCCCTGGTGCTGGGTCAGTGCAGGGCAGGGATTCCCAGAGCCACAGGCAGATGGAGCTGGATCCAAACAGGGAACAGCAGGAGCTCCACAAACCTCTCAGGCTGGGAGGAGCAGCACTTGGTGTCAGGGAATCACAGAGCCCTGGGGGTTGGAAAAGCCCTCTGGGATCATGGATCATCCCCAGCACTGCCACCACTGCCACCACTGCCACCACTGCCCCACGTCCCCGAGTGCCACATGCACAGAGCTCTGAAATCCCTGCAGGGGTGGGCACTCCGGCCCTGCCCTGGGCTGATTGTGTCGGTGACACCGAAAAGCCAGAGGGCTCTGTGTGACACTGCTGTGACAGTGCTGTGACACTGCCCTGTGTGTGACACTGCCCTGTGTGTGACACTGCCCTGTGTAACACTGCCCTGTGTGTGACATTGCTGTGACACTGCTGTGACACTGCCCTGTGTGTGACACTGCCCTGTGTGTGACACTGCCCTGTGTGACACTGCTGTGACACTGCCCTGTGTGACACTGCTGTGTGACACTGCCCTGTGTAACACTGCCCTGTGTGTGACATTGCTGTGACACTGCTGTGACACTGCCCTGTGTGTGACACTGCCCTGTGTGTGACACTGCTGTGACAGTGCTGTGACACTGCCCTGTGTGTGACACTGCCCTGTGTGACACTGCCCTCTGTGACACTGCTGTGACACTGCTGTGACACTGCCCTGCTGTGACACTGCCCTATGTGACACTGCCCTGTGTGTGACACTGCCCTGTGTGACACTGCTCTGACACTGCTCTGTGTGTGACACTGCCCTGTGTGACACTGCTGTGACACTGCCCAGCTGTCAGGGGATTCCTGGAGCTCCATCCCTGCTTCCCCAGGGATTGTCCCTGTGCTGCCTGGGGGGGGATTCCTGCATCTCCAGCCCTTTTTCCCCAGGGATTGTCCCTGTGCTCACCTTTGGAGTCTCCAGGGGAGCTTTCCAGGCTCTGCAGCGCCTCCCTGGGAACAGCTCCCGAGCCAGCCCCAGGTCAGGATCCCCCCTGCGATTTTCATCCCCGTCCCTTGCACTGCTGATGCGTCTCTTCGATGCTCGGTGCTCGGAAAGCTTCTGCAGATCCCCGCGGTGACACGGGCAGAGGGCACATTTCCTCCCTGGGGTCACACCCGAAGTGACAGCGAGCTTGGGAAGCGATGGGGGGAGCGGGTGAACGGCAGCTGGAGCACCAGTGTGGTGAGGAGCGGCTGAGGGAGCTGGGAGGGGCTGGAGAATTCCTGAGGGAGCTGGGAAAGGGGCTGAGCCTGGAGCAAAGGAGGCTCAGGGGGGCCCTTGTGGCTCTGCACAGCTCCCTGGAATGTTGGAACCAGGTGGGAGTCGGGATCTGATCCCAGGGATAAAAGGGAACAGCCTCAGGGGAGGCTCAGGGTGGGCAGCAGCAGGAATTTCCCCATGGGAAGGGTGCTCAGTGCCCAGGGAGGTTTGGAGTGCCCATCCCTGGAGGTGCCCCAGGAATTCCTGGATGTGGCCCTCAGTGCCAAGGTGGGATCAGTCCCAGGTCAGCATGGACGGTCCTGGAGGGATTTTCCAACCTTTGTGATCCTGGTGCAGGGACTGGGCCTGGTTCCCCTCCTGGGTGAGAAGAGAGACCCTGGAGGGGCTGGAGCGAGTCCAGGGCAGGGAAGGGGCTGGAGAATTCCTGAGGGAGCTGGGAAAGGGGCTGAGCCTGGAGCAAAGGAGGCTCAGGGGGGCCCTGGTGGCTCTGCACAGCTCCTGCCAGGAGGGGACAGCCGGGGGGGATTTGGGATCTGCTCCCAGGGCACAGGGACAGGAGGAGAGGGAACGGCCTCAGGCTGGGCCAGGGGAGCCTCAGGGGGGGCAGCAGCAGGAATTTCCCCATGGAAAGGGAGCTCAGGCCTTGGCAGTGCCCAGGGGGGTTTGGAGTGCCCATGCCTGGGGGGATTTCAGAGCCCTGTGGAGGTGGCACTTGGGGACACGGTCAGTGCTGGGGAATGGTTGGACTGGATGATCTTAAAGGTCTTTTCCAACCTTAATCACTCTGAGTTTTCACCGGGCTCTCCTCGCTCCTCCCGTGTTGTTCCAGTCCTGGTGCCTCACTTTGGGAAGTCCTTTTCATTTCATGAAGTGACAACAGAGGTGTCCCTGCCCCTGGCAGGGAGGTGGGAACGAGGTGATCTTTAAACCCCAACTGTGAAAAACAACGTTTCACCTTTTTATATTAATTTATAAGTTTAATAAAAATAAAATAAAATAGAATAAAAAATAGACAAATAAGGAGACAAATAAGGCAGCAACTCAGCTGAGGGTGTACAGCAACACACTGCCCATTCTAAATTCCTTGGGATTTAAAAGTCTTGGTGTTACATATTTAAATAAGCTAATGCATGATTCAAATATTCATTTTGGTTTCAAGTCTCCCCTAAGCACATAGGTTATCTGTGAGGCTCCACAAAGTCCAGATGTACGTTGTGAATCTGTCTCCTGGAGATTTAGACCCTCAAAGGCTGAATTGTTCCTGATCAGAAATCTTTAGTTCAGGAATTTCAGACGTCCCTTCTGTCCTCTGTCTGAAAACACACCTCCATTACATTTTAAATGCTACAAATAAAAGAAAATACAGCACAACCTTCTTCCATTAGATGCATAACATTCATTTCGATATTTGCGAAAAGCCAACTCCAAAATCTGCGTTTATAACACCAACCATTCCATAACCCCACGTTATTTAAACCAGCAGCATTGTTCCACCTCGATGAGTGGCGCTGAGAGAGGCTCTGGGTGTGCTCACACAATTTTTTTTTTTTTAATCTTTAGTTCACACCTCAGAGGGTGAAACAACAAAAGCAAAGGCAGAATGTCGCTGTGGGACACAAGGAAGGAGATGAGGACTCATCAGAAGGCTGTGTGGACTCCTGAGGAGGAGCCCCCAGGTTTATTTTCCAAACCTCTTTTATACCTTTTAGGAGTCCAGGGTATTCCCTCTGGACATCCTGGCCAAAAGAAGCCTGAACAAAAACCTGTACGGGGGGGTTTAAAACCTGTACAGGGAGGGTCTGGGATTTGTACAGGGGGGGTTGCAGACTCTGGCATGGGCCCCAGACAGACAAGGGATTCGACTCCAGTCCATGGGAAAGGCCAACACTATGGGAGGAATTGCAAACCCTCAAAGGCAGTGGAAATTAGTAATATTTGTACACTTGGGGTTTTAGAATAGAGGTGACCAGAGACAAGATGGAGGATTCTGGGCATTACCCCAGAGTCTTCTCCTTCTTCTTCGTCTCCATTTTGTGCAGTGGTGATGACATGAAGTAGATTTAAAGGGATTGGGTCAAATTAGAAGACACCTGTTTAGTGTCAAATGCATGCATTGGGTCACAATTGTAAATAAAGTGCAGGTAATTAATTATCTGTCTATAAGATGACGAGCTGTGGGCAGGCGGGCAGTCATCACCTGCTGCCCGTGCTGTCCAGACCTTGGCAGAGCTCAGAGAAAAGTACAGAGATAAGATAAGATAAAATAAACAAGGAGAGAAACCTTGAAAAAGAACATCTAATGCTCCTCATCATTTCTGCGAGCGGCTCGGGGCTCTCCAAAGGGCAAAGAGCCAAAACCACCCTCATTCTCAGGAAGCAGAGACCCCGAAAATACGTTTTTACAAGACACCTGCCTTAGAGGTGGGACCCCTGGAACCATTGGTCACTCACAGAGACCACCACGCCAAGTCCCTCCCATGGGAAAGCGTGTGGAGAAACATCTCCAGTTTACAAACAGCGTGACCTCACCCAGGAATTCTGTCCTGGGAGCAGAACTCCCAAAAACCCAAACGTGAGAGGCACAAACCGTGGCAGCAGGGCTGTGCTGGAGGCCGTGCCCGGGTGTCGGGGCTGGGTTGGACTCGATGCTCTTGGAGGTCTCATCCAGCCTGGTGGTTCTGTGGTGGCCACAGAGCTGGGCTGAGGGACCATCCCTGGCCCATCCCCTGCTCCTTCCCGAGGTGTAACCCCAGCCCTGGATGGTGGGGCAGCCCCAGCCCTGCCGGGCCGTGTCTCTGTGGGACACAAGGAAGGAGATGTGGACTCATCAGAAGGTTGTGTGGACTCCTGAGGAGGAACCCCCAGGTTTATTTTCCAAACCTCTTTTATACCTTTTACAAATGTGCCCACCTTAGAGGTGGGACCTCTGGAACCATTGGTCACCTGCAGAGACCCTCACACGAAGTCCCTCCCGTGGGAAAGCGTGTGGAGAAACATCTCCAGTTTACAAACAGCGTGACCTCGCCCAGGAATTCTGTCTTGGGAGCAGAACTCCCAAAAACCCAAACGTGACAGGCACAAACCATGGCAACAGCAGAACCCCTGGGTGCTGCCCAACCCGGGGCTCCTGCTCTCCATCCCACCGCGGCATTCCCGTGCAAGGACAGCACCTGATAAGGCGTTCCTGGGAACGGGACATTCCAAGGCAATTTTCCCCAAGACAAACCCATAACACCAACAACCAGCTGCCTCCAAAAGGCGTCACATCGGCAGCGGCAGCCAGGAGGAGACCTTGACACCGAGACGTTCCTGTTTCCTCCGCGTCCTTGGACCCCGCAGCTCCCGGGGGATGCAGCGCCCTCGGCTCAGGATCCGGCCCCAAGGGGGATCGGTGTCTGCAGGGGCGGGGAGGATGCGGCTGAATGTGCTTCCAAAACAATTCCCTGCGGGAGGGGATGGGTGGGAGCGGCTTTGAGACCGGCTCAGTGTCAATACCGACTTCGAGCAGCAGGTTTGCCACAGAGACTCCTGGAACAGACATTTCCTGAGCTTTGGGGTTAATTTCAATTCTTGTGGGTTTGTGACAGAGCCCAGGCAGACTCCTGGGGCAGTTCCTGAGCTTTGGGGTTCATTTCAGTTCCCACGGGTTTGTTATGGAGCGACTCCTGGAACAGACAGTTCCTGAGCTTTGGGGTTAATTTCAATTCTTGTGGGTTTGTCACAGAGCCCGGGCAGACTCCTGGGACAGTTCCTGAGCTTTGGGATTAATTTCAATTCTTGTGGGTTTGTCACAGAGCCGGGGCAGACTCCTGGGACAGTTCCTGAGCTTTGGGGTCAATTTTAGCTCCCGTGGATGTGTTACAGAGCCCAGCCAGATCCCTGAAACAGACATTTCCTGTGCTTTGGGGTTCATTTCAGCTCCTATGGGTTTGTTATAGAGCCCGGGCAGACTCCTGGGACAGCTCCTGAGCTTTGGGGTTAATTTCAATTCTCGTGGGTTTGTTATACAGCCCGGACAGACTCCTAAAACAGACAGTTCCTGAGTTTTGGGGTTAATTTCAATTCTCCTGGGTTTGTGACAGAGCCCAGGCAGACTCCTGGTACAGTTCCTGAGCTTTGGGGTTAATTTCAGCTCCCACGGGTTTGTTATGGAGCTCCTGAAACAGACAGTTCCTGAGCTTTGGGGTTAATTTCAGTTCTCATTGAAACAGACAGTTCCTGAGTTTTGGGGTTAATTTCAGTTCCCACTGAAACAGACAGTTCCTGAGTTTTGGGGTTAATTTCAATTCCCATGGGTTTGTTACAGAGCCCGGGCAGTCCGGTTCTTGGGACAGACTGCACAAGCCGGAGTTTCCCAACTTTGGGGTAAAATGCCGGGTTTCAGGGGGATTTGGAGCAGCTGCTTTGGGAAGGAAGGAAGTACAGATGCATATTCATAACCTTGGTACATCCTGCTCCCCGCTTGGTATGGTAATTAGCAAAAAAACCTAATTAAGCATGCGTAGTTTGTCCTTTGAAATGGGTCGGTGGTCTCATTTAAGAGGAGTGGGTTTAAGATGAGGAAGTAAAATGACTCTTCATGGCTCTGAACTTTCTACCTTTTCAATGCAAATGGTGACAAATGGTTGTTGGTACAATTCCCATTTCCTTAGGTACAGTGACTTTCAATGAGTTTCAGGATTGGGGAGTCTCTGCAATTGTCCTGTGTCCCTAAACCCATTTATCAGGTTCTCTATTTATTGTTTCAAGCACAGCTAAGCAAACATAAATTTGACAAGCAATCGGTTATTTGGAAAAAGTTAACTCAAGCCCAGTCTTCTTTGGCTAACTACAAAGCTCTTAATTAACTTCGACAACTATAAGGCTTATTTCTAACTAAAATCTTAATTTCTTTAAAATCCTATATTCTTTAAAATCTATGTCTCAACCCCGCCGGCTCCCGGGGCCACTCCTGCTCCGTCCCTCCCTCCCTGGGCGGAGCGGCCGCCTAGGCCCGGCCCCCTCCCGGACTACATTTCCCATGTAGCCGCGCGGCTCTCCCCCCTCTCCTGGACTACACTTCCCGTGATTCCCTGCGCGGCCCGGCCCCTCCCGGACTACATTTCCCATGTAGCCGCGCGGTTTCCCCCCTCTCCCGGACTACACCTCCCGTGATTCCCAGCGCGGCCCAGCCCCTCCCGGACTACATTTCCCATGTAGCCGCGCGGCTCTCCCCCTCTCCTGGACTACATCTCCCGTGATTCCCAGCGCGGCCCAGCCCCTCCCGTACTACATCTCCCGTGGTGCCACGCGCGCGGCGGAGCGGGGCCGAGCAGCCCCGGCGGTGCCGCTCCCGGCGGCGCGGGGTGGGGGGGGGCGGGAACCGAGCCGAGCCGAGCCGGGCCGGGCGGGGCCGCGCAGGTGGAGCGGCCCCTCATGGAGCGGCCGAAGATGGCGGAGCTGGAGAGCCTGGAGACGGCGGCGGAGCACGAGCGGATCCTGCGCGAGATCGAGAGCACGGACACGGCCTGCATCGGCCCCACGCTCAGGTGAGCGCCCTCCCCCGTGTGGGGTGTGGGGGACACGGGCGGCGGCATCATCCCGTCCCCGTCAGCCGCGGCTCCGCCGAGCTCGGGGGGCTGTGAGGGGCTCCGGGGGGTGTTTCTCAGGGCCGGTGTCCTTTGTCGGTTCGTGTCACCGGCAGCCGCCGGTGGCCCCGCGGTCCCGTCCGTACCGGGGAACCCCTCGGGCTGCCCGCGGCTCCTTTGTTCTCCGCGCCGCCGCTTTCGCTTTTCCTCCCGGTTTGCGGCGGCTCCAAGCCCGGGACAAGCCCCGGCTCTCCGCTGCTCCGTCATCTCCTTCCCGTGCCTCTGCAGCCGCCGTTCTTTCGGGTTTATTTTTTTTTATTATTATTATTTTTTATTATTTTTTGGTGCAGCTTTAGCCCCGCCGCCTTCTCTGCTGTTAATCTTAAAGCCGCGCCTGATGAGGAATCACCCGATTCCTTAAAAAAACCCCAAAAATAAGATTATTTTAGACCGATTACCCGCACCTAAGCCCCTTGCCTTGCTGGACCATCGCTGCCCCGAGATGCTGAGATCATCCCATCCGTCCTTTCCCCGCCCTGAAAGTCCTGCAGAAGTTTTCTCCCAAAAACTTCCAACCTTTTTTTGTCCAGCTCGGTGACAAACGCACGGAGCTGGAATTAACCCAAAGCTCGGGAATGGTTGCTGAGTACAATTTGCTGTGCATCGGGGCCGGAACGGACGGAGGATATTTTATTTTACAGCTGCTGAGCGGGGCAGGGAACGGGAGAGATGCGGGAATTCTCGGATGGAGAAGGGAACAGCTGCGTTATCTCGGGGCTGAGTTTGGTGCCGGTCCCGAGGGGAATTTGGGGTTTCAGGTGCCGGGAATTCAGCCCCAGGTGGGAGCGATCGGGGCCGGAGCCGCCCCTCCCCAGGGCAGCATCGCTTCGGTTCTCGGCTGCGCACAGGGAATGTTCTCTGCCTCCTTTGCTCCTGGAGTTTCCAGTGGTTGGAATTGTGACAGCGCTGTCCCCGTGGCCAGAATTCTGGATTATTGGTTCCTTTGGCTTGCAGGGTTGGGGTTTTGTCGGTTCCTGACCCTTTTCATTTGCAGAATTGGGCTTTTTTTGGTGCAGAATTGGGCTTTTTTTGGTTCCTTTGGTTTGCAGAGTTGGGGTTTTATCTGTTCCCTTGGTTTGCAGAGTTGATTTTTGTTGGTTCCTGACCCCTTTGGTTCGCAGAATTGGGCTTTTCTTGGTGCAGAATTTGGCTTTTACTGGTGCAGAGTTGGGCTTTTATAGGTTCCTGACCCCTTTGGTTTGCAGAATTGGGCTTTTGTCAGTTCCTGAACCCTTTTGTTGCAGAATTAGACTTTTATTGGTTCTTGGCCCCTTTGCTTTGCAGAATTGGGCTTTTACTGGGGCAGAATTTGACTTTTATTGGTCCCTTTGGTTTGCAGGGTTGGGCTTTGATTGGTGCAGAATTGATTTTTATTGGTTCCTGACCCCTTTGGTTTGCTGAATTGTGTTTTTATCAGTTCCTGGCGCCTTTGCTTTGTAGAATTGGGCTTTTTTTGGTGCAGAATTTGGCTTTTTTTGGTCCATTCGGTTTGCAGGGTTGGGCTTTTGTTGGTTCCTGACCCCTTTCGGTGCAGAATTGGGCTTTGATTGGTGAAGAATTGGGGTTTTATTGGTCCCTTTGGTTTGCAGAATTGGGGTTTTATCTGTTCCCTTGGTTTGCAGAATTGATTTTTGTTGGTTCCTGACCCCTTTGGTTCGCAGAATTTGGCTTTTACTGGTGCAGATTTGGGCTTTTCTTGGTGCAGAGTTGGACTTTTATAGGTTCCTGGCCCCTTTGCTTTGCAGAATTGTGTTTTTATCAGTTCCTGACCCCTTTGATTTGCAGAATTGGGCTTTGGCTGGTGCAGAATTGGGCTTTTTTTTTTTTTTTTGGTGCAGAATTGGGCTTTTATCAGGTCCTGACCCCTTTGGTGTGCAGAATTTCACTTTTCCTGGTGCGGAGTTGAGCTTTTATTGATTCCTTTGGTTTGCAGAGTTGTGTTTTAATCAGTTCCTGTCTATTTTGATTTGCAGAATTGGGCTTTTATTGGAGCAGAGTTGGGCTTTTATGGGTTCCTGACCCCTTTGGTTTGCAGAGTTGGGCTTTTATTGGTGCAGAATTGATTTTTGTGGGCTCTTGACCGCTTTGGCTTGCAGAGTTTAACTTTTATTGGTGCAGAACTGGGCTTTTATTGGTGCCTTTGGGTTGTAGAATTGATTTTTATTGGTTCCTGACCCCTTTGGTTTGCTGAATTGGGCTTTTTTTTGGTGCAGAATTGGGCTTTTTTTGGTCCCTTTGCTTTGCAGAGTTGGGCTTTTGTCACTTCCTGACCCCTTTCGGGGCAGAATTGGGCTTTGATTGGTGCAGAATTGGGCTTTTTTTGGTCCTGTTGGTTTGGAGAATTGATTTTTATGGGTTCCTGACCCCTTTGGTTTGCACAATTGTGTTTTTATCAGTTCCTGGCGCCTTTGGTTTTCAGAATTGGGCTTTGATTGGTGCAGAATTGGCCTTTTACGGGTTCCCTGTAAAACCGGAGCCTTTCCCCTGGGGACAGAAGCTCGGGATGGAGCCCCCGCAGCTCCCGGGCTTCTTCCTTCATCCCCTCGGGCTGTCCCAGAGCCGCGCCCTGGGGCGGGGTTGGAGCTTCAGGAGCGGCCTTGGCTCCTTTGGGACGGGAGCCTCCATCTCCCGGGGCTGGCAGCCCTGACAACCGGGCAATGCTGTGACATAGGGGTGATGCCGTGACACTCAGGCGACACCTGGGTGATGCTGTGACACCCCAGTGATGCCGTGGCACTTGAGTGATGCTGTGACACCTGAGTGGCACTCGGGCGGTGCTGTGACACCGGGGTGACACCGTGACACTCAGGCGATGCCGTGGCACCCCAGTGATGCTGTGACACCTGGGTGACACTGGGGTGACGCTGTGACACGGGTGAGGCTGTGACACTCAGGTGGCACCTGGGTGATGCTGTGACACCCAGGCAACGCTGTGACACCCAGGCAACGCTGTGACACCCAGGCAACGCTGTGACACCTGGGGTGACGCTGTGACACCTGGGGTGACGCTGTGACACCTGGGGTGACGCTGTGACACTCAAGTGACACCTGGGCGATGCTGTGACACTCGGGTGACACCCGAGCGATGCCGTGACACCCCAGTGATGCTGTGACGCCCAGGTGGCACTGGGGCGATACTGTGACACTGGGGCGATGCTGTGACACCCAGGTGACCCTGGGGTGACGCTATGACACTCGGGTGACACCCGGGCGACTGTGACACCCCACTGATGCTGTGACACCTGGGTGACACCTGGGTGATGCTGTGACACCGGGGTGATGGTGTGACACCTGGGTGACGCTGTGACACTTGGGTGACACCCGGGCGACTGTGACACCCCACTGATGCTGTGACACCGGGGTGACGCCGTGACACTCGGGTGACACTGGGGTGACGCTGTGACACTCAGGTGACACCCGAGCGATGCTGTGAACTGGTGGGATGCTGTGACACCTGGGTGACACCGGGGTGATGCTGTGACACCGGGGTGATGGTGTGACACCTGGGTGATGCTGTGACACCGGGGTGATGCTGTGACACTCAGGTGATGCCGTGACACCCCAGTGGCGCTGTGACGCCCAGGTGGCACCGGGGTGATGCTGTGACACTCGGGTGACACCCGGGCGACTGTGACACCCCACTGATGCTGTGACACCGGGGTGACGCCGTGACACTTGGGTGACACCAGGGTGACGCTGTGACACTGGGGTGACGCCGTGGCACCCGGGCGATGCCGCAGCGCCGGCACCGAGCTGGGAGCCTGAGCAGCTCCGGATTTTCCCTTCAGCGCTGCCCCCTCCCCTCGCTCTCCTCCTGCTCTCTTCTCCCCCCGGAGCTCCTCAAGGTGAAGTGAACGTTACAAATGCACATTGGCTTTTCACAAATATCAAAAGAGTTGGCTTTTCACAAATATCAAAACGCATCTAATGTCAGAAGGCTGTATCCCGCTTCCTTTTGTTTGTGGAATTTAAAAATGTAACGGAATAGAGTTTAAAATGTAACGGATTACAAAAAATGTGTATTTTCAGATAGAAGGCAGAACTGAAGATTTCTGATCAGGAACAATTCAGCCTTTGAGGGTTTAAATCTCCAGAAAACAGATTTTACAACACACATCTGGACTTTGTGGAGCCTCACAGATAACCTGTGTGCTTAGGGGGGGACTTGAAACCAAAATGAATATTTAAATCGTGTATTAACTCATTGAAATATGTAACACCAAGACTTTCAAATACCGAGAAATTTAAAATGTTGCTTTACACCCTCAGCTGAGCAAGCTACCTTTTTTGTCTCCTTAATTGTCTCTTTTTAATTCTATTTTATCTTTTTTTTTTTTTTTTAACTTATCAACGAATATAAAAAGGTGAAAGGTCGTTTTTCCACGGCGAATAAATGAGATTTATTCTCCCCCTTCGGATGGGTGGGAACTGCCAGCGTGGGTGGTGATTTTTTAATCCCATTTCAGAGGACAAAGTGCAGCTGATCTCTTTTTTTTTTGGGTTTTTTTGAGATTCAAGTGAGCTGAGGAGTTGGGTTTGATGTGCAACTTTTGCCTTCCTGCAGGAGGAACGCTCAGAATTGAGAGAGGTTTGGGTTTTACTCATTACCTGTGGGGATATTTAATTAGAATTAACCATCAGCGAGGCTGGCAGAGTTCAACTGGACCAGCTCGGGGTAAACACCAGAGGCAGGAAGAGAGGATGGTGGAAACTTGGATTTATTTTTTCTTTTTTAATGAAAAGGTGACTCATTTCTTGTGGGAAATATTGTGTGTCCAGGAGCCAGGCTGGCTCCCCTGGCAGGAACAGCATTCCCAGAGCTCAGCTCCCAGCCAGGCTGCAGCGCTCGGGGTCAGAGTTGGGCTTTTCTGGGTTCCTGACCCCTTTGGTTTGTAGAATTTGGGTTTTCTTTTGGTGCAGAATTGGGCTTTTATTGGTCCCTTTGGTTTGTAGAATTGATTTTCATTGGTTCCTGACCCCTTTGGTTTGCAGAGTTGGGCTTTTATTGGTGCAGAATTGATTTTTGTGGGTTCTTGACCCCTTTGGTTTGCAGAATTTGGCTTTGATTGGTGCAGAACTGGGGTTTTATGGGTTCCTTTGGTTTGTAGAATTGATTTTTATGGGTTCCTGACCCCTTTGGTTTGCAGAATTGGGGTTTTATCAGTTCCTGACTCCTTTGGTTTGTAGAATTTGGCTTTTACTGGTGCAGAATTGGACTTTTATCTGTTCCTGGCCCCTTTGGTTTCCAGAATTGTGTTTTAATCGGTTCCTGACTCCTTTGCTTTGCAGAATTGTGCTTTTATTGGTGCAGAATTGATTTTTATGAGTTCCTTTGGTTTGCAGAGTTGGGCTTTTGTCAGTTCCTGGACCCTTTTGTTGCAGAATTGGGGTTTTATTGGTGCAGAATTGATTTTTACGGGTTCCTGACCCCTTTGGTTTGCAGAATTTGGCTTTTACTGGTGCAGAATTTGGCTTCGATTGGTGCAGAATTGGTTTTTATTCGTTCCTTTGTTTTGCAGAATTGTGTTTTTATCAGTTCCCGACCCCTTCTTTTGCAGAGTTGGACTTTTATTGGTGCAGAATTGGGCTTTTATCTGTTCCCTTAGTTTGTAGAATTGATTTTTGTTGGTTCCTGCCCCCTTTAATTTGCAGAATTGGGTTTTTCTGTGTTCCTGGCTCCAGGGAATCACTCCCAGATGGGACCTGCAGCCTCCAGCCCTGGATCTGCCTGGGTGGGTTCCTGCCCTGCCCAGCAGGGAGAGCTTTGGCACAAATCCAGGGAGGAGAATTCCCTGCAGCCCCTGAGAGCTCCAGCCAGGAATTGGGACCCAGATGGGAACTGGGAAGCTCTGTGCCCTGCTAGGGATGTGGAATTTGGAGCTCAGGGATGCTGAGATGCTGCTGGAATCAAAGCCAGGATGTCTTTCCTGCCCTTCAGCCTCTCCTGACTGCACCCACTGCTTCCAATTCCGTTTCCTTCTGCTCTCATTCCCCTTTTTCCACTTCCAGAGTGAGTTTGGATCTGCTCTGGGTCTGGGTTTTCAAGAATCCTTTAATTGTGCAGGGTCAGAAAACCTTTTAGGGGAAGAGAAACTGTTTCTAACTCCAAACCAGCTGCCTGTGACACCCCAGTGCTCTCATTTTCCTGATGTTTAATTGAACTTTGCTGCTCTTGCCATCCCCTTGAGCTGGGTTTTGCATTTCTTTGTGTATCATACATTACAAAAAAATTATATTTGTATTATTTTTAATGTGATATTCCAGCCCTGCTCACTGAGCAAGGTGGGTGGCAGTGGGGTTTTCTTATGGCACCCCTAAAAACGGGGGTAAAACCCTCCCCCCTTTTTCCCTGGGATATCTGAATTTCAAATTATTGAAACTGCACCCTGGGGATGTTTTGCTGTCACTCAGTGTCTTGGGTTGTGGAGCCAGGGGTGTGCATTCTATTTTCAGCTGTTAAAAGCAGTTGGGAGATGTTTTTTCTTTATCTCTGGGAGGGAGGGGGGCAGATGCCTTCTGTTCAAACCATGTGGGGCAGCGTTTGTTATCTCTGTCACCTCAAGTTTGAGGAGTTCTGGGGGGAGTTGGGGGGGATCTGGAGGGCTTTTGGGGGGCCTGGGTGGGATTTGGAGGGTCCTGGATGGGGATTTGGGGGCTTCTGGAGGCTCCTTGGGTGGTTTGGGGATTCTGGGGGGGAGTTTGGGGGTCCCCAGAGGGGTTCTGGGGGTCCCTGTGGGGCTTGGAGGGTCCCTGGAAGGATCCTGAGGGGGGGGTTGAGGGGGTCCCTGGAAGGATCCTGGGGGAATAGGGGAATATTTTCTGCTAATGGACCATTAAGGATTATCTCCTGCTAATGGGCCATTAAGACACCCCTAAAAGCACAGATCCCCAAAACAGACCATCCACATTCCATCATCCCAGTGTGGGATGCTCCACCCAGTGGGGGAGCCAACCATTCCTACCTGGATAAAACTGAGACACAGGAACACAGAAAGGATCCAGCTTCACCTGATTCCTGGAGGAAGACTGGACCCTTCTCACCACCCCTGGACCCCTTCTCACCACCCCTGGACCCCTTCTCACCACCCCTGGACCCCTTCTCACCACCCCTGGACCCCTTCTCACCACCCCTGGACCCTTCTCACCATCCCTGGACCCTTCTCACCATCCCTGGACCCTTCTCACCACCCCTGGACCCCTTCTCACCATCCCTGGACCCTTCTCACCATCCCTGGACCCTTCTCACCATCACTGGACCCTGGTTCTCCAGGATCATCTCTGCCCCACCAGAACCACCTCTGCCACCCCAGCAGGACTCACTGTGGGGCTGCTCCCAACCCCCTGACCAACAGGGTGTCAGGTTGGAGCTCTGACTCTGTCAGGGTTCTCCAAAATTGTTGTTTGTTTGTTTGCTGGTTTGGTTGGGTGGTTTTGTTTCCTGTTACATTTGTACTGTTAACATTCCCAGTACAGAACTGTTATTCCCATTCCCAAATCTTTGCCTGAAAGCTCCTGAATTGCAAAATGATAATTTGGAGGGGGTGAGGGGTTTGCATTCCCCATTCCAAGGGAAATTCCAGCTTTCCCTGGTGGATTCCAAACCCTGTCTTTCCAAACCAAGACAGAAGTCCCCGTGCTCCTCTGCAGTGTCCTTTCACACACCTGCTGTCACCTCCTGGCTCAAGTTCAGCCCAGCTTAAGTCACTTCTTAATCCTCTCTGCTTAAACAGCTCGAGCTGTTTAACCCTCTAGAGCTGCCCTGGCAGCTTTGGGGAAGCTGAGGAAGGATTTTTTTTTTTTTTTCAGCAGCTTTTGATCAATCCAAGAGGTTTTAATCAACATTTGATGAGTTCAAGCAGCCCTGGGAGGGGCACGCAGGTGTGCTGGCAATATTTTCCTGTCTTTTCTCTGCCAAACCCTTCTGCTTTTTCCCTGAGAGGCTGGAGCTGCTTTTCCAGCAGGAATTTCCCTTAATTCCAGCAGGAATCGTTTCCTTTCTGAGGGATTCCCCTGGGAGCTCAGGGAGCCCTGATGTGGTCCTGTCCCTGCACCTTTTCTGGGTTCTCCTGCACTGCCAGGTGCTGGGAAGGCTCAGGATTTCCAAGTGATTCTTGTAATTCTGTGCTTGATTCCGTGGATTTTGTGTTCAGTGGAACATGATTTCCAAGTGATTCTTGTTATTCCCTGCCTGATTTGGTGGTTCTTGTGCCCTTTTCAAACGATTTCCAGGCGGTTCTTGTAATTCTGTGCCTGATTCTGTGGATTTTTTTGCTCTGTGTAAATAATTTCCGGGTGATTCTTGTTGTTCCCTGCCTGATTTGGTGGCTTTTTTGTCATCTTCAAACAATTTCCAGGTGATTGTTTTATTCCCTGTCTGATTCCATGGCTTTTGTGTCCCCTGCAAACGATTTCCAAGTGATTCTTGTAATTTTGTGCTTGATTTTGTGGATTTTGTGTTCACTGGAAATGATTTCCAGGTGATTCTTGTAATTCTGTGCCTGATTCCATGGATTTTGTGTCCTCTTCAAACGATTTCCAGGCGGTTCTTATAATTCCGTGCCTGATTCTGTGGATTTTTTTTTGTTCTGTGTAAATAATTTCCAGGTGATTCTTGTTGTTCCCTGCCTGATTCTGTGGATTTTGTGTCTTCTGGAAACGATTTCCAGGTGATTCTTGTAATTCTGTGCCTGGTTTGGTGGCTTTTTTGTCATCTTCGAACAACTTCCAGGTGATTGTTTTATTCCCTGCCTGTTTTGGTGGCTTTTTGTGTCTTCTGGAAATGATTTCCCGGTGATTCTTGTAGTTCCCTGCCTGATTCCATGGATTTTGTGTTCTCTGGAAATGATTTCCAGGGGATTCTTTTTATTCCCTGCCTGATTTGGTGGTTCTTGTGTCCACTGGAAAGGATTTCCAGGTGGTTCTTGTAATTCTGTGCCTGATTTGGTGGTTCTTGTGTCATCTTCAAATGATTTCCAGGTGGTTCTTACAATTCTGTGCCTGATTGTTGGATTTTTGCTCCTGTGCAAATGATTTCCAGGTAATTCTTGTAATTCTGTGCTTGATTTGGTGGCTTTTTTGTCATCTTTGAACAATTTCCAGGTGATTCTTGTTCCTCCCTGCCTGATTCCATGGATTTTGTGTTCACTGGAAATGATTTCCAGGTGATTCTTGTAGTTCCCTGCCTGATTTGGTGGCTTTTGTGTCTCCTGGAAATGATTTCCAGGCAGTTCTTGTTATTCCCTGCCTGATTCCGTGGATTTTGTGTTCTCTGGAAAGAGTTTCCAGGTGATTCTTGTTATTCCCTGCCCGGTTCTGTGGCTTTTGTGTCCTGTGCAAACGAGCTCCTCCCTGGGTTTTGTTCCCTTCCAGGTGTGTATTTATTTGCTTTCCAGGCTGTTCCTCCAGGCTTTATCAATCCTGTTGGGGCTGGTGCTTCCCTGCTGGAAAAGCAGGAATTAATCAGCTGGGAATTAATCAGCTGGGAATTAATCAGCCAGGCTGGGTTTGGATACAGACTCCTGGAGATGTGAAACCCTGTGAGATGTAAAATGTGAGTTTGCAGGGCTCAGAGCCGGCAGTGAGGGGAGGCTGGGCTGGGCTTGTGTCTCTGTCAGCAGCTCCTGAGTGGATTAAAGCCGGGCTGGGATTAAGCTGAGCTCCATAATTCCTGTGTCAGCTCCTCCAGGGCACTGCCTGGGATTGGGGTTTTCCATGATCCATTCCCTGCTTGGCACCTCCCTGTGTCCAGCTGAGACAGAGGAGCTCCAGGGCCTCATTCCTTGATTTTATTTTTTTTTTTTTTAGGATTCTGGTGTCTGGAATGTTTGACAGATCAGGGAAGCCTGAGATGGTTTGGGTGGGAAGGGACTTTAAAGATGATCCTGTTCCACTCACCTTCCACCATCCCAGGTGGATCCAACCTGGCCTTGGGCACTGCCAGGGATCCAGGGGCAGCCCCAGCCAAGCTGGGAATTCCAGCCCAGCCAGGAATTCCTGCCCAAGCTCCCAGCCCAAGCTCCCCTTGCCCAGTGGGAAGCCATTCCCTGTCTCCTGTCCCTGCAGCCCTTGTCCCCAGCCCCTCTCCAGCTCTCCTGGAGCCCCTTTTAGGGACTCGGAGCATTCCCTGGATTTTTCCCTTCTCCAGGGGAACATTCCCAGCTCTCCCAGAGCAAAAGAGCTCCAAAATCCTGGAATGATTTGGTTTGGAAAAGACCTTTAATCTCATCCCATTCCCGCCCCATCCATGGGCAGGGACACCTCCCACTGTCCCAGGTGGATCCAAGCCCCAGTGTCCAACCTGGCCCTGGACACTCCTAAATCCCGAGTCATTGCTGGTTGGGATGTTCATGGAATGCTTTGGGTGGGAAGAGACCTTAAATCCCATCCAGTGCCACCCCCTCCCACCATCCCAGGTGGATCCAACCCGGCCTTGGGCACTGCCAGGGATCCAGGGGCAGCCCCAGCCAAGCTGGGAATTCCAGCCCAGCCAGGAATTGCTGCCCAAGCTCCCCTCCTCACCCTCCCAGCCAGGAACTCTTGGCTCCTGAGCTGGGGCTGATGCTGTGCACAGGGAATGTTCTCTGGGTCGTTTTCTCCTGGATTTTCCAGTGGAGCCCAGTTGGAATTGTGACAGTCCTGTCCTTGTGGCATCCCGGATTCTGGGATTTGTAAAAACTCAGCCTTTTCCCTGGGACAGTGTCTTGGTTTGGACAGACAGGTCTCTGCCAGGGAAAGCTGGAGCTTCCCTTGGAATGGAGAATGCAAACCCCTCACCCCCTCCAAATTATCATTTTGCAATTCAGGGCTTTCAGGCAAAGATTTGGGAATGGGAATAACAGTTCTGTACTGGGAATGTTGACAATACAAATGGAGTAGAAAAACAAAACCACCCAACCAAACCAGCAAACAAACAAAACAACAATTTTGGAGAACCCTGACAGAGTCAGAGCTCCAACCTGACACCCTGTTGGTCAGGGGGTTGGGAGCAGTCCAAAAGTGAGTCCTCCTGGAGTGGCAGAGGTGGTTCTGTTGGAGCAGAGATGATCCTGTAGAACCAGGGTCTAGTGATGGTGAGAAGGGTCCAGGGATGGTGAGAAGGGTCCAGGGGTGGTGAGAAGGGTCCAGGGATGGTGAGAAGGGTCCAGGGATGGTGAGATGGGATCCAGTCTTCCTCCAGGAATCAGATGAAGCTGGATCCTTTCTGTGTTCCTGTGTCTCAGTTTTATCCAGGTGGGAATGGTTGGCTCCCCGCACTGCGTGGAGCATCTCACACTGGGATGATGGAATGTGGATGGTCTATTTTGGGGATCTGTGCTTTTAGGGGTGTCTTAATGACCCATTAACAGGAGATAACCCTTAATGACCCATTAGCAGAAAATATCCCCCTGGAGAGAGGACCAGTGGTGACGGAGATAACAAACGCTGCCCCACCTTGGTTTATCAGCTGGCCCATTATCAGAAGACATCCACCCCCTCCCCCCAGAGCTACAAGAGATAAAGAAAAACATCTCCCCAGCTGCTTTCCACAGATGAAATGGAATCCACACCCCTGTCTCCACCACCCAGGACAGGGTGGCACGGGGACAATGGTCTGTGCTGCAGATGTGGGCTGCGGAGGAACCACTTCCCTGGGTTCTGATTTCTGAGCGCTCCTGGGACACCCTCCCCTGGGTGGCAGAGAGGAAGTAGAGCCCTGGACCAGCTCGGGGATGAAGGGGATTTTCCTTTTCCTCGTGCCAAGACTCAGAAGTGACTCCTGAGGGTCCCAGGCAGAGCAGGGATTGAAATCATCCAGAAATCATCTTTAAAAAAAAAAAAAATCATCCCCAGCATCTGTCAAACCCCCTGAGGCTGCACGCTGAGAACTCAGAGTTCAAATTCCACTGAGTGCTCCAGACTTGGGACTCCACAAATCCCATCTCCAGCAGCACCATCCCCTTTTTTTTTTTTTTTTTTTTTTTTTTCTGGGCAGTAATTCATGGAATATCAACTCCCAGCAAAGGAGAAACAGCAGAGGCTGTCTAGACACGGAGTGCTGGCCACAGGGCTCGCTCAGGAAGCAACAACTGGAAATTGGCTGCTCATAAAAAAAACCCTCCCAGGATCTTTTGAAAGATCTTGGAGCCCCTTTTCCTGCCACCCACACAGGGAATTGACACAAAAAAAACCCCACAAAAAACCCAAAAAACCAAAAAAACCCCAACCAAACAAACAAAAAAAAAACCCAACCCCCCCCTAAAAAAAACCCCATCCAAAAAACAAAAAATCAAACAAACAACCCCCCCTAAAAAAACAAACAAAAAAAAACCCCAAAAACCAAAGAAATAAACAAAAACCCCCCCCCAAAAATCAAACAAACAAAAAAAAACCCCCACCTGAATCCTGATTTTTCTCCACCTGGTGTGTCCATAATTAAGTGGCTTTTCAAGCACAGCCCCTTGCAGGGCTGCTGGAATTGTGTTATCCTTCCCTTCTGCTGAGGCTGGTGCTGTGCAGCTCCCGAGTTTTTTGGTGGGGAGGAAGAAAAAAATCAGGGATTTTTCTTGGGAAATAATGGGCATTTATGATCTGGACTGGTCTGGCTCAGTGTGTTATCTCTGCCTGAAGGAATCTCCTTAAATTATCCCAGATTTTATGGATCATTTCTCCTCACCAGTGCTTAGGTTCTGCAAGCTGTGAATCCCTGTAATTCCCAGAACCCCTTTTCTCCCAGCCCTGCTGCAATTCCAGAACAAAAATCGGGAATTTTTCCTGGGAAATAATCAGCATTTAACATCCAGACGACTGGTTTGGCTCAGTGTGTGGAGCACAGTTATCTCTGCCTGAAGGGATATCTTTGAATTATCCCAGATTTTATTGGTATTTTCTCTTTACCAATGCTGAGGTTCTCCAGAGAGCTCAGAGCTGGTGAATCCTTGCAATTCCCAGAAATCCTTTTCTCTCAGCCCTGCTGGAATTCCAGAACAAAAATCAGGAATTTTTCTTGGGAAATCATTGGCATTTAAAATCCAGACTGATCTGGCTCAATGTTTGGACCATTGAAGGGATGGAGTGCCTGAAGGAATCTCTTTAAATATCTCAGGTTTTATGGATCATTTCTTCTCATCAGTGCTGAGGTTCTCCAGAGAGCTCCAAGCTGTGAATCCCTGTAATTCCCAGAACCCCTTTTCTCCCAGCCCTGCTGCAATTCCAGAACAAAAATCAGGAATTTTTCCTGGGAAATAATCAGCATTTGTGATCTGGATTGGTCTGGCTCAATGTGTTCTCTGCCTGAAGGAATATCTTTGAATTATCCCAGATTTTATGGATCATTTCCTCTCACCATGCTGAGGTCCTGCAAGCTGTGAATCCCTGTAATTCCCAGAACCCCTTTTCTTCCAGCCCTGCTGCAATTCCAGAACAAAAATCAGGATTTTTTCCTGGGAAATAATTGGCATTTAAGATCCGGACTGGTTTGGCTCAGTGTGTGGAGCACAGTTATCTCTGCCTGGAGGAATCTCCTTGAATTATCCCAGATTTTATGGACATTTTCTCTTCACCAGTGCTGAGGTTCTCCAGAGAGCTCCAAGCTGTGAATCCCTGTAATTCCCAGAACCCCTTTTCTCCCAGCCCTGCTGCAATTCCAGAACAAAAATCTGGAATTTTTCCTGGGAAATAATCAGCATTTGTGATCTGGACAGGTCTGGCTTAGTGTGTTATCTCTGCCTGAAGGAATCTCCTTAAATTATCCCAGCTTTTATGGATCATTTCCCCTCACCAGTGCTGAGGTTCTGTAAGCTGTGAATCCCTGTAATTCCCAGAACCCCTTTTCCCCAGTCCTGCAATCCCAAGGGAACACCTTGCCCTGCTCCATCATTTATCCCCCAGATTTTTTGGGGAGCTTTCTCCTCCCTGGAATGTTGTGAGTCCCTGTGTGAGGGGCAGCTTGGCAAATCAATCCCTGGGCCCGTTCTGTGGGATTTGGGAGCAGAGGGAATTGATTCCCTGCTCCCCCCTGAGTGTGACAGCAATGGCAGAGCAGGGATGAGAGGCTAAAAAGGGAGATTTCCCTGGAATTCTCATCCCTGGGGTGACTTTGCAATATTTCACCCTGAGCTGGCAGCTGAGCTCACCCTCCCGGGGAATTGTGGAAAAGTGGGTGTCCACCAGGGAAAGCTGGAGTTTCCCTTGGAATGGAGAATACAAACCCCTCACCCCCTCCAAATTATCATTTTGCAATTCAGGGCTTTCAGGCAAAAATTTGGGAATGGGAATAACAGTTCTGTACTGGGAATGTTAACAATACAAATGGAGTGGAAAACAAAACCACCCAACCAAACCAGCAAACAAACAAAACAACAATTTTGGAGAACCCTGACAGAGTCAGAGCTCCAACCTGACACCCTGTTGGTCAGGGGGTTGGGAGCAGCCCCACAGTGAGTCCTGCTGGAGTGGCAGAGGTGGTTCTGGTGGGGCAGAGATGATCCTGGAGAACCAGGGTCCAGTGATGGTGAGAAGGGTCCAGGGATGGTGAGCAGGGTCCAGGGATGGTGAGCAGGGTCCAGGGATGGTGAGCAGGGTCCAGGGGTGGTGAGCAGGGTCCAGGGGTGGTGAGAAGGGTCCAGGGGTGGTGAGCAGGGTCCAGGGATGGTGAGCAGGGTCCAGGGGTGGTGAGCAGGGTCCAGGGGTGGTGAGAAAGGTCCAGGGATGGTGAGAAGGGGTCCAGTCTTCCTCCAGGAATCGGGTGAAGCTGGATCCTTTCTGTGTTCCTGTGTCTCAGTTTTATCCAGGTAGGAATGGTTGGCTCCCCCCACTGGGTGGAGCATCTCACACTGGGATGATGGAATGTGGGTGTGTTGGTTTGGGGAGGTGTTAATGACCCATTAGCAGGAGATAATCCTTAATGGTCCATTAGCAGAAAATATCCCCCTGGAGAGACGACAAGTGGTGACAGAGATAACAAACACTGCCCCACCTGGTTTTATCAGCTGCCCCATTATCAGAAGGCATCCACCCACCTCCTCCCAGAGGAAAAAAGAACAATTCTCCAACTGCTTTCAGCAGATGAAATAGAATGCACATCTTTGGTTCCATAACCCAAGTCACTGTGACAGTTCCCTGGTCCCTTTGTCACCTGATCCTCCCTCAGGCAGCTTTTTGGCTTTTGGAGCCCATCCAAGGGAGCTGCTCCCTGTCCTCTGCAAAACCTCAGCTCCCTGTGTTCCTCCCTCATAGAAAAGTGCCGGGAAACTCAGAATTAGATTTATTTTTTCTTATTATATTTTAGTTTGGGTTTGGAGTTCTCACAGCATTCAAGTGAATTTGGGTGTCCAAATTTTAGTTAACAAGTCTGGCTCCTTGCAAGGGTCCTGCTGTGGAAATGCCCCTGAGGGATGTGGGATGTGAGATGGGACCAGAGCTCAGCTCTGCCCTTGCTTTGTGGTTCAGGCTCACAAAAGAGCAAAACAAATTCTCCTCCTTAAATCCTCCACCCAGAGCATCTCCTGTCTCCTGTGCCCCGTTGTGCTTTTTACATCTTTATTAACCCTGCCCTAAAAGAAAGTCAAATTTCCTATTTCTGCTTGGCCCAATCACGTGGAGGAGTTTCAGGAAAACTCCCACTCCCTCCCTCTGGCAGCTTCCCTGCTCCTGATGTTTGAAAAGCTCCTCATTATTCCGATATTAGCTAATTAGCTCTTCACATGGCTCTGCTTCTGGATCATTTTCGTTTTGCACGTGTGCTTAGCTGCAATCCAGCCTCTTGAATTTTGTAGGTTAGGAGTGGTTTTTTTTGGTTTTTTTTTGTCTTTTTATTTCTTTGAAATTCTCCTCCGCTGCTGTTTTAACCCCAGTGAGGGAGGTGAAGGCTGAAATTCTCTTTTCAGAGTTCCCTCAGAGCACAGAAACGCCTCGGGAGCAGCTTTGCTGCCACCCACCAGCATTCAATGCTTTGAGCTGCTCCCTGGGAATTCCCTTTTTGGGGTAGGGAGGCATTGGAACCCCACAGCTCTGTCATTCCCTGGGATTTGGGGTGGTTCTGGAACCCCACAGCGCTGTCATTCCCTGGGATTTGGGGTGATTTTGGAACCCCGCAGTGCTGTCATTCCCTGGGATTTGGGGTGGTTTTGGAACCCCACAGCGCTGTCATTCCCTGGGATTTGGGGTGGTTTTGGAACCCCACAGCGCTGTCATTCCCTGGGATTTGGGGTGGGTTTGGAAACCCCACAGCGCTGTCATTCCCTGGGATTTGGGGTGATTTTGGAACCCCACAGCGCTGTCCTTCCCTGGGATTTGGGGTGATTTTGGAACCCCACAGCGCTGTCATTCCCTGGGATTTGGGGTGGTTTTGGTTTTGGAACCCCACAGCTCTGTCATTCCCTGGGATTTGGGGTGGTTTTGGAACCCCACAGCGCTGTCATTCCCTGGGATTTGGGGTGGTTTTGGAACCCCACAGCGCTGTCCTTCCCTGGGATTTAGGGTGGTTCTGGAACCCCAGAGTGCTGTCATTCCCTGGGATTTGGGGTGGTTTTGGAAACCCCACAGCGCTGTCATTCCCTGGGATTTGGGGTGGTTTTGGAACCCCACAGCGCTGTCATTCCCTGGGATTTGGGGTGGTTTTGGAACCCCACACCTCTGTCATTCCCTGGGATTTGGGGTGGCTTTGGAAACCCCACAGCTTTGTCCTTCCATGGGATTTGGGGTGGTTCTGGAACCCCACAGCTCTGTCATTCCCTGGGATTTGGGGTGGTTTTGGAACCCCACAGCGCTGTCCTTCCCTGGGATTTGGGGTGGTTTTGGAAACCCCACAGCGCTGTCCTTCCCTGGGATTTGGGGTGGTTTTGGAAACCCCACAGCGCTGTCCTTCCCTGGGATTTGGGGTGGGTTTGGAACCCCACACCTCTGTCATTCCCTGGGTTTTGGGGTGGGTTTGGAACCCCACAGTGCTGTCATTCCCTGGGATTTGGGGTGGCTTTGGGGGGGGGTTTATCCCATTGTGAACACCTCCGAGGGATGGAGGGGCAGCACTTCCCACTGCAGGAAAACCCAAACTCTGGATCCTGGCACGGCTCCCTGGGGAAGGGTTTGGGATGGGCAGGGTGACCCCACCTTCCATGGGTGACCCCATTTGGGATGGGGAAGGTGACCCCACCTTCCATGGGTGATCCCACCCTCCATGGGTGATCCCATTTGGGATGGGGAGGGGGGGAGCTGCTGCAGGAGGGGGATCCTGGAATCCTTTCCCTGGGAATCCTTTCCCTGGGAATCCCTTCCTTGGGAATCCCGAGGGTGCTTGGCTCTGCTTCCATGGGTTTGGAGACCAGAGGTGACACTGGGCCGGTCCCCTCAGTAGGGGGTGGTGCCCTGCAGCTGGGTCCTGTGCCCATCCCAAATCCAGGATGGGATTTTGGGGGCTGGGATGTCCCTGTGGGACCAGCTGCCTCAGGTGTGTGACACCCCTGGCACCCAGTGCCAGCTCTGGGGTGGCAGCAGGGCCAGGGCTGTGCCCTTGTCCCCTGTGTCCCCTCCTGGGGCACCTCCAGTGCTGGGGCAGCTCTGGAGAGCCCTGGAGGGGCTGGAGCGAGTCCAGGGCAGGGAAGGGAGCTGGGAAGGGGCTGGAGAATTCCTGAGGGAGCTGGGAAAGGGGCTGAGCCTGGAGCAAAGGAGGCTCAGGGGGGCCCTGGTGGCTCTGCACAAGGAGGGGACAGCCGGGGGGGATTTGGGCTCTGCTCCCAGGGCACAGGGACAGGAGGAGAGGTTGGATGTTGGGAAAATTCCTCCTGGGAAGGGCTGCCCAGCACTGGAAGGAGCTGCCTGAAGAGGCAGTGGAGTCTCCATCCCTGGAAGGGCTCAAATCCCTGTGGATGTGGCACCTGGGAATGTGGTTCAGGGGGAACTTGGTTGGACTTCAAGATCTTGAAGGACTTTTCCGACCTCAGCAATCCCATGGCCCCACAGTCTCCGTCCTTTGTGAGCTCACCAGGTCAGACACGAGGGGAACTTTGGATTCATCCACATAAAACTGATTCAGGATCCATTATTTTTTCCCCCTATTGGAAAAGATCCTGGGCAACCACGGTTCCCCCTCCAGTGCAGGAAAGTTTGTGGTGCTTCCAGCAGCTCCCAGGGCACAGGGACAGGAGGAGAGGGAACGGCCCCAGGCTGGACCAGGGGAGCCTCAGGGGGGATTTTGTGGGAAATTCCTGTCTGGAAAGGGTGCTCAGTGCCCAGGGAGGTTTGGAGTGCCCATCCCTGGGGGGATTTCAGAGCCCTGTGGAGGTGGCACTTGGGGAGAGGGGTCAGTGGTGGCCCTGGTGCTGTTGCATTTGGGGTTGGATGGTTTTAAATATCTTTTAAGGATTCTGTGATTCTGGGGGGCAGCTGTCCCAACTGCCTGTCCCGCTCTCTGTGGCCTTGTGGAGCCACCAGAAGGGCTCTTCTGAGCTTGTGCCACCACCAGAGCTGTCCCTTGTCACCCCCAGCAGCTGCTCTGGGGTGACCCCATCCTGCTTGAGGCACTTCCACCCCCAGGGCCAGAATTCCTTGAAAAATCAGAGTCCAGGAGCCTGGGCTGCACAGGATTTCCTGTGGCTGTGCTTTTCCCAAAGAACCTCCTTTAATAAATCTTTAGATGCAGCTTTAGGTCACTGGAAAGATTTTTTTTTTTGGGCAAAGCTCTCGGGAAGGGACGGGCTGGGATCGCTGGAGTCGTCCTCTGTGGGCTCAGGAGCTGAATTTGTTGATCCCTGTGGGACTTTTCCAGCTCTGAAGGATTCCCTGATTTGCTGGGAGTGCCCAGGGTGTCCCTGCCAGCTGGAGCTTCCTCTCTCTGCTCCCAAATCCAGTTTGGGTTGGAAAACCAGCACAGGGGGTGTGCTGGGTTCTGCTGTGGTGGCCTCAGGGGCTGGCAGGACAAACCCCTGGGTGAGGGAGCAGCAGGGCAGGGAATCCTCAGGAGGTTGAGGGTGAGGCTGATCCCATCCCTGCTTTTTTTGGGTGCTTTTGGGATTTTAAAGTGCAGGCAGCAAAGAAAAAGCCCAGATCTGCAGAGGGGATTTTGTTTCTGGGGCTGGAAGGAACCTTAAAGAGCATCAAGCTCCCACCTCTGCCAGGGCAGGGGGACTCCCAGGGTGTCCCAGGAATCCTGGGGAGTTTTTTTAGGGACCTGTTCCTGACCTTGGTTTTAATAATTTTCTTTTGCCTCCCCACCCAGCCAGGGGCAAGGATGCTGAGGGAGAGATGTGAGAGATGTAGGATGTGAGGGATGAGGGATGTGAGATGGGACCAGAGCTCAGCTCTGCCCTTGCTTTGTGTTTCAGGCTCACAAAAAAGAGCAAAACAAATTCTCCTCCTTAAAATCTGTCAGTGATGGGAAGAGATTTCCCAGGTTTTTCCCATCAAAGCTTCACTGAGAAGCCAAATGTTGATGTCTTCTCTTTTTTTTTTCTTTCATGGCCATTCCAGAGGAACAGGAAGGGAAAGGATGAGGCTGAGAAGGGTTTTTTCCCTCTTCTGCTGAGTGGTGAAGAGATCCAAAGTAGGAGAAGTTGCTGGAAGTTGTGGAGCAGCTCCAGGCTGGGTTTTGGGGGATGGACAGGGGCTGCTGTGGTCTGGAATCCCAAGGGAATGTGAGCTGTGGATAAAATCCCTGAGTTATTGCTGATTGGGATGTTCATGGAATGGTTTGGGTGGGAAGAGACCTTAAATCCCATCCAGTGCCACCCCCTCCCACCATCCCAGGTGCTCTTCTCATCTCTAGGCCTTGAAACTCTGGCATTTCATGGAATCATGGAATGGATTGGGATGGGAGGGACCCGAAATCCCACCCAGTGCCACCCCATCCATGGGCAGGGACACCTCCCACCGTCCCAGGTGGATCTAAACCCCAGTGTCCAACCCGGCCTTGGGCACTGCCAGGGATCCAGGGGCAGCCCCAGCCAAGCTGGGAATTCCAGCCCAGCCAGGAATTGCTGCCCAAGCTCCCAGCCCAAGCTCCCCTTGCCCAATGGGAAGCCATTCCCTGTCTCCTGTCCCTGCAGCCCTTGTCCCCAGCCCCTCTCCAGCTCTCCTGGAGCCCCTGCAGGCCCTGGAATGTGCTGGAATTTCCCCCCATGGATCCTTCTGCAGAGGTGCTGATTGTCCCTCTGGCATTAATTCCTCCTTTCCTGGCCTCACTGGTTGAATCCCGCCCTGTACCTTTCCCTGGGTTGTTCCTTCAATCCCCTTCTCCCTTTTCCTGGAATCCCGAGCCCTTCCCGGGCAGGAAGGTGGGACTCAGGAACGCTCCGTGTCCCGATCCTATCAGCTGCCCTATTTTTACACATCCTGTGCCTGGGTTGTTTTTAGGGGTTTTTTTTTAGGTTGTTTTAGGTGTTTTTTTCCCAACTGGAAGCAGCATCCCGTGGTGTTTTTCCCTCTGCCCACTTCCCAAACAGGAAAAGTCCCGAGTTTATTTTTTCCTCTGGAGGGAAGCAGCGGAACTGCTCCGAAGGGCAGCGAGGGGGACGGGCCAGAGGTGTGAAGGGGTGGGAGGGAGGTGGGGTTTGGCTCCTGCACCTCCTGTGGGGTGGGCCTTGGGGGAAGGAGTTCTGTAGGATTGTGGGATTCCCTTCCTGTGGGGTGGGGTTTGGGGGAATGAATTCCATAAGAGTGTGGGATGGGGTTTGAGGGAATGAATTCCATAGGATTCCCTCCATGGGATGGGGTTTGGAGGAATAAATTCTGCAGGATTTGTGGGATGGGCCTTGGGGGAAGGAGTTCTGTAGGATTGTGGGGTGGGGCTTGGGGGGAATGAATTCTGTAGGATTGTGGGATGGGGTTTGAGGGAATGAATTCCATAGGATTGTGCAATTGCCTCTATGGGATGGGGCTTGGAGCAATGAATTCCATAGGATTTGTGGGATGGGGCTTGGGGGAATGAATTCTGTAGGATCGTGGGATGGGTCTCGAGGGAATGACTTCCGTAGGAGTGTGGAATTCCCTCTATGTGGGATGAGGTTTTGAAGAATAAATTCCATAGGATTGTGGAATTCCCTCCATGGGATGGGGTTTGGGGGAATAAATTCCATAGGATTGTGGAGTTCCCTCCATGGGATGGGGTTTGGGGGAAATGAGTTCTGTAGGATTGTGGGATTCCCTTTCTGTGGGGTGAGCCTTGGGGGAAGTGAGTTCCATAGGATTGTGGAATTGCCTCTGTGGGTTGTGGGTTTGGGGGAATGAATTTCGTAGGATTGTGGGATGGGGCTTGGGGGGAATGAATTCTATGGGATTGTGGGATGGGGCTTGGAGGAATGCATTCCATAGGATTGTGGAGTTCTTTCCATGGGTTGGGGCTTGGGGGAAATGAGTTCTGTAGGATTTTGGAATTGCCTCCATGGGATGGGGTTTGAAGGAATGAATTCCATAGGATTTGTGGGATGGGGTTTGGGGGATTGAATTCTGTAGGATTGAGGCGTTCTCTCTATGGGGTGGGTCTTGGGGGGAATGGGTTCCATAGGATTGTGGGATGGAGCTTGGGGGAATGAATTCTGTAGGATCGTGGAATTCCCTCCATGGGATGGGGCTTGGAGCAATGAATTCCATAGGATTTGTGGGATGGAGCTTGGGGGAATGAGTTCTGTAGGATTGTGGGATGGGTCTCGAGGGAATGACTTCCATAGGAGTGTGCAATTCCCTCTATGTGGGATGGGGTTTTGAAGAATAAATTCCATAGGATTGTGGAATTCCCTCCATGGGATGGGGTTTGGGGGAATGAGTTCTGTAGGATTGTGGAGTTCCCTCCATGGGATGGAGTTTGAAAGAATAAATTTCATAGGATTGTGGAGTTCCCTCTGTGTGGGATGGGGTTTGGGGGAATGATTCCATTGGGTTGTGGGATTACCTCCATGGGATGGGGTTTGGGGGAATAAATTCCATAGGATTGTGGAGTTCCCTCCATGGGTTGGGGCTTGGGGGAATGAGTTCTGTAGGATTGTGGGATTCCCTTTCTGTGGGGTGGGCCTTGGGGGAAGTGAGTTCCATAGGATTGTGGAATTGCCTCTGTGGGTTGTGGGTTTGGGGGAATGAATTCTATGGGATTGTGGGATGGGGCTTGGAGGAATGCATTCCATAGGATTGTGGAGTTCCCTCCATGGGTTGGGGCTTGGGGGAAATGAGTTCTGTAGGATTTTGGAATTGCCTCCATGGGATGGGGTTTGGAGGAATGAATTCCATAGGATTTGTGGAGTTCCCTCCATGGGATGGGATTTGGGGGAATGAGTTCCATAGGATTTGTGGGATGGGGTTTGGGGGAGTGAATTCTGTAGGATTGTGGAATTCCCTTCATGGGATGGGCCTTGGGGGAATGAATTCTGTAGGGAGTGTGGGATGGGGCTTGGAGCAATGAATTCCATAGGATTTGTGGGATGGGGCTTGGGGGAATGAGTTCTGTAGGATTATGGAATTGCCTCTATGGGATGGGGCTTGGAAGAATAAATTCCATAGGATTGTGGAATTCCCTCCATGGGATAGGGTTTGAAAGAATAAATTCCATAGGATTGTGGAATTGCCCCCATGTGGGATGGGGCTTGGGGGGAATGAATTCCATAGGATTGTGGAATTGCCTTTATAGGATGGGGTTTGGGGGAATGAGTTCTGTAGGATTGCGAGATGGGGTTTGGGGGGAGTAAATTCCATAGGATTATGGAATTCCCTCTATGGAATGAGGTTTGAAAGAATAAATTTCATAGGATTGTGGGATGGGTCTCAAGGGAATGAGTTCCATAGGATTGTGGAATTCCCTCCGTGGGATGGGGTTTGGAGGAATGAATTCTGTAGGATTTGTGGGATGGAGCTTGGGGGAATGGGTTCCATAGGATTGTGGGATGGAGCTTGGGGGAATGGGTTCCATAGGATTGTGGAATTCCCTCAGCAGTGGCTCCTGTCAGTGCCTTGGCAGTGATGTGGCTTTGGAAGCTGATTTTGGGGGAAATCCCTGGGATAAGAGGGGTCACATCCTGATGATGTCTTCTGCTCAAATTTCCCTTCTCTGGGACGTCCCCTGTACAGATCCCAGACCCTTTGTACAAATCCCAAACTCCCCTGTACAAATCCCAGACCCCCCTCTGCAGACCCCAGACCCCCCTGTGAAGATCCCAAACCCTTTGTACAAATCCCAAACTCTCCTGTACAAATCCCAGACCCCCCTGTACAGATTTTTGTTCATCCAGGGTATCCAAAGGAATGCCCTGGACTCCCACACTCCCTGAGCTCCCTGGCCTGGAAATGCCTGGATCTGGAGATAAGGAGCAGCTCCAGAGCAATTCCAGTGGCTCCAGGAGCTCAGGGGGGGAGGCTGCAGGACACAAATTCCGTGCAGAATTCCTTTGTTTTCCACGTGGTGGTGGTGTTGTTGGGGTTTTTTTTTTATTATTATTATTTTTATTTTATTTTTTTCTCCTCCTTCTCCTTAATTTTCCCTGTGGGGACCCCGAGGGCTTTGAAGGGAATTGGCTGCAGGCCTGAGGCAGGAGATGGTGCCTTTTGAAAATTCCTGGTGCACTATCAGCTGGACACAGCATCCTCAGCTTCCTGTCCTTCCTGGGGATCCGCCTGGGGGGAGCTGGGAGTGCCCAGGAATCCTGGAGAGCTGCTGCTTCCCATCTTTTGGGTTCCTAAAACCACCCTGGCTGGGTTGGGTTTAGGGCTGTTCCTTGGGATTCGCTCCCAAAGGAGCTGCTGGAGTTTGGGAATGGCCAAGGGGGGAGTTTGGGGTCTTGGCTGTAGGGAGGGAGCAAAGTTTCTGCTGCATCCAGGGATTTTTTGGGTCAGGGGTGGATTCCAGGGCTGTGTTTGGGGAGCTCTGGGGAGCAGAGCCTGGGACAGGTCAGAGCTCTGCCCCTGGAGGGGAAATGATCCCTTCGTTTAAAGGGGTCGGGAGGAGCGTTTGGGAGGAGGGTTTGGGATGTTGGGGATGTTGGAACCCCTCCAGCCCCGGGCTGATCCCAAAGGAAAGGTGGGAATTGTGTCCCTGTGCCCCCCGAGGTGAGACCCCCCCTGCAGAGCTGCCCCAGCCCTGGGGCCAAGAGCAGAAGGACGTGGAGCTGCTGGAGAGAGTCCAGAGGAGCCCCGGAGCTGCTGCAGGGCTGGAGCCCCTCTGCTCTGGAGCCAGGCTGGGAGAGCTGGGAATGTTCCCCTGGAGAAGGGAAAAATCCAGGGAATGCTCAGAGTCCCTAAAAGGGCTCCAGGAGAGCTGGAGAGGGGCTGGAGGGGCAGGAAAAGGTTGATGGGGGTTGAAGGAACAACCCAAAGCTTTGGAAAGGTACAGGGGGGATTCAATCAGTGAGGCCAGGAAAGGAGGAATTAATTCCAGAGGGACAATCAGCACCTCTGAAGAAGGATCCATGGGGGAAATTCCAGCACATTCCAGGGCCTGCAGGGGCTCCAGGAGAGCTGGAGAGGGGCTGGGGACAAGGGCTGCAGGGACAGGAGACAGGGAATGGCTTCCCACTGGGCAAGGGGAGCTTGGGCTGGGAGCTTGGGCAGCAATTCCTGGCTGGGCTGGAATTCCCAGCTTGGCTGGGGCTGCCCCTGGATCCCTGGCAGTGCCCAAGGCCGGGTTGGATCCACCTGGGATGGTGAGAGGTGTCCCTGCCCATGGATGGGGTGGGATTGTTGGGATTTAAGGTCCCTTCCAGACCATTCCATGACAAAACCACAAGGGAATCGCTGTGTCCATGAAGGATATTCCTGCATCCAAACTGAGAGAAGGGAATCCCAGCCTCCTGTCCTTCCCAGCTCCAGGCACAGCATTCCATGGCCCTCACAGGTGAGGTCCCAATGCCCCCAAAACAGCCCCTGCACCCCGGAGAGAAAGGAACCCCGACCCCAAATCCCCCATGGGCCGGTGAGGGCAGCGACCCCAAAGGCAGGAACCCCACACAGAGACCCCCTGGATGCCAGGAATGGGCTGGGAGGGAGGGCAGGATGGAGCAGCAGGGTCTGGGTCAGCCCCAAGGCTGCGTTCCAGGGAAATCCAATCCCAGTCCAGTCCCAATCCAATCCCAGTCCAGTCCCAATCCAAACCTGGTGCAGTCTCAATCCAATCCCAGTCCAGTCCCAATCCAATCCCAGTCCAGTCCCAATCCAAACCTGGTGCAGTCTCAATCCAATCCCAGTCCAGTCCCAATCCAATCCCAGTCCAGTCCCAATCCAATCCCAGTCCAGTCCCAATCCAAACCTGGTGCAGTCTCAATCCAATCCCAGTCCAGTCCCAATCCAAACCCAGTGCAGTCTCAATCCAGTCCCAGTCCAAACCCAATTCAATCCCAGTCCAGTCCCAATCCAGTCCCAATCCAATCCCAGTCCCGTCCCAATCCAATCCCAATCCAATCCCAGTCCAAGGCAAATCCAATCCCAATCCAATCCCAATCCAAACCCAATCCAATCCCAGTCCAGTCCCAATCCAATCCCAATCCAGTCCAATCCCAGTGCACTCTCAATCCAAACCCAGTGCAGTCTAAATCCAATCTCAGTCCAATCCTAATCCAATCCCAGTCCACTCCCAGTCCAGTCCCACTCCCAGCCCTGGATCCCGCCTGCCCTGCTCAGCCCTCCCCAGGCCACGGGGGCACAGCCAATCCCCAATCCAATTAAACCCGCCCAGAGTTAATCAAGGGCCAGCCAGAGTTAATTAATTTGCCAAGCTCCTGGATTATCCTGAGCTCCTCAGGCTCCCAGAGCAGCCCTGGGAAGCCAGAGGGGCACAGAAATCCCAGGAAAAGGTTCAGCCTCGGACAAAACCCCACGGAGATGGGGAGGGAATTCCTTCCCTGCCCCGGAATCTGCTGCAGAGCACTCTGGAAATCTCCCCTGGCACTGCCAGCCTGGATCATCCATCATCCCTCACCTGCTGCTCCACAGGGGACTGACTGAAGGAATTCATTCCTGCTTTTCCTTGGCACCCCTGCCAGCAGACAAAAATCCCACTTCCACCTCTCAGCAGGAAATGGCCATAAGGAGAATCCCTGGAAGCCACATCCACATTTATTTCTGCTTCCCACAAACCAACCCGAGCAATTAACAGCCTGGACCGGCCACAAAACAGGGCCCAAATTAAATGAGAGTAATTAAAAGGCACGTCTGAGTGTCTCTGAACACAGCCTGGGGCAGGAAATGCTGGGAGAGGATCCAGTTGTGCCAAGGAAATGGGATTTCCTGGTTGGTTTGGAGATCCCAGGAGTGCCAGCAGCATCCAAGAGGATTGGAACTCCAGTTTCTCTCTGCTGTGATCAGCCCATGGGGGCTGAAGGCTATGGGCACATCCAGGATCCACTTCCAGATTCCCGTTCCCCTTTGGAAATTTCCCATTTTTCCCCTCTCTGAACGTCCCTGCCACTGCCCCAGAGGATTTTTTTTTTCTCAGAATTTCCTTCTTGCTGAGCCTCTTCCTGGGAAACTCTCACCCCTCAGGGTTTGGGATATAAATCCCAAGGTGCTGGGAATGCCCCAAATTTGGAGAGGGGTGAAATGGGATTCCAGGAGCGCAGGGACTGACCCCAAACACCGGGATTGTGCTACCAAGGGAAAAAATCAGGCACCTAAAAAATCCCCTGGACATCCCCCTCACTCCTCACTCCCTAAATCCCAGAAAATCAGGATCAGGGCAAGGAGAAATCAGGGAAAAAATAACTCAGAGCCTGACTGGAAGGGGATGTTTGGCCAAAAATCCTCCCAGCCACCAAAAAACTGCTTTGCTCCGAGTCCAGAGGAACAGCCTCACCACTGGAAATCCTCAATAAAAGCTGAAAATTCCAAGCACAAATCCAAGGGGAGCTTGTCCTCGGTGTGAGCTGGGAATGGCCACAGCCTCCATCTGCCAGGAATCCCAAATCCTCTGCAAACAGCAGCAAACCCCAAAAAAATAAATGAATTATCCCTCAGGGGGCCCAGTGCTGCTCCATGGGGGCAGGCTGTGCTCACCCAGGGATTGGGAATGCAGGGGGCTCTGGTTACTCTGGAAGGATTTAGGGACAAAGGATTAAAAATAGATAATGTCATTTATTTTAAATAATAAATTTTAAATTAATAAATTTAAAATTAAGAAATTAAAAGTATTTTTCAGTTAAAATTAATTTTAACGCTAAATTAAAAATTAGGAGTAAATAAAATTTTTGTTACTAAAAATAAATTATATTAAGGATAATTTAGGGCAGTTTTCGAGCCTGGGATGGGCTTGGTTGGAGGGTTCATTCCCAGGCTGAGCCATTACAGAGTAGGAATTGATCCCTCAGGTCCCTTCCAACCCCAAATATCCCACGGCCTGGAAATGAACAGGAAACATCCCAGAGTATCCACAGGCAGGGAATGCTGGGTTTAAACACTGAGGTGTTCATGTGAATTAAATCATTGATGGAACCCTGGGTTGGATTCATGGGATGGTTTGGGTGGGAAGGGACCTTAAATCCCAACAATCCCACCCCATCCATGGCAGGGACACCTCCCACTGTCCCAGGTGGATCCAAGCCCCAGTGTCCAACCTGGCCCTGGACACTCCTAAATCCCGAGTTATTGCTGGCTGGGATGTTCATGGAATGCTTTGGGTGGGAAGAGACCTTAAATCCCATCCAGTGCCACCCCCTCCCACCATGCCAGGGAGCTTTTCTCATCTCTAGGCCTCGAAACTCTGGCATTTCATGGAATCCTGGAATGGGTTGGGATGGGAGGGACCCTAAAACCCATCCAGTGCCACCCCATCCATGGCAGGGACACCTCCCACTGTCCCAGGTGGATCCAAGCCCCAATGTCCAACCTGGCCTTGGGCACTGCCAGGGATCCAAAGCTGGGAATTCCAGCCCAGCCAGGAATTCCTGCCCAAGCTCCCCTTGCCCAGTGGGATTTAAAGCCCTTCCCACCCAACCCATCCCATGACTCCAACCCCTCAAAAACACCTCCAGCACAGAGGATCCAAGGTGCTCACAGGGAACATCCCCCGAGCATTCCCAGCAGCCCAGACTGAACCCCTTGAGCAGAAACCTCCGGTGTTTTTCACCCAGCCTTTCCCTCAGAGCAATCCCATCCCACCCCATCCCATCCCATCCCATCCCATCCCATCCCACCCCATCCATGGGCAGGGACACCTCCCACCATCCCAGGTGGATCCAACCCAGCCTTGGGCACTGCCAGGGATCCAGGGGCAGCCCCAGCCAAGCTGGGAATTCCAGCCCAGCCAGGAATTGCTGCCCAAGCTCCCAGCCCCAGCTCCCCTTGCCCAGTGGGAAGCCATTCCCTGTCTCCTGTCCCTGCAGCCCTTGTCCCCAGCCCCTCTCCAGCTCTCCTGGAGCCCCTGCAGGCCCTGGAATGTGCTGGAATTTCCCCCATGGATCCTTCTCCAGAGGTGCTGATTGTCCCTCTGGCATTAATTCCTCCTTTCCTGGCCTCACTGGTTGAATCCCCCCTTGTGCCTTTCCCTGGGTTGTTCCTTCAATCCCCATCTCCCTTTTCCTGTCCCTCTCCAGCTCTCCTGGAGCCTTTTTAGGGACCCTGAGCATTCCCTGGATTTTTCCCTGTTCCAAGGGCACATTCCCAGCTCTCCCAGCTCCTGGATCTTCTCTGGTCTCACTCTACCAACTCCACATTTTCCTTCCCCAAACCTCTTTCCTTTAGGATTTTTTTTTTACATTTTGCTTTCCCCAAGTTCTGAGGCCGGATTGGAAAATTTTAGGATTTCCTTTGGTGCCATCCAGTGGCAAAATCCGGGATGAGCAGAGGGAATTGAGGAAGGGAAGGGGGCGGATTCCTTGGGATGTGCCTGGAATGGGAAGGGTTTGGGAATATCGGGAATGAGCTGGTTTTGTAAAGTCCGATCCAATCCATCTCCTTTTTCCGTTTTGTTCCTGCCCTGAGTAATCCCGTGCGCTGATTTATTTAAGAAATTTCATTGACTTGGTTTGCGATTAATTAGCATGGCTTGCAATTAATTGCCGTGATTTGGCATTAATTGCCGTGATTTGCAGTGAATTTCTGTGATTTGCAGTTATTTGACGTGGTTTACAATGAATTTCTGTGACTTACAATTAATTTCTGGGATTTGCAATTAATTTCTGGGATTTGCAGTTACTTGACATGGTTTACAATGAATTTCTGTGATTTAGAATTAATTCCTGTGATTTGCAGTTAATTTCTTCGATTTGGAGTTATTTGACCTTATTTACAATTAATTTCCATGATTTGCAATGAATTTCTGTGATTTGCAGTTAATTTCTGTGATTTGCAATTAATTGCTGTGATTTGCAATGAATTTCTGTGATTTGCAGTTAGTTGGCATGGTTTACAATAAATTTCTGGTGTTTACAATTAATTTCTGTGATTTACAATTAATTTCTGTGATTTGCAGTTACTTGACATGGTTATGGTTTACAACTAATTTCTGTGATTTACAATTAATTGCTGGATTTGCAATGAATTTCTGTGATTTGCAGTTACTTGACATGGTTTACAATTAATTTCTGTGATCTGCAATTAATTGCTGGGATTTGCAATTAATTGCCATGATTTGCAATTAATTTCTGTGTTTTGCAATGAGTTTCTGCGATTTGCAGTTATTTGACACGATTTACAATTAATTGCCATAGTTTACAATTAATTGCTGTGATTTACAATTAATTTCTGTGATATGCAATTAATTGCCATGATTTACAATTGATTTCTGTGGTTTGCAGTTATTTGACATGATTTACATTTAATTTCTGTGATTTGCAATTTTTTCACATGGTCTGCAATGAATTTCTGTGATTTGCAGTTACTTGAACGTGATTTAGAATTAACTTCTGCGATTTGCAATGAATTCCTGTGATTTACAATTAATCCCTGTAATTTACAATTATTTGCCACGGTTGACCCTGAATCCAATCCTTGCTGAAGCTTCACAGAGGGAGCAGTGAGCAGAATTCCTCTGACATTCCCAAATCCAGATCCTGCCCCTCCTTCTCCCTGCAGCCCTTGCAGTCACCTTTCATTATGAGTTAATTTAATTATTTATAGTATTTATTATAAATAATAATATTGTTTTCATATTATATTATATATATTATATTATATTATATTATATTATATTATATTATATTATATTATATTATATTAATATATTATAGTTATATATAGTTAATTTAATTCTTTATAATTAAATTAATGATAAATATAATGCCTATAGTATAATTCTTAAATAATATGAAATCAATTGATTTCTAATTTATTAATTTCATTATAAATTATGATAAAATAGAAACGGGAACAGCCCGATCTTTGCCCCTTTTCCTTTGCTGCCACTGCATTTTGGCTGCTGAGCTTAAGGGAGGGATGGAAATGGGATTTGTAAATTTGGGATGTAAATTTGGGATTGCTGCTCCCAATAAAATCCTGCTTTGCCATCCCAGATTTCTCATTTGTTCCTCTGGACTCGGAGCAAAGCGGGTTTTTGGTGGCTGGGAGGATTTTTGGCCAAACACCCCCTTCCAGTCAGGCTCTGAGTTGTTTTTTCCCTGATTTCTCCTTGCCCTGATCCTGATTTTCTGGGATTCAGGGAGTGAGGGGGATGTCCAGGGGATTTTTTAGGTGCCTGATTTTTTTCCCTTGGCAGCACAATCCCGGTGTTTGGGGTCAGTCCCTGTGCTCCTGGAATCCCATTTCACCCCTCTCCAAATCAGGGGCATTCCCAGCACCTTGGGATTTGTATCCCAAACCCTGAGGGGTGGGAGTTTCCCAGGAAGAGGCTCAGCAAGAAGGGAATTCTGAGAAAAAAAAATCCTCTGGGGCAGTGGCTGGGATGTTCAGAGAGGGGGAAAATGGGAATTTTCCAAAAGGGAACGGGAATCTGGAAGTGGATCCTGGATGTGTCCATAGCCTTCAACCCGCCCAAAAAGCTGTTTTTATATTTATATAAAATAAATGAAATATATTTAATTTATAAAACTGAGCTGGCCCAGCTCTCCAGAGAGAACAGCAGATTTTTTTTTTCTCCCCCTTCTCCTGGATTTTTCCTGCTGGTTTTGGGGCTGTCCTTGGTGGCTTTGGATCCCATTCCCATTCCCTGCTCCTTGCTTCGGTTTCCTGTCAGGTCCCTGTTGGATTTCCCAGGAAATGGTGATTAAAAAAAAAAAAAAGAGATAAAATTAAATAATTCCTCCTCCCCAGGAGACCTGTGGTGCCGTGGAAAATCCTTGGCACCATCCAGATCCTGATGTTTCTGTTTCCTGATTTTATTTCTAAAATCTCCTCGCTCTGTAGTTGGGAAAAGCCCAATTGAATAAAAACTTTGAAGCCCCAACGTGGAATAATAAATAATAAATAATATTATAATAAAGAGCCTGCCCCAAATTCTCTAAAAATAACATTCAAATGACAAAAAAAAAAAAAAAGTGATGAGGGACTAAAAGGGCCGGCTTTAATGAGAGTGACGACGGGGCTAATGAACTTCTTTAATTAGATGGAGGCAATTAAAGGAGGAATGAGTGGAGCTGGGTGCAGGGTAGAGCCCAGGCACTGACCTGGGTGTGTGGAAGGCAATGGCAAAGCTCAGCCAAGGCTTTTTATTCCTATTTATTCCTAGTTATTTCTGTTAATTCCTGTTTATTCCTATTTATTTCTGTTTATTCCTAGTTATTCCTGTTTATTCCTTTATTAATTTATTCCTGTCTATTCCTGTTTATTCCTGTTTATTCTTTTATTCCTATTTATTCCTCTTCATTCCCGTTTATTCCTCTTTATTCCTTTATTCATTTATTCGTGTTTATTCGTGTTTATTCCTATTTATTCCTATTATTTCTATTTATTCCTGTTTATTCCTATTTATTCCTTTATTCCTATTTATTCCTATTTATTCCAGTTTATTCTTGTTTATTCTTTTTTATTCCTTTATTAATTTATTCCTGTTCATTCCTGTTTATTCCCATTTATTCCCATTTATTCCTATTATTCCTTTATTCCTATTTATTCCTGTTTATCTGAGGGGAAAAGCTTGGAAATCCTTGTGAAAAATGGGGAAAACGGAATAAATGTGGAGAGGGGTGGCTCTGGATCACCTTTAGAGCCTCTCTGAGGGAAAAAGCTGGGAAATCTTCGTGAAAAATGGGGATAAATGGAATAAATGTGGAGAGGGGTGGCTCTGGATCACCTTCCTGCTGAGCTGAGATTACTTTTAAAATCTATCTGAGGGAAAAAGTTTGGAATTCCTTGTGAAAAATGGGATAAATGTGGAGAGGGGTGGCTCTGGATCACCTTCCTGCTGATCTGAGATTCATTTTAAAAATTCTCTGAGGAAAAAAGCTTGGAAATCCTTGTGAAAAATGGGGATAAACGGAATAAATGTGGAGAAGGGTGGCTCTGGATCACCTTTAGAGCATCTCTGAGGGAAAAGTTTGGAAATTTTTGTGAAAAATGGAATAAATGTGGCGAGGGGTGGCTCTGGATCACTTTTCTGCTGAGCTGGGATTCCTTTTAAAACCTATCTGAGGGAAAAAGTTTTGAATTCCTTGTGAAAAATGGGGATAAACGGAATAAATGTGGAGAAGGGTGGCCCTGGATCACCTTTAGAGCATCTCTGAGGGAAAAAGCTGGGAAATCCTTGTGAAAAATGGGGATAAATGTGGAGAGGGGTGGCTCTGGATCACCTTTAGAGCATCTCTGAGGGAAAAAGCTGGGAAATCTTCATGAAAAATGGGGATAAATGGAATAAATGTGGAGAGGGGTGGCTCTGGAGGGAGCTCAGTGCTGACTCGGAGCATCCCCAGGTGCTGGCATCGCTCAGGTGCTGTTCCCTCACCCAGAAATGGGGAATTCAGGAGGGAAAAAAAAATAACCTTGGAGCCTTTTTTTAGGGCTGTGAAATGTTTCACCCTGGGTGAGGGAGGCTCTGCTTGAGCTGGAGTCTGGGCTGGGCTCAATCCCAAGCCTAACCAAGCCCGGCCTTCGCTTCTCACTGGGGTTTCTAGGACAGGTTGGCAAGCAGAGTTATTTCCAGCTCCTTTTTTTTGGGAGATTTGTGTGCGGGATTGGGAGCTCTGGGACCTCTCCTCTCTCATTACTGCAAGGATCCCTCGTTAATTTGCAATGATTGAACAGGTTGGGTCTGTGCTGGGTCTGTTCAATCCGAGCTTTTCAAATCCCCGGGATGAGCAGACACCTCCCTCAGGACCATCCGTGGCGTTCTGCTGTTAAAAAAAGAAAAAAAAGTGAATTATTTTCCCCCAATCTCCCTGTGCTGTCCCACCGGGTGTGGGGTGATTTTTTCACCCCCAAACTCTTGGTTAAAATCCAAAATTTCCTTTGGCCAGAATTCTTTGCCACTACAGGGAAAAAAAAAAAAAAAGAAAACAAAAAAAAAAAAAAAGAAAACAAAAAAAAAAACCCAAAAAACAAACAAACAAAAAAAAAACAAACAAAAAAAAACACAAAAAAAAAAAAAAAAAAAAAAAAAACCAAAAAACCCAAAACCAAACCAAACCAAAACAAAACCAACCAAAAACAAAAACAAAAACCAAAAAAACCCTCTTAAGTTCCCTGAAATGAATGTGGTGATTTATTGGGAGTGGAGAAATGAGGAGGAGGAGGATGACAATTATGGGATGGGGATGATGCTGGGAGCAACCCCCAGATGTTGGCCACTCGTTCCTGCAGGTTGGGGAAGGGAGCAGGAGTGAAATCCTTGGATCAGCTGCCTGGGGAGGCTCCAGGGTCTTTGCCAAGGGGGCATTTCCCCTTTTCCCTGTGCAGGTGGCAGCTGGAAAAGGGAATTGGTGCCTCAGTGAGTGCCCAGGGACAGCCAGTGGAAAATGGAGATATTTTTTTTCCCTCGGAAAAAGCTTTCCCAGTGGTTTTCCTGGGAAAAGCAGCACTGCTGGAAAATGAGGATCAGGACAGCCTGGCTCTGGTTTCTCCTACTCTGGAGCTGCTTTCCCTGTGGTGCTGTTTGATTTGGGGCTCTGGGAGCGGATTGAGGGTTCATGGGGTTGGAAAATGGGTTTTAGGGTTGGAAAAGCCCTCTGGGATCGAGTGCAGCCACTCTGGAACAGGATCCAGGCATAGCCAAGGGGCTTTGTCCAGTCTGGGATTTTCTCTGTGTGTGTTTTCTGGCTGGGATTTGCCTGCTCTGGGTTTGGGATTTCCTTCCCACCCAAGTTCCCAGTGAAGGTGACACCTCTGTGGTTTCACACCCTGGGGTTCTCCCCGGAGAACTCTGAGTTCTGCTGCAGGTCAGGCTGGGAATCCCTCAGAGCAGAGCAGAGCAGCTGCCCCCCCTGAGCTCTGTTCCCTTCCAAACCCCACAGCTGACCCTGCTCTGTTCCCTTCCAAACCCCACAGCTGACCCTGCTCTGTCCCATTCCAAACCCCACAGCTGACCCTGCTCTGTCCCCTGTCCCAAACCCCACAGCTGACCCTGCTCTGTCCCCTTCCAAACCCCACAGCTGACCCTGCTCTGTCCCTCCCAGTGTGTCCTGTCCTGCCCCAAACCCCACAGCTGACCCTGCTCTGCCCCTGATTCCAAACCCCACAGCTGACCCTGCTCTGTCCCATTCCAAACCCCACAGCTGATCCTGCTCTGTCCCTCCCAGTGTGTCCTGTTCCCTGCCCCAAACCCCACAGCTGATCCTGTTCTGTCCCTCACTCCAAACCCCACAACTGACCCTGCTCTGTCCTTCCCGGTGTGTCCTGTGCTGTGTCCCAAACCCCACAGGGGATCCTGTTCTGGTGTGTCCTGTCCTGTGTCCCAAAAACCCCACATCCAGTTCTGCTCCATCTCCTCCAGTGTGTCCTGTCCCCTTCCAAACCCCACAGCTGACCCCGCTCTGGTGTGTCCTCTCCCCTGTCCCAAATCCCACATCCAACCCTGTTCTAGTGTGTCCTGTTCCTCATTCCAAACCCCAAAGCTGACCCTGCTCTGTCCTTCCTGGTGTGTCCCAAACCCCACAGGGGATCCTGTTCTGGTGTCCTGTCCTGTGTCCCGAAAACCCCACATCCAGTTCTGCTCCATCTCCTCTGGTGTGTCCTGTCCCCTATCCCAAACCCCACATCTGATCCCACCCCATCCCTCCAGTGGTCCTGTCCCTCATTCCAGACCCCACAGCTGACCCTGCTCTGTCCCTCCCAGTGTGTCCTGTCCCCAGCCCCAAGCCCCACAGCTGACCCCATTCCGGTGTGTCCTGTCCTGTGTCCCAAACCCCACATCTGACCCTGCTGTGGTCTGTCCTGTCCCCTGCAGTGTCCCCTGTCCCCTCAGTGTGCCCTGTCCCCTGCAGTGTCCCCTGTCCCCTCAGTGTCCCCTGTCCCCCCGCAGTGTCCCCTGTCCCTCAGTGTCCCCTGCAGTGTCCCCTGTCCCCTGCAGTGTCCCTTGTCCCCTGCACTGTCCCCTGTCCCCTCAATGTCCCCTGTCCCCCAGTGTCCCCTGTCCCCTCAGTGTCCCCTCAGTGTCCCCTGTCTCTTCAGTGTCCCCTGTCCCCTGCAGTTCCCTGTTCCCTCTGTGTCCCCTGCACTGTCCCCTGTCCCCTCAGTGTCCCCTGTTCCCTTAGTGTCCCCTGTCCCCTGTCCCCTGCAGTCCCCTGTTTCCTCTGTGTCCCCTGCACTGTCCCCTGTCCCCTCAGTGTCCCCTCAGTGTCCCCTCAGTGTCCCCTGCAGTCCCCTGTTCCCTCTGTGTCCCCTCGGTGTCCCCTGTCCCCTCAGTGTCCCCTGTCCCCTCAGTGTCCCCTGTCCCCATCCATGCTGGGACACAGCCGAGCCGCAGCAGAACCTTTGTGCAGCTCCCTCCTCCCATTCCTGTGGCTTCGTGTCCTTCCCCCGATTCCAACACTTTTTCCCCCTCCAGTTGTCCACGTGGCCCTGGAGAGCTGCAGGACCCGGGGGCCGCGTGCGGCCGCGCTCTGCCCTCGCTTCCTGTTTGCATTCTCCGATTCCTTTTTTTGGGATTGACGGATTCCTTTTTTCGGGGATTTGAGCAATTGCTTGTTTACGGGCTCCGCGAGGATGATTCATCGCTGCCTTAATGCTCCCCAGCCTGGAACGGGCTGGGGTTTCTCTGGCAGCCTCCACGTGGCTCCAATCAAGTGTCCCTGCAGCTGCAGGAGCGCCTGACATCGCTGCTGTTCCCGGGAATTGTTTCCATTGTCCCCGAGCTCAGCTCGTGGCCACCTCTCCCTGGCCTCCCCCTGGCCTGGAGCTGCTCTGCTTTCCCCTGGATTGGGGTTCTTCCCTCCCATTCCTGCCTCTTCTGCAAGCTGGACTTGTTCAAGCTCTTCATGGCTCCGAAATTCCTTCTTTAATTTTGGGTTGTTCCATTTGGTTGTTAATTAGGGGAATTAATTATCCCTCATTTCCTTCGGCATCTTGCCTGGCAGGGAGGAGCAGGGTCCCATTGCCGAGGTGGCTGTGGCTTGATGGGGGCTCTGCTTTTCCACCTCTTTAAGGTCTGGAAGTGTTTCCTTGTCCTCCCAGAGCTCCTCAGGAGACTTTGGAGTGTTTATTTGGAAGCTGTGGAAGCTTCTCTCCTGGAAGTGTCCCAAGGCCAGCTTGGAGGCACCTGGGACAGTGTGAGGCCCATGGGATGAGATGATCCCTCAGATCTCCACCTGGGACAGTGGGACATCCATGGAATGGAGATGATCCTTCAGATCTCCACCTGGGACAGTGTGAGGTCCATGGAATGGAGATGATCCTTCAGATCTCCACCTGGGACAGTGGGAGTTCCATGGAATGGAGATGATCCTTCAGATCTCCATCTGGGACAGTGGGAGGTCCGTGGGATGGAGATGATCCTTCAGATCTCCACCTGGGACAGTGGGAGGTCCATGGGATGAGATGATCCTTCAGATCTCCACCTGGGACAGTGGGAGGTCCATGGGATGAGATGATCCTTCAGATCTCCACCTGGGACAGTGGGACATCCATGGAATGGAGATGATCCTTCAGATCTCCACCTGGGACAGTGGGAGGTCCATGGAATGAGATGATCCTTCAGATCTCTTCCAACCCTGATTTTCAGCCCTGACCTTGTGCCAGTGAGGGAAACGGAGCTTTGGCCGTTGCCGTCAGGGAAAGCTGAGTTGGGTCCTTGGAAATCCTTGGAAAACCTGGCAGGATCTGATAGCCAGAGCTATCAGCTCTCTCAGCTCCTGGGAGCTCTGGTGAGGACCAGGGGGGTTTCCAAAGAACTCCAGAAAATGGGGAAACGGGATTTTGGGGACCTCCAGAGTCCTGTCCCTGCCTGAGGAGATGTTTGGTCACCGAGGCTGCTCCTCCTTGGTGTCCTTCTGCCTTACTCCTTGGGTAATGATCAATTTAAAGGGATTCCAGAACATTCCCTGATGATCCCTCCTGGATTTCAGCCCCTCTCACCGTCAGGAAGCTCCATCCAAGGTTTAACCTGTTCCTCCTGGGCCATTTCAGGCCGTTTCCGTTCTTCTCTTCAACAGACACAAATATTCCCATGGGAGTGTGAGTCCTGGCCTTCTCTGGTCCTCGTAGATCCCAAACCCACTTTGAGTCCATCCTCTCCAAGGATGAGGCTCTAAAAACACTCCTGGGAAGCTTTTGGGAAGTTTAATTGGAAATTCATCATCCCCTGGTCCTGTGCATCCCTAATTTTGGTGGCACAGCTCCTGGGGATGTGGGGGCAGGTCAGCCTGGAGAAAGGAGATGATGGAGAACCACAGGAGCAGAGTAAACCACAGGGAATCTCCTGCCATTCCCGTTTTTCTCTTTGGGGAAGTCTGGTGGGTTTTTGAAGAAGTCTCCTGCAGAACTTCTCCGCCTTTGGGAGCACGACCTGAGTCTTCTCCAAGGGAACCAAAGGGATTCTCATTCCTGAAGCTCCTCACAGGGACTCAGCCACGGCACCCATGTCCCATCGTTGCAACCATGATGGTTGTCATGATCCACCTCAGACTTGGATCCCGTGTCTCTCTGGGATACCCAGGCAGGTGTCCCAGAAAGTTCCAGAACATGGAATCCACGTCCTGGCCTCCACTTCATTTATTCCTCTTCCTATTTTTTCTTTTTTCCTCTTCCTATTTTTTTTTTTAATTCTTCTTCCTGCCCATCCCCGGGGTCCTTGGGAGACTCCAAGCCTCCTCCAAGACCTTTTGATTCCTGTTTTTGTATTTATTAATTCCTGTTCCTGGGGTCCTTTGGAGACCCCATCCAGCCCCTCCTTGCTGTGGGATTCAATCCTGCTCAGTCCTGCAGCCTGTCCAATTCCAGCCTCCGTGTCCTCTAATTTTGGGATTTAGTTCTGGGCTTTAATTCAGTTTTGGGCTTACATTTGGGGTTTAAATTTTGGGGTTCAGTTTTGAGTTTAAATTTTGGGCTTGATTTTGTGCTTTAGTTCTGGGCTTTACTTCAGTTCTAGGCTTAAGTTTGGGGTTTAAATTTGGGGCTTAGATTTTGAGTTTAAATTTTGAGTTTAAATTTTGGGCTTTAGCTCTGGGCTTTAATTCAGTTCTAGGCTGAAGTTTGGGGTTTAAATTTGGGGCTTAGATTTTGAGTTTAAATTTTGAGTTTAAATTTTGGGCTTTAGCTCTGGGCTTTAATTCAGTTCTAGGCTGAAGTTTGGGGTTTAAATTTGGGGCTTAGATTTTGAGTTTAAATTTTGAGTTTAAATTTTGGGCTTTAGTTCTGGGCTTTAATTCAGTTCTAGGCTTAAGTTTGGGGTTTAAATTTGGGTTTCAGTTTTGAGTTTAAATTTTGGGCTTGAGTCTGGGCTTTAGTTCTGGGCTTTAGTTCAGCTCAAGGTTTTAAATAATCCGGGCCTGAGTGCTGGAAGCAGTAACTGGGCTGGGAATGGGGCTGGCTGTGCCATGGCTGAGGAGAGGAACGGGGTCAGAACATTCCGGGCCCTTCCTGGAGCCCCCGCTGGGGCCGAATTCCTTCGGGAGCAGCTCCTGGGGCTGCTCCCGGTTGTTGGAGAGGATGAAGTAGCTCGGCCCTGCAGAGATGATTTATTAGTAAAAGATTCTAAGAGTATGAAACCTTCAAGAGGAATAGAATTGAAAGCAAGATTTGAACTGTAGGATGCTGGGCAGGAAGAGGGTGATTAAACCAGCTGAAAAGACTGAGCTGGGTGAGTCAGTGACACCCCTGCCAAGACAAAAGGATGAATAAGGGGTTGGACCTTCTCAGGAATCAGGGATAAGGTGGTTTTTCAGGATTTTGGTCTGTAGAGCAGTATTGTAATGCTGTAGCTCCCATAGGCTGTATGTAGATTCTGTAGGTTTTGTATCTTGAGGTGATTGGTTGATGCTCATTAGAATATTCACGATAGAAAGGGTTAAAATAGAATAACGGGTAAATCGTGCTCTTGCTCTGCTGGATCCCTGTCCCCTTAGACTTATGGACTCTTCCCCAGTCAGGCTGCCTTCCCACCACCAATAAACCACGTGTCCCAAAGAGCATCCTGGCCTTCAGATCATCTCTCTCATCGGACACCACCAGCCTGCTTTCCAATACCCGGTCCTGTTGGATTCAGGGGATCAAAGGCACCCCCAGGTTTAACATTGACCTGGCTCTCCTTGGGTGCTGTGGGACGAAGGTGCCCCATGGGGATTGGGGTGGGTTGTAGGGTCCCCCCCAGTCCCAGCCATTCCGTGATCCCGGCTGTGCGGGTGTTCCTGAGGCTGCCAGGGAGGAATTTCCCCTGGCACAGCCACGTGTGGAGCTGGGCTCCATCTGCTGCTGGCAGCAGGAGCTTCCCAACAACAACGGCTTGGCAGCCAGGAGCTGCCCTGCCCCATCCCAGTCAACTCCTGCCCCGAGGGGAGACCTGGGCTCGAGCTCCATCCCAACCTGGGCGCTTCCCCAGGGAAGGAGCTGGAAGCTGCTGAGACAGGGATGTGGTGCCAGGAGGGGAGGCTGCTGTCCTCCCCTTCAATCCCCTGGAGGAGCAAACCCCTGGATGAACAAACTCCTGGAAGAACAAACTCCTGGATTAGCAGAACCCCTGGAGGAACAAACCCCTGGGTGAGCAAACTCCTGGATGAGCAGAACCTCTGGGTGAGGAAACCCCTGGAGGAGCAAACCCCTGGAGGAGCAAACCTCTGGGTGAGCAAACCCCTGGGTGAACAAACCCCTGGATGAACAAACCCCTGGATGAACAAACCCCTGGAGGAGCAAATCCTTGGATGAGCAAACCCCTGGATGAACAAACCCCTGGATGAACAAAGAGCAGAACCCCTGGATGAGCAGAACCCCTGGGTGAGCAGAACTCCTGGATGACCAAACCCCTGGGTGAGCAAACCCTTGGATGAGCAGACCCCTGGATGAGCAGAACCCCTGGGTGAACAAACCCCTGGATGAGCAGAACCCCTGGATGAACAAATCCCTGGATGAACAAACCCCTGGGTGAGCAAACCCCTGGGTGAGCAGAACCCCTGGATGAGCAGAACCCCTGGATGAACAAACCCCTGGATGAACAAATCCCTGGATGAACAAACCCCTTGGTGAGCAAACCCCTGGATGAGCAAACCCCTGGAGGAGGAAATCCCTGGATGAGCAGAACCCCTGGGTGAACAAACCCCTGGATGAACAAACCCCTGGGGGAACAAACCCCTGGAGGAACAACCCTCTGGGTGCTGCTGGAAGCAGCCACCATCCCCTGGGCTGGGTTTTGTGCGGAGCGTCGGACGTCAGGCACGTCCCGAGGATTTGTTGTGCCTCTGCTGGAGGCCCTTGGCAAGACCTCAAGCCAAGAACACTCTGAAAAAAATCCAAAAAAAAAAAATAAAATCCAAATCCACTCATTTAAACAATGAGTAAGACAACCCAGAAGGAGTTTTGTGGGTCAGGAAGGAGCTTTTATTGGGCAATAACGCGGCGAGAATCGACACGAAAACTGTTCTGTGCTAAAAGAATCTGCTGGCAGGGCTGGGGAGGGCGGCCAGGGGGAGCTGATCGGGGTGAGGCTTCCTCCAGCTCCAGGGCCAGCGGCACAGGGAGGACGTGGAGCTGCTGGGGAGAGTCCAGAGGAGGCCCCGGAGCTCTGGGAATCTTCACCTGGAGTGGGGTCAGAGATTGGAGCTGGAGGTGGCCCCAAGGCCCTGGAGGTGGCCCCAAGGCCCTGGAGGAACCCCAAGGCCCTGGAGGAGCCCCAAGGCCCTGGAGGTGGCCCCAAGGCCCTGGAGGAGCCCCAAGGCCCTGGAAGTGCCCCAAGGCCCTGGAGGAGCCCCAAGGCCCTGGAGATGCCCCAAAGCCCTGGAGGAGCCCCAAGGCCCTGGAGGTGGCCCCAAGGCCCTGGAGGTGGCCCCAAGGCCCTGGAGGAGCCCCAAGGCCCTGGAGGTGGCCCCAAGGCCCTGGAGATGCCCCAAGGCCCTGGAGGTGGCCCCAAGGCCCTGGAGGAGCCCCAAGGCCCTGGAGATGCCCCAAGGCCCTGGAGGTGGCCCCAAGGCCCTGGAGGTGCCCCAAGGCCCTGGAGATGCCCCAAGGCCCTGGAGGTGGCCCCAAGGCCCTGGAGGTGACCCAAGGCCCTGGAGGTGGCCCAAGGCCCTGGAGGTGGCCCTCAGGACAGGGTTTGTTGGGTTCCAGGATGAGCTGGAGGATCTCCGAGGGCTTTCCCAACCTCGGTCGTTCCGTGTTTTTAGAGCAGAGGACTTTTCCCGCGGCTTTGTGCCGCCTCGGCCTTTTCCCTTCAACTCTAAACCCCAATTCCTTTGGTTTTTCACGGCTCAGGGAATGTGGAGCCGTGGCCGGGGTGGAGTTTGGGGTCTCTCCTTCCTCCCCTGATCCCTTGGGATTCCCGCTGCTTCCCCTGCCATTCCCTTGGAGCTGTGCTGACCTTCCCCCTCCTCAGCCTCTGGAATCGCTCCCAGTTTCCCGCTGCTCCTTCCCAACTGCGCTGGTTTGAGAGCAAAACCAGTGAGACTCGCAGTCAGAGATACAATTTCATAGGAGAAGAGAGGAAAAAAGGTGAAATAAAATAAATGGAACAATACAACCTGACACCCTGTTGGTCAGGGTGTTGGGAGCAGTCCAAAAGTGAGTCCTCCTGGAGTGGCAGATGTGGTTCTGTTGGAGTAGAGATGATCCTGAGAGAGAAGGGTCCAGTGATGGTGAGAAGGGTCCAGGGGTGGTGAGAAGGGTCCAGTGATGGTGAGAAGGGCCCAGTGATGGTGAGAAGGGCCCAGGGATGATGAGAAGGGTCCAGTGGTGGTGAGAAGGGCCCAGGGGTGGTGAGAAGGGTCCAGGGACGGTGAGAAGGGTCCAGTGGTGGTGAGAAGGGTCCAGTGATGGTGAGAAGGGTCCAGTGATGGTGAGAAGGGTCCAGTGATGGTGAGAAGGGCCCAGTGATGGTGAGAAGGGCCCAGGGGTGGTGAGAAGGGTCCAGGGACGGTGAGAAGGGTCCAGTGGTGGTGAGAAGGGTCCAGTGATGGTGAGAAGGGTCCAGTCTTCCTCCAGGAATCCAGTGGAACCAGATGAGATGTTCTTGTCCAAGCAGTGATTCCGTCTGGTAGCTCTTGTCTCCTCTGGGAGTCCAGTGGATAAAAGCTCCCTGTGATGTCTCCAACCCTGGATTCTATCCAGGTGGGAATGCTTGGCTCCTCCCCCTGGGCGGAGCATCTCCCAAGGGATGATCTCATTCCATGAGTCCTGCAGTGGGTCCTTGATGGCCCATTAACCAGAGATAACTCCCGGAGGAAGTGATCCATGAGTCATTGGCAAGGCATCGTTAGGCTCGTTAACAGGAGATCAGGAAAACACTGCCCCACCTTGGCTCCAAGGGCTCATGGGGATGGAATACAGACCTTGGGCACAATTTGACATTGGAACCCAGGACACCAACCCTCGGCTCTCCCTCGGCTTTGGTGGCGCCGCCGTCTTCCCCGACTACACTCGGCTCCGGATTTCCCAATTGGAATTTCCCAATTTCCTCCCCAGACCGCTCAGGAAAACCGGGCCCGGCACCAACCCGGGAGGGAGCCCTGCTGGAGAAAACGCTCCTCCTGCTCCAGGCCAGGCCAGTCCCGGGGGTTTGGGGTGGTTTTTGAGGAACGCTTGGCTGTCGTTTGTGGGAATTCTCCTCCGGTTTGTGGGAATTCTCCTCTGATTTATGGGAATTCTCGGGTTTGTGGGAATTCTCGGGTTTGTGGGAATTCTCCTCCCATTTGTGGGAATTCTCCTCCCGTTTGTGGGAATTCTCCGGTTTGTGGGAATCCTCCTCCGGTTTGTGGAAATTCTCGTGTTTGTGGGAATTCTCCTCCGGTTTATGGGAATTCTCCTCTGGTTTGTGGGAATTCTCGGGTTTGTGGGAATTCTCCCATTTGTGGGAATTCTCTGGTTTATGGAAATTCTCCTCCGGTTTGTGGGAATTCTCCTGTTTGTGGGAATCCTCCTCCCGTTTGTGGGAATCCTCCTCCCGTTTGTGGGAATTCTCCCGTTTGTGGGAATTCTCTGGTTTATGGGAATTCTCTGGTTTGTGGGAATCCTCCTCCAGTTTGTGGGAATTCTCCCGTTTGTGGGAATCCTCCTCCTGTTTGTGGGAATCCTCCTCTGGTTTGTGGGAATTCTCTGGTTTATGGGAATCCTCCAGTTTGTGGGAATCCTCCGGTTTGTGGGAACCCTCCATGCCTGGAGCTGTGGGAATGCCCACCTGGGGCCACCCCTGCCTGGAATCGAGGTGTTCCCAGCTGGAAAATCCTGGAAAAGCGGGACGATCCTGACAAAAACTCAAACTCCAGCGGTCGAATTTCCAACTCCGCAGCCGCTGCTTTGTTCCCTACCTGGCAGCAGCGGTAAAATCCCATCCCTGCGGAATTTTACAGCCTTTGGAGCAGTTTCTGGTGGGAGTTGGGTGGGGAGGGAAGTTCTCCCTGTGGATGTGACAAATCCCCTGGGAACGCTTTCCACGGTAACGACAGCAGCTCGGGCTGAAGAGTTTCTGTTTTCCAAAAAGGACAAAAAAATCTTTTTTTTATGGTTTTGGTGAAAGTGTGGAGCCGTGCGGGAGTGACAGGGCACAGCAGGGCGGGCCTGGAGTTTGTGTTTGGATTCTGAGCTGGGATTCTGGGCTTTAGTTCCGGGCTTAAATTTGGGGTTTCAATTTAGAGTTTCAATTTAGAGTTTAAATTTTAGGCTGGATTTTGGGCTTTAGTTCAGTTCAGGGTTTAAATTTGGGGCTTAAATTTTGAGTTTAAATTCTGAGCTTAGGTTTTGGGCTTTAGTTCAGGGCTTAAATTTGGGATTTCAATTTTGGGCTTAAATTTTAGGTTTAGTTCTGAGCTTTAGTTCAGTTTGGGGCTTAAATCTGAGTTTAAATTTTAAACTTAAATTTTGGGCTTGATTTTGGTCTTTAGTTCTGAGCTTTAATTTAGTTCTGGACTTAAATGTGGAGTTTAAATTTGAGCTTATAGTTTGGGCTCTAGTTCTGGGCTTAAGTTTGGGATTTCAATTTTGAGCTTAACTTTTAGGTTTAGTTCTGGGCTTCAGGGTTTAAGTTTGGGATTGAAATTTTGAGTTTAAATTCTGAGCTTAGATGTTGGGTTCTAGTTCTGGGCTTAAATTTGGGATTTCAGTTTTGAGCTTAAATTTTGGATTTGATTTTGGGCTTTAGTTCTGGGCTTCAGTTCAGGGTTTAAATTTGGGATTGAAATTTTGAGTTTAAATTCTGAGCTTAGGTTTTGGGCTTTAGTTCTGGGCTTAAATTTGGGATTTCAATTTTGGGCTTAAATTTTAGGTTTAGTTCTGGGCTTTACTTCAGTTCAGGGTTTAAGTTTGGGATTGAAATTTTGAGTTTAAATTCTGAGTTTAGATTTTGGGGTCTAGTTCTGGGCTAAAATTTGGGATTTCAGTTTTGAGCTTAAATATTGGATTTGATTTTGGCCCTTAGGTCTGAGCTTTAATTTAGTTCCGGGCTTCAATGTGGCGTTTAAATTTGAGCTTAAAGTTTGGGCTTTAGTTCTGGTCTTAAATTTGGGATTTCAATTTTTAGCTTAAATTTTGGATTTGATTTTGGGCTTTAGTTCTGGGCTTAAATTTGGGGTTTAAATTTTCAGTTTCAGTTTTGAATTTAAATTTTGGGTTTGGTTTTGGACTTTAGTTCCGGGCTTTAGTTCAGTTCAGGGTTTAAATTTGGGATTTAAATTTTGAAATTAAGTTTTGGGCTTGATTTCGGGCTTTAGTTCTGGGCTTTAGTTCGGTTCAGGGTTTATATTTTTTTTTCTGCCGTTCATTTTTGTTTCTGATTTTTTTTCCTGCCGTGCTCGGGAGTTAATTTGTTTATTACCAAAGCCAGACTGAGGATTAAACAAACTGCTGACGCTTTTATGTCGCTGGGCCAGAGGAAAATGTTTCCGAGGGATTCCAAACTGCTGCAGAAGTTTTGAAACGGGGTGGGGGGGAGGGAAATAAAAATCGGAGTTCACAGCAGAGTCAGGAATTTGTTCCTCTGTTAATTGGAAACAAATTAATGGAGGAACAGGCTCTGTCCCCAGCCTGTGCTCCCTGCATTGTCCTCGAGCTCCTTCATCCCATCCCATCCCATCCCATCCCATGGATCCCATCCCATCCCATCCCATCCCATCCCATCCCATCCCATCCCATCCCATCCCATCCCATCCCATCCCATCCCATCCATCCCATCCCATGGATCCCATCCCATGGATCCCGTCCCATCCCATCCCATGGACCCCATCCCATCCCATCCCATCCCATCCCATCCCATCCCATCCCATCCCATCCCATCCCATCCCATCCCATCCCATCCCATCCCATGGATCCCATCCCATGGATCCCATCCCATGGATCCCGTCCCATCCCATCCCATGGATCCCATCCCCTGGATCCCATCCCGTGGATCCCATCCCGTGGATCCCATCCCGTGGATCCCATCCCATCCCATCCCATCCCATCCCATCCCATCCCATCCCATCCCATCCCATCCCATCCCATGGATCCCATCCCATAGATCCCACCCCATGGATCCCATCCCATCCCATCCCATCCCATCCCATCCCATCCCATCCCATCCCATCCCATCCCATCCCATCCCATCCCATCCCATCCCAAGAATCCCATCCCAAGGATCCCATCCCAGGGATCCCATCCCAGGGATCCCATCCCATCCTCTGGATCCCATCCCACCCCACCCCATTTCCCTCCTCTCCCTCTCCAGCTGGATTCATTTCCGTTCCTGGAGGGGAGGGAGTTGTGTCAGCCCCGCAGGAGCCCCCCCTGCTCCGAGTGATGGGATCAGGGAACGGTTTGGGACCTCCCAGTGCCAGCCCTGGACATCTCCCAGCACCCCAGGGTGCTCCAAACCCCGTCCAGGCTGGCCCTGGATGCTGCCAGGGATGGGATGGGCTTTGCTGGGAGCTCCTGGGATGGTGGGAGGTGTCCAAGGTGCCACCAGAAGGGCTTTGAGGCCCCTTCCTGCCCCGACCACTCTGGGGTTGTCCCCTCCGGCCGTGGCTGAAGGAGATTTCGGCCCGAGCTTGGTGTCCCTCAAGTGTTCTCTGGGCTGTACTCCCCAAATCTCCCCTTTTCCCTCTCAAATCTCCCCTTTTTCCCCCCAATCTCCCCCTTTTCCCCCCAAATCTCTCCTCCTTCCCCCAAATCCCTCATCCCTCTCAAATCTCCCTTTTTTTCCCCAAATCTTCCCTTTTCCCCCCCAAATCTCCACTTTCCTCCCAAATCTCCCCTTTTCTCCCCAAATCTCCCCTTTTTCCCCTCAATTCTCTCCTTTCCCCCCCCCCAAATATCCCCTCTTTCCCCCAAATTTCCCCCTTTTCCCCTCAAATCTCCCCTTTTTCACCCCAAATCTCCCCCTTCCCCCCATATCTCTCTCCTTTTCCCCAAAATCTCTCCCCTTTCCCCCCAAATCTCTCCCCTTTCTCCCAAATCTCCCCTTTCCCCCCCCAAATCTCCCCTTTCTCCCAAATCTCCCCTTTTCTCCCCAAATCTCCCCTTTTTCCCCTCAATTCTCCCCTTTTTCCCCCCAAATATCCCCTCTTTCCCCCAAATTTCCCCCTTTTCCCCCAAATCTCCCTTTTTTCCCCCAAATCTCCCCTTTCTCCCGAATCTCCCCATTCCTCCCAAATCTCCCCCTTTTCCCCCCAAATCTCTCCTTTCCCCTATAATCTCCCCTTTTCCCCCCCAGATCCCCCCCTCCCCTTCCCTCCAGGTCTTCTCATCTCACAGGTGTCTCTCTGTGCAGGGACAGGAGCTGGAGTTGGACAATCCCTGTGGGTCTCAGGATATTCCATGGATATTCTGACTCCTGGCACGGGGTGGGATTGTTGGGGTGTCTGTGCAGGGACAGGAGCCGGATGCACAATCCCTGTGGATCTCAGGTTATTCCATGATTTTCTGACCCCTGGCACGGGGTGGGATTGCTGGGGTGTCTGTGCAGGGACAGGGGTGTGATCCGTGACCCCTTGGATCCCAGGATATTCCATGGATATTCTGACCCCTGGCACTGTAGGATTTGTCTCTCTCAGATGTCATCTCACAGATGTCTCTCTGTGTAGGGTCAGGAGCTGGAGTTGGACAATCCCTGTGGATCTCAGGATATTCCATGACTTTCTGACCCTGGCACTGCAGGATTTTGGGGTGTCTGTGCAAGGACAGGGAGTCCATGGACAATCCCTGTGGGTCTCAGGATATTCCATGATTTTCTCCCTCCTGGCACGGGGTGGGATTGTTTGGGTGTCTGTGCAGGGACAGGGGTGTCATCCATGATCCCTGTGGATCTCAGGATATTCCATGATTTTCTGGCCCCTGGCAATGTGGGATTTTGGGGTGTCTGTGCAGGACAATCCCTATGGATCCCAGGATATTCCATGGATATTCTGACCCTGGCACAGGGTGGAATTTTGGGGTGTCTGTGCAAGGACAGGGAGTCCATGGAAAATTCCTGTGGATCTCAAGTTATTCTGTGACTTTCTGACCCCTGGCACTGTGGGATTTTGGGGTGTCTGTGCAGGACAATCCCTGTGGGTCTCAGGATATTCCATGGATATTCTGGTACAGGGTGGAATTTTGGGGTGTCTGTGCAAGGACGGGGAGTCCATGGACAATCCCTGTGGGTCTCAGGATATTCCATGATTTTCTGACCCCTGGCACAGGGTGGGATTGTTGGGGTGTCTGTGCAGGGACAGCTGTGTGATCCATGATCCCTGTGGGTCTCAGGATATTCCATGATTTTCTGGCCCCTGGCAATGTGGGATTTTGGGGTGTCTGTGCAGGACAATCCCTATGGATCCCAGGATATTCCATGGATATTCTGACCCCAGCAGAGGGTAGGATTGTTGGGGTGTCTGTGCAAGGACAGGGAGTCCATGGACAATCCCTGTGGATCCCAGGTTATTCCATGGATATTCTGGCACAGGGTGGGATGTTGGGGTGTCTGTGCAGGACAATCCCTGTGGATCCCAGGTTATTCCATGGATATTCTGGCACAGGGTGGGATTTTGGGGTGTCTGTGCAGGACGATCCCTGTGGATCCCAGGTTATTCCATGGATATTCTGGCACAGAGTGGGATGTTGGGGTGTCTGTGCAGGACAGTCCCATCCCTGTGGATCCCAGGTTATTCCATGACTTTCTGACCCCTGGCAGAGCCAGATCTTTGTCCGCTTCATCCCATTTCTGCTCCAGCTTTGCTTTTTGTCCCTCTTTTGGGGGATAAACTTTGCAGGAGCTCCAGGCTGCACGTGGCAGCTCCTGATCCATTTGTGGCTTTCCTGGAAAGATTTTTTTTTTTTCCCCAGTTTGACCTTTCAGAAAAAAAAAACCAAACCCACCAAACAAAAAACCCAGGCCAAAAACGAAGTGGATTTTTAACGGACGCTGAAATTGTGAAACTTAACAACCCCAATCCAAGGGATTTCAAAGCCCTTTTCTGTCGTTTGGATGAGTGAGTGCACTTAAAACCCCCTAAAAGCGGGGAGATCTGTCAGTGAGCAGAGCTTCGGGGAGGAATTTACAGCCTGCTCGGGATTTACCAGATAAGTGCGTGTGGCACAGCCCCTCTTCCTCCCTCAGACTTTTTCAATCAAAAGCCTTTTTGTGGAGCAGCTTTTCTGACCGGCACATTTTTTTTTTTTTAATGGCAAAGAAGGATTTAAAAAAAAAAAAAAGGGCAAAAAAGGCAAAAAAGGGCAAAAAAAAGGCAAAAAAAAAAAGGAGCCTCCAGGATGGTTTTCTGTAGTTCTGTCCTGTTCTTAAAACCAACAGAAGGAACAGCCTAAGCTGAGCTTAATTCTTGTTTATTCTCATTTCTCATCTCATTATTCTCATATTTTCATCTTGTTTATTCTCGTTTTCTGCCTCCTCACAGCTGGGTGTTGTGCTGTCGGGATTATTTGTGGCCAGAAATCCAAATTGCAGATAATTCTCTCTCTCTTTTTTTTTTTTTGTTTTGGAGTGGTTTTTGTGTGCTGAATTCCTGGTTTTATTCCAGGAGAGTTCCGTGGTGTTCCAGGCTGTGTTCAGGTGTGGGGAGAGATGTTCCTTGGGGGGGAGCAAGGTCAGAGGGGATCCCAAAAGTTTGGAGGCAGGAAGAGGGAATGTCCTGCCTGGGAGGGATGTTGGTGAGTGGATCTGGAGAGGCCTGGCAGGGCCAGGTGGGTGTCACTGCTCCTGGGGCCAGGATCTGGGATCTCCAGGAGGGTTTTCCAACGCTGGTGGCATCTGGGGAGGTTGGATCTGCACCAGAACGGGGAGGGGGAAGATGGGATTTGGTGGAATTTGGGATTTTGGGGCGTTGGAAAGGTGAGGTTTGTTCTTTGCACCATCAAACCGAGTGTTTCGTGTTGGTTGTTTTGAGTTGGGGGTCACCACGGGGTCACCGAGTTCTCCTGTGGGAGAACGTTCCAGAGGGAGAACCATCCCAAAGTGCTGGAGTGTCCTTCCTGCAGCTCTGGATCTTCCTTGGAGTGTCCATCCTGCAGCTCTGGATCTTCCTTGGAGTGTCCACTCTTCAGCTTTGGATCTTCCTTGGAATGTCCACCCTGCAGCTCTGGATCTTCTCTGGAATGTCCATCCTGCAGTTCTGGATCTTCCTTGGAATGTCCATCCTGCACCTTTGGGTTTTCCTTGGAATGTCCATCCTGCCCCTTTGGATCTTCCCTGGAAAGTCCTTCCTGCAGCTTTAGATCTTCCTTGGAATGTCCACTCTTCAGCTTTGGATCTTCCTTGGAATGTCCATCCTGCTGCTCTGGATCTTCCTTGGTATGTCCATCCTGCACGTTTGGATCTTCCTTGGAATGTCCATCCTGCAGCTCTGGATTTTCCCTGGAATGTCCATCCTGCCCCTTTGGATCTTCCTTGGAATGTCCATTCTGCACCTTTGGGTTTTCCTTGGAATGTCCATCCTTCACCTGGATTTTCCTTGGAATGTCCATCCTGCAGCTCTGGAGTGCTTGGGTCTGGCCTGGCTGTTCCCTGTGCCCTCGTGTTTTGGAGGGAGATGGAAAAGAGATCCTGGAGGATCAGGAGAGCTCAGAAGGGAAGGTCCAGGGCTGGATTTTCCTGGAAAAGGATCCTGGAAGAGCAGGAGAGCTCAGAAAGGAAGAGCCAGGGTTGGATTTTCCTGGAAAAGAGGTCCTAGGAGAGCTCAGAAGGGAAGGTTCAGAACTGGATTTTTCTGGAAAAAAGATCCTGGAGGATCAAGAGAACTCAGAAAGGAAGGGCCAGGATTGGATTTTCCTGGAAAAGGATCCTGGAGGATCAGGAGAGTTCAGAAGGAAACAGCCAGGGATGGATTTCCTAGAAAAGAGATCCTAGGAGAGCTCAGAAGGGAAGGTTCAGAACTGGATTTTTCTGGAAAAGAGATCCTGGAGGATCAGGAGAGCTCAGAAAGGAAGGTCCAAGGCTGGATTTTCTTGGGAAAGGGATCCTGGAAGAGCTTCCCATCACGTGCCGGTGTTTCCTTCCTGTCTGACACCAAACTTTGTGTTTTCCACTCTAAAGTTTGGCTAAAAAGGAATTAAGGAATATAATTTCTAATAACCAAAGGGTTTTAGTCATCAGACATTTATTTCTTAGCTTTGCCACCTCCAAAGGGAATTTTCCCTGGATATTTTAAATAATTTTGAGGGTTTTTTTCCCCCATTGTAAATCCCAAATTCGCCTTTGAACACAAACAGGTCGTCACTGCGGTGGGGTTTTTATCGTTCCAGTTTCTCCCTGGATGCAAACACAACTTATCCACCGTCATTTTTCCCCTTGGAATTCTCCTCTTGGAGCTGATTTGGAGTCACTGACAGGGCCCTGCTAGGAGGCCGTGCAGCACTAGATGGCGCTCGGGCTCCAAATTTCAGATTTCAGCAGCCAAAACTCCACAAAACTCCAAGGAAAACCCACCAGCATCGCTTCTCCTGGAACCTGAGGGAGTTTTATCTCCTTTTTTTTCCACCTTTAGACCAACCAGGAGAAGTCAATATCCTCCCCACCACCTGCTCCGGGTGTCTGGGTTCTTTTACACTGAATTTGAAGAGGATTTAAAGTTCTGGTGTTTTTGTTTTGCTGCTGAGAATCTTCTGCTGAAGCTGCAGGACAGAAACGGCCTGAAAGAATAATAATGAAATGGATTTTCTATTTCAAAGACAGCTTTTTAGCTCTGTCTTGGCATTTTTTTCCTAGGTTTTTTTTTTTTTTTTTTTTTTTTTTTTTTTTTTTTTTTTTTTTTTTTTTTTTTTTGAGGGCAGTGTGGGTTGCAGGGATGGGATTCTCCAAAGGGAGCGGGATCCACAGATCCCACTGCAGGAGAAGGGATTTCCTGTGTCCCACCTGGATTCCTGGAGTCCTGATTCTTTCTGGAGCGTTGCTTGCTGTGATTAATAATTTTTAAATGTTTTACTCTTCCAGCTTGGTCAGCTCTGTCATTCCCATCTTTCCTCTCTGGTCATTCCCATCTTTTCTCTCCAAAGGCTGCCTGGAATCTGCTCTGTCCCTCATTTGGCCCTAATCCCTGACACAAGCTCAGATCCATAAACCTCACTCCAAGTTTAACTCTTGGACTGGGAGGGAATTCAGGTTTGGGAGCCAAAACTTCCCAAAGGCAAGGCCAAGAGTGGAATTGCCACAATCCATTGAAAAAAAATCCATATTTGCTGTAAAAAACCAGGAAAACAACCCTGGAATTCCCAGGGTGCGACCTGGTCCTTCTGCGTTCTAGGGAAACGTTTGAGGGATAAAAATTTGGGTTTAACTTCCATCCTTGTGTTTGGTTATAAGCTGAAGGAGGGCAGGGATGGATGGGATCTTGGGCAGGAATTCCTGTCTGGGCTGGAATTCCCAGCTTGGCTGGGGCTGCCCCTGGATCCCTGGGAGTGCCCAAGGCCAGGCTGGATCCACCTGGGATGGGAGGTGTCCCTGCCCATGGATGGGGTGGGAATGGGATGGGATTGAAGGTCCCTTCCAACCCAACCCTTTCCAGGATTCTGGAGCCCCTCTGCTCTGAAACTTCAGCTGGGAGAGCTGGGAATGTTCCCCTGGAGAAGGGAAGGCTCCAGGGAGAGCTGGGAGCCCCTGGCAGGGCCTGCAGGGGCTCCAGGAGAGCTGGAGAGGGGCTGGGGACAAGGGCTGCAGGGACAGGAGACAGGGAATGGCTTCCCACTGGGCAAGGGGAGCTGGGGCTGGGAGCTTGGGCAGGAATTCCTGGCTGGGCTGGAATTCCCAGCTTGGCTGGGGCTGCCCCTGGATCCCTGGCAGTGCCCAAGGCCAGGTTGGACATTGGGGCTTGGATCCACCTGGGATGGTGGGAGGTGTCCCTGCCCATGGATGGGGTGGGATTTAAGATCCCAACAATCCCAGAATTCCAAGATTTATCACTGCCACTTACTGGATGTGGATATCTTGGACTGAGGTGGCCCCAGCACCTCTGTTGTCTTTCACCAGCAGGGTTTAAACTCGGGATGGTGGGAGGGGAAGGGGATTTTGGCAGCTGTGGAGATCCCGTTTGCCATCGTCCCTTTTACCCTCAGAGCCCAGAGGACATCCAGAGGATCCTCCAGGAGGGATTTCTGGACAGGGGGATCAGAGATGGCTCAGCTCAGAGGAAAAGTTTTGTTTCAGGTGCTTCTGGCCTGTGCTGGGCTCTCAGGGAACACCAGAGTGGTGGAAAAAGGAAAAGAAAGGTTGGAATAAAAAACATTTTGGGCTTGGTTTGTCTCTCAGGGAACACAAAATGGTGGGAAAAGGTAAAAAGGTTGGAATAGAAACATTCCAAGTCCTTTTGGTTGTTCTGGTTTCTCAGGGAACACCAAAATGGGTGGAAAAAGGAAAAAAGGTTGGAATACAAACATTTCAATTTGCATGTTCTGGTTTCTCAGGGAACATGAAATTGATGGAAAGATGAAAAGAAGTTTTGGAATAGAATAATTTTGGGCTTGGTTTGTCCCTCAGGGAACACCTAAATGGTGGAAAAAGGAAAAGAAGACTCGGAATAGAAATATCTTTTGGGTTTGGTTTGTCTCTCAGGGAACACCAAGATGGCAAACAAAGGAAAAAAGGTTGGAATAGAAACATTCCAAGTCCTCTTGGGTTATTTTGGTTTCTCAGGAACACAAAATGGTGGAAAAACGTAGAGAAGACTTCAAATAGAAACATTTTTTGGGCTTGGTTTGTCTCTCAGGGAAACAAGATGGTGGAAAAATGGAAAGAAAAGGTTGGGAGAGAAACATTTCAGTTCCTCTTTGGTTGTTCTGGTTTCCCAGGGAACACCAAAATGGGTGGAAAAAGGAAAAAAAAAGGTTGGAATAGAAACATTTCAGGTGGCTTGTTCTGGTTTCTCAGGGAACATGAAATTGATGGAAAGATGAAAAGAGGTTTTGGAAGAGAAATGCTTTGGGTTCGGTTTGTCTCTCAGGGAAAAAAAAGGTGGAAAAAGGAAAAAAATGGTGGAAAAAGGAAAAAAAATGGTGGAAAAAGGAAAAAAATGGTGGAAAAAGGAAAAATATGTTGGAATAGAAATATTTCAAGTCCTCTTGGGTTGTTCTGGTTTCCCAGGGAACACCAAAATGGTGGAAAAAGGAAAAAAAATGTTGGAATAGAAACATTTCAGGCCTGGTTTGCGTTGTTCTGGTTTGTCAGGAACACGAAATGGTAGAAAAACGCAGAGAAGACTTGGAATAGAAACATTTTGGGTTTGGTTTGTCTCTCAGGGAACACCACAATGAGTGGGAAAAGGAGAAAAAAAGGAAGTTGGAATGGAAACATTTCAGGTGGCCTATTCTGGTCTCTCGCAGAACATGAAATTGGTGGAAAAATGGAAAGAAAAGGTTGGAATAGAAACGTTCCAAGTTGTCTTTGGTTGTTCTGGTCTCTGAAGGGAACACCAAAATGGCTGAAAAAAGGAAAAAAGGTTGGAATAGAAACATTTTGGGTTTGATTTGTCTCTTGTGGAACACCAAGATGGTGAAGAAAGGAAAAAATGTTGGAATAGAAACATTTCAGGCCTGGTTTGGGTTGTTCTGGTTTCTCAGGGAACACCAAAATGGGTGGAAAAACATAAAGAAGACTTGGAATAGAAACATTTTGGGTTTGGTTTTTCTCTCAGGGAACACCAAGATGGCAAACAAAGGAAAAAAGGTTGGAATAGAAACATTCCAAGTCCTCTTGGGTTGTTCTGGTTTCTCAGGAACACCAAAATGGTGGGGAAAAGGAAAAGAAGATTTGGAATAGAAACGTTTTGGGTTTGGTTTGTCCCTCAGGGAACACCAAGATGATGGAAAAAATGGAAAGAAAAAGTTGGAAGAGAAACATCTCAGTTCCTCTTTGGTTGTTCTGGTCTCTTGGGGAACACAAAATGGTGGAAAAAGGAAAAGAAGACTTGGAATTGAGACATTTTCGGTTTGGTTTGTCCCTCAGGGAACACCAAGATGGCCAACAAAGGGAAAAAGGTTGGAATAGAAACGTTCCAAGTCCTCTTGGGTTGTTCAGGTCTCTCAGGGAACACCAAAATGGGTGGAAAAACGTAGAGAAGACTTCAAATAGAAACATTTTTTGGGTTTGGTTTGTCTCTCAGGGGACACAAAATGGTGGAAAAATGGAAAGAAAAGGTTGGAAGAGAAACGTTCCAAGTCCTCTTGGGTTGTTCTGGTCTTTCAGGGAACACAAAATGGTGGAAAAAGGAAAAGAAGACTTGGAATTGAGACATTTTCGGTTTGGTTTGTCCCTCAGGGAACACCAAGATGGCCAACAAAGGGAAAAAGGTTGGAATAGAAACATTCCAAGTCCTCTTGGGTTGTTCTGGTCTCTTAGGGAACACAAAATGGTGGAAAAAACGTAGAGAAGACTTGGAATTGAGACATTTTTCAGCCCAGTTTGGTGCCTAGTTTGTGACCCTTTGTGCCCGGAGGGCGTTTTTGGGGTGGGATTTTGGGCGCTGAGCTGGGGTGTCCCTGCAGGTCGGTGTACGACGGGGAGGAGCACGGGCGCTTCATGGAGAAGCTGGAGGCGCGGATCCGCAACCACGACCGCGAGATCGAGAAGATGTGCAACTTCCACTACCAGGGCTTCGTGGATTCCATCACCGAGCTGCTCAAGGTCCGGGGAGAAGCCCAGAAACTCAAGGTGAGTGAAAATCCTGCCCTGGGCAGCTCTTTTTTTAGGTGGCCCTATCTCTGGCACCTCCGGGGTTCTCTGGTGCCGCTTGGATCTTCTCTCCTTTTATCCAGAACATTGCTAATTTTATTTTTTTTTTTAAATTATATATCTATATTTATTTTCATTTTTCCTGGAGCAATGGGTTAGTCATCGAAAACTGAACAATTATTTGGCCAAGCTTGGTGCATTAAAAGCAGCGAGAAACTGAAAGCCAAGCCTGTTTTCATTAGGGGAAAGTGCTTTTCCTCGTGGATCTCATCCCAGTTTCTTGAGCTAAAATAAGTCTCCTGGCCTTTAAAAGTGTGCAGGAAAGGTGGGATTTATCCAGTTCTTGGAAAAAGCCTTCAGTGATGTGTGGAAAAAGACATTTGTAGGATGAGAATGTGGAAGAGGGGCGGGAAGGAAACTGGAGAGGCTTCAGGAGAAGGGACCAGGAGGCTGGAGGTGTTGGGGGTCGAGTGGGATTGGGTTCCTGTGCCTTGAAAGGCAAACATTCCAGCTTTGGGGAGCACCTGAGTGCCAAAACCTTCCTGCTTCTCCTCCACAAATCCAAGCAGGGCGGGGAGAGGCAGCTGGGCCGTCCCTTCCTGCAGGAGCAAGGTGGGACCTTGGGTTGGAAATCCAAAAATCCCTCCCAGAGGAGTCACTTGGTGAATGGGGCTGAGTCCTGTGGCTCCCAAAGAGCTGGGGCTTGTCCAGGGAGATTTTCTGGCTGAGTGGAGCCTGTCCTGGTGGGAAGGACCTTCCTGGGAGTTGGGAAGGACCTTCCTGGGAATTGGGAAGGACCTTCCTGGTGTTCAGGAGCGTGGGCACTGGGAAAGCTGAAATCCTAAATCATAAAATCTGTCAGAAAAAGCAAATTTCCTGGAAAAAAAGGGAAGAACTTGGAGTCAGGATGCTGATTGCTGCTTTTCTCCAGGCTCAGCCCCTTTCCCAGCTCCCTCAGGAATTCTCCAGCCCCTTCCCAACTCATTTCCCTGCCTGGACTCGCTCCAGCCCCTTCCCTGGATTCCTGCTCCAGGATGGTTTTTAACTTCCCAATCCCCCTTGGAGCTCCTCCTGCTCCTCCATCCCCACCCTGCTGGAGAACGGGAGAGCCCCAGCTGCCCTCCCATTCCCTGAGGTGATGTTCCTTAAAAATTCCTTCTTTCCATTTCCCAATTTATTTTTTGTATTTATCGATTTCAAGCTACCTGTGGCATTTCCCAGCAGGATTCTTCCTTTACACATCCAAATCTCTATCCCAAAAAGGAATTTCCTCTCAGGAAAACCTTCCTGAGGGACGTCCTGAGCAGAATTCATCCAGAGCTTGCTTGCAGGATGAGTCCATTGGAATTACCATGAAATGAGTCCTTTTTTTTTTTTTTTTTTTTTTTCTCCTCCCCCCCCTCTTTTTATTTTTTTATTTTAATTTTTCCAAGCCATTGTTCCCAGCCAAGACTTGCACATTGTTTGTTTGCTCGGAGCTGGTTCCCATTCTGCCACCAGCCCCTTTGTTGGTGGCTCACTGTGAAGTCCATCCCTGTCCCCTCAGGATCTCCCTTGATTTCCAGGCCTGCGCGATCCATAAAAACAGCACATGGCGAAAACATCCCCAGAAAAAGGCCTTTTCTTGAAACCCTGAGCCCTCTTTGTCAGGCCCTCCCTGGGGAATCATCTGTGGATCGAGTGCTGAGAGTGGGTTTGGTTCCAGCCATTCATCCTCCATTTGATCTCGGCCTCGTCGCAGTGGGGCCGAGCTTTGAACCCGTCAGGGGCCCTGCCCGAGCCCTCCCTCCCTCCTCTGCCCTGCTCTCCTGGCTGCTCTGGAGCCTCGAAATGCAGGAGCTGCAGTGAAGTGGCTCCTGCTGGTGTTTCAGGAGAGCTCAGCTCCACGTGGAGGTGTCACCTCATGTGGATGGTGTGTCCCTCAGCTCTCACGTCAGCTGAAGGTTGATCAGAACCTCAGCACGGCACTTTCTGTCCTGGTTTTTCCCTGAGTGAGCACTGGGTTGGGGGTTTTATCTCCTTGGGTTGGGGGTTTTATCTCCTGGGGTTGAGGATTTTATCTCCTTGGGTTGAGGATTTTATCTCCTTGGGTTGGGGGTTTTATCTCCTTGGGTTGGGGGTTTTATCTCCTTGGGTTGAGGATTTTACCTCCTTGGGTTGGGGATTTTATCTCCTGGGGTTGAGGATTTTATCTCCTGGGGTTGAGGATTTTATCTCCTTGGGTTGGGGATTTGATCTCCTTGGGCATGAGTTGGCTCAGGGACACGAGCCTGGGGTGCCCAGGTGGGGCAAGAGGCCACTGGAGGCCCCTGGGCTGTGCCAGCCCTGGGGTGGCAGCAGGGCCAGGGCAGTGCTGGGGAGACAGAGCCCTCAAAGGACTTCCAGGGGTGGGAGATCTCACAGATCCACCCGAGGGCTTTGGAATCGTTATGGAAAGGAGGGATTTTTCAGGAACATCACCCTAGGGAATGGGAGGGCAGCTGGGGCTCTCCTGTTCTCCAGCAGGGCGGGGATGGAGGAGCAGGAGGAGCTCCAAGGGGGATTGGGAAGTTAAAAACCATCCTGGAGCAGGAATCCAGCGAGGAGCGGCCGAGGGAGCAGAGGGAAGGGGCTGGAGGGAGTCCAGGGCAGGGAAGGGAGCTGGGAAGGGGCTGGAGAATTCCTGAGGGAGCTGGGAAAGGGGCTGAGCCTGGAGCAAAGGAGGCTCAGGGGGGCCCTGGTGGCTCTGAACAGCTCCTGCCAGGAGGGGACAGCCGGGGAGGATTTGGGATCTGCTCCCAGGGCACAGGGACAGGAGGAGAGGAAACGACCCCAGGCTGGGCCAGGGCAGGCTCAGGGTGGGCAGCAGCAGGAATTTCCCCATGGAAAGGGAGCTCAGGCCTTGGAAGTGCCCAGGGAGGTTTGGAGTGCCCATCCCTGGGGGGATTTCAGAGCCCTGTGGAGGTGGCACTTGCGGACGTGGGGCAGTGGTGGCCCTGGCAGGGCTGGGATGGTTGGAATGGATGATTTTGGGATTCTGTGATTTCCAGCAAAGGAGCTTCCCTGCTGTGGCTCAGCAAGAGCTGCCACTGCGTTCCTGCCATGGATGGAATGATGGGATCTTGGGCAGGAATTCCTGGCTGGGCTGGAATTCCCAGCTTTGCTGGGGCTGCCCCTGGATCCCTGGCAGTGCCCAAGGCCAGGGTTGGACATCGGGGTTGGAGCACAGTGGGGACAGTGGGAGGTGTCCCTGCCATGGAATGGGGTGGCACTGGGTGGGATTTAAAGTTGCTTCCAGCCCAGCCCATTCCGTGGTTCTCTCATTCAGCCATTCCTGATGGATTTTTATTCCCCCCTCATCCAGAGTTATCCCAGGTGGGGCTGCCCTTCCTCCTGCAGGAATCTCAGCTCAGGTGGCTGCTTTTTCATTCTACAGCTTTTGGACCTCTCAGTCACAAACCAGAGATTTTTCCTGCTTCACTTCACAGAATCCCAGAATTGTTCAGGCTGGAAAATCCCTCTGAGCCCGAGTCCGGGCATCCCCAGCACTGCCCAGGCCAGCTCCGTGTCCCCAAGTGCCACATCCATGGCTTTAGATCCCTCAGGAGTGGGGACTCCACCCCACAACACTGCTGGTGAAGGAATTTTCCCTCTTGTGTGGGGAGGAGACCTGGGAGCAGTTCCTGGGAGCTCCTGAGTTTCCAGCTCCCTTCTGGATGGATCCAGAGCCAGCTCCATTCCCAGGGTTCCTCTCCAGCTCCCTTTGCTCCTCTCTCCTGGCATTTCCCCCCTCTGGAATGATCCCAAGGAGCCTCTGAGCCCCCTGCTGCGGGGGCTGTGGGTGAAGGAACAGCGTTGGCCATCCCACAAATCCCTGGAGTGCTCCCTGCCACCTGCCTGTCCCCTCTGGATATCCGCCCTGGCTTAGCAAATCCCAGCTCTGCAAAGCCCAGCTTAGCTGCACGGGGTCTGTGTAAATAATCCTCCAGGCCTGCAGACTCCAGGAACAATCCCAGACTCGACCCCGGGGGATCTGCTCAATCCCAGCTTTTCCCTGGAGCTGGGATTGCCGTGTGATTTGGGCAGGGAGCTCCCCGGCGTTGTTTTAGGAGCGGTTTTAAATTCCCCCGACACGGATTCCTTCTTCCTGGTGGGATTTTGGGGGATCTGAGCAAAGCAAATCATCTTTGGGAGAGAGATGCTGGGCTCCTGCTCGTAAAAGCTGCTGCAGACATCAGAAAGGAAATGAGCAGGTTTTGGGGCAGGGCAGGCAGCCAGCAGAGCTGGAGCTACTGCAGCAGGGGGAGAGATGGGATGCAGATGCTGGAGGGGAAATCAGGGATAACTCCTTTCCTCCATCCTGGGAAGGTTAAAAAGCACCAGGATAACTCCTTTTCTCCATTCTGGAAAGGGTAAAAAGCACCAGGGTAACTCCTCCATCCTGGGAAGGTTAAAAAGCACCAGGATAACTCCTTTGCTCCATCCTGGAAAGGGTAAAAAGCACCAGGATAACTCCTCCATCCTGGGAAGGTTAAAAAGCACCAGGATAACTCCTTTGCTCCATCCTGGGAAGGGTAAAAAGCACCAGGATAACTCCTTCATCCTGGGAAGGGTAAAAAAGGACCAGGATAACTCCTTTCCTCCATCCTGGAAAGGGTAAAAAACACCAGGATAACTCCTTTTCTCCATCCTGGGAAGGTTAAAAAGCACCAGGATAACTCCTCCATCCTGGAAGGGTAAAAAGCACCAGGATAACTCCTTTGCTCCATCCTGGGAAGGTTAAAAAGCACCAGGATAACTCCTCCATCCTGGAAGGGTAAAAAGCACCAGGATAACTCCTTTGCTCCATCCTGGGAAGGTTAAAAAGCACCAGGATAACTCCTTTGCTCCATCCTGGGAAGGTTAAAAAGCACCAGGATAACTCCTTTGCTCCATCCTGGGAAGGGTAAAAAGCACCAGGATAACTCCTTCCCTCCATCCTGGGAAGAGTAAAAAGCACCAGGATAACTCCTCCATCCTGGGAAGGGTAAAAAGCACCAGGATAACTCCTTTCCTCCATCCTGGGAAGGGTAAAAAAGCACCAGGATAACTCCTTTCCTCCACCCTGGGAAGGGTAAAAAGCACCAGGATAACTCCTCCATCCTGGGAAGGTTAAAAAGCACCAGGGTAACTCCTCCATCCTGGGAAGGGTAAAAAGCACCAGGATAACTCCTTTGCTCCATCCTGGGAAGGTTAAAAAGCACCAGGATAACTCCTTTGCTCCATCCTGGGAAGGGTAAAAAGCACCAGGATAACTCCTTCCCTCCATCCTGGGAAGAGTAAAAAGCACCAGGATAACTCCTCCATCCTGGGAAGGGTAAAAAGCACCAGGATAACTCCTTTCCTCCATCCTGGGAAGGGTAAAAAAGCACCAGGATAACTCCTTTCCTCCACCCTGGGAAGGGTAAAAAGCACCAGGATAACTCCTCCATCCTGGGAAGGTTAAAAAGCACCAGGGTAACTCCTCCATCCTGGGAAGGGTAAAAAGCACCAGGATAACTCCTTTGCTCCATCCTGGAAAGGTTAAAAAGCACCAGGATAACTCCTTTGCTCCATCCTGGAAAGGTTAAAAAGCACCAGGATAACTCCTTTCCTCCATCCTGGGAAGGGTAAAAAAGCACCAGGATAACTCCTTTGCTCCATCCTGGGAAGGGTAAAAAGCACCATGGCCAGTGTGGGAATTCACGGGAGCTGGAAGCTTCTGCTGCTGGAAGCACCACAAACCTTCCTGCATTGGGGTGAGGGAACCGTGGTTGCCCGGGATCTTTTCCAATTGGGGGAAAAAATAATGGATCCTGAATCAGTTTTATGTGGATGAATCCAAAGTTCCCCTCGTGTCTGACCTGGTGAGCTCAAAAAGGACGGAGACTGTGGGGCCATGGAATTGCTGAGGTCAGAAAAGTCCTTCAAGATCTTGAAGTCCAACCAAGTTCCCCCTGAACCACATTCCCAGGTGCCACATCCACAGGGATTTGAGCCCTTCCAGGGATGGAGACTCCACTGCCTCTTCAGGCAGCTCCTTCCAGTGCTGGGCAGCCCTTCCCAGGAGGAATTTTCCCAACATCCAACCTCTCCTCCTGTCCCTGTGCCCTGGGAGCAGATCCCAAATCCCCCCGGCTGTCCCCTCCTGGCAGGAGCTGTGCAGAGCCACCAGGGCCCCCCTGAGCCTCCTTTGCTCCAGGCTCAGCCCTTTCCCAGCTCCCTCAGGAATTCTCCAGCCCCTTCCCAGCTCCCTTCCCTGCCCTGGACTCACTCCAGCCCCTCCAGGGTCTCTCTTGTCACCCAGGAGGGGAACCAGGCCCAGTCCCTGCCCCAGGATCACAAAGGTTGGAAAATCCCTCCGGGATCATCCAGGCCGACCTGGGACTGATCCCCACCTTGGCACTGAGGGCCACCTCCAGGAATTCCTGGGGCACCTCCAGGGATGGGCATTCCAAACCTCCCCGGGCACTTCCAAGGTCTGAGCTCCCTTTCCATGGGGAAATTCCTGCTGTTCCCTTTTATCCCTGGGATCAGATCCCAATTCCCACCTGGTTCCACCATTCCAGGGAGCTGTGCAGAGCCACCAGGGCCCCCCTGAGCCTCCTTTGCTCCAGGCTCAGCCCCTTTCCCAGCTCCCTCAGGAATTCTCCAGCCCCTTCCCAGCTCCCTTCCCTGCCCTGGACTCGCTCCAGCCCCTTCCCTCTGCTCCCTCAGCTGCTCCTCGCTGGATTTCTGCTCCAGGATGGTTTTTAACTTCCCAATCCCCCTTGGAGCTCCTCCTGCTCCTCCATCCCCGCCCTGCTGGAGAATGGGAGAGCCCCAGCTGCCCTTCCATTCCCTGGGGTGATGTTCCTGAAAAATCCCTCCTTTCCATAACGATTCCAAAGCCCTCGGGTGAATCTGTGAGCTCTCCCACCCCTGGAAGTCCTTTGAGGGCTCTGTCTCCCCAGCTCGTGGTGTTTTCCAAGCTCTGGGGAAGGTTCTGCTTCCAGAATGAGCAGAACTTTGAGAAAGGGACAGGAATTGGTTCCTAAAACGGGGCAGGAATGCAGCAGCAGCTCCCACTGCGGGTAGAGCCTGGATCAGACTGGGAATCTTTACAGGGACCAGCCTGGGAATGAACATTTCCAGCTTTAGGAGCTGCAGAAGGACATTTTAGGAAAAAAAAAAAGGTTTTATGGCATGGAAACCTCAGAGCGATGTGAAATCTCAGAACCCTGAGCAGTCCTGCTGGGATTCCCTCGGGAATTGGCTGCACTGCTGGAGATCTGGAGCTGGGAATGTTGGCCTGGAAGTTTGTGTTGGTTTTTCCAGGGTTTCCAACCTTTTCCCTATCTGAATTCCCAAAGTCCTCTTCCCACCTGTTGGCTCAATCAGGAGAACTCCTGATTTTCCATCTTGATCAACCCCCAAATCCCCTTTGTTCTCCTGTGGGTCCTACTGGGGCTGGGGAGGGCCGGGCTCTTCCCACTCCAGGGAATCCTCAGGTTTGCCAAGTGAGAGATTTTCCAGCTCTGAGCCTCAGCTTGGTGGGATAATCCAGAAAGAAAAAAAAAACAAATGGAGTTTTTTTATCCCAGGTGGATAAAAATATCTTACACCAGGCAGGAGCAGGGCGATGAAGATCCCAAAGGAAGTTTTATCAGGATTTCTGGGAATATCAATAATTATTTTTAGGGAAAGCTCCTGGTAAAGAATCCTTTCCTGCTGGGATATGAAGGAGCTGGAATAAATGGAATTTATTTGGTGACGGGGAAGGGAATGAATTTCTCCCCCACTCAGGTGAAAACTGGAGTTTTCCAACCCTGAAAACTCCAGCATTTTGAGGCCTCCGCGCCTCGGAATTAATTCCTGTTGCCTCTCCCTTTTCTCCAGTGGCAAAGAGGAAAATCCCTGGATTTGTCCCCCCGTGGGCAGTGGCTGTTAAATCAGCCATAAACAGCTTTTCCATGGAGTGGGAGCCGTGGGGAGGGCTGGTGTTTATGGGCACTTTGTTTGTCCTGATTTATGGGATTTGTGTTCTTCCCAACATTTCCCGCAGAACCAAGTGACCGACACCAACCGGAAGCTGCAGAACGAAGGGAAAGAAGTAAGTGATGGATGCAGCCCTGGAATTACAGCCTGGATTGGGTTGGGAGGGAGAATTCCCTGTCCAACCTGGCCTTGGAGCCTTGGTTTCCCCTTGTCCACATCCCCAGGATTTTCTCCTGGAACCTCAGCACTGAGAAATCCCTTTTAGCTGGGGATGAGGAAAATTCCCCATCCAGCCTGGCTTTGTATCCCTGTTTTCCTCTTTTCCACATCCCCAGGATTTTCTCTTGGAGCCTCGGCACTGAGAAATCCCTGTTAACTTTGGGATGTGGGAATTCCCTCCCTGTATCCTTGTTCTTCCCTTTTCCACATCCCCAGGATTTTCTCCTGGAGTCTGAACACTGAAAAATCCCTGTTAATTTGGGGATGTGAAAATTCTCTTTCCAACCTGGTCTTGTATCCTCATTTTTCCCTTGTCCCCATCCCAGGCTTTTTTTTCTTGGAGCTTCAGCCCTGAGAAATCCCTTTTAGCTGGGGATGAGGAAAATTCCCTGTCCAGCCAGGCCCTGTATCCCTGTTTTCCCCTTGTCTCCATCCCCAGGATTTTCTCCTGGAACCTCAGCCCTGAGAAATCCCTGTTAACTTTGGGATGTGACAATTCCCTTTCCCACCTGGCCTTGTATCCTTGTTTTCCCCTTTTCCACATCCCCAGGATTTCTCCTGGAGCCTCAGCCCTGAGAAATCCCTCTTAACTTTGGGATGAGGAGAATCCCCCGGGATCAAGCAGCCTTTGAGAACCAGAGAACCTGGGAGAGGTGCCTGAAGTGGGAAGGGGTGGTGATGGTTTGAAATGCACAGGATGTGCTCCGAGGCCGCTTTGTGTTGGTTTTGCTGCTCCCTCCATGGAAATCCAGGGAATTCAGGGGAGTTCCAGTGCTGGGAGCTGCCCTGAGCCTGAGCTCAGCGCTTATCAGAGCAGGGTTTGGGCTCATCCTGCCCTTGGGATGGACACCTGTGGGTTTGTTATCTCCTTCTCCTCTCTTAGGCTCGGGATTAAACACTTGAGCGACGTGGTTTCGTGTTCAGACCCAGCTGTTTATTAATTCTTATCTCTGTTAGAGTCTCACAAGCTGGGAGTTCTGGCTAACAAAGTGAAAAATGTCTCTGTCTCTATGTCTTTAAAAGGCTTTTTAAGGATAAACTGTCCAATTAAGAAGTGACACCTGAATTATTTTTACTTTTACCCCAATACCCAACCACCCCTGGCCCACAGTGAGGATTTTTGTACCCAATTACAAAACACACCCCAGGCCATGGAGAAGAAGGTGAAAAAGAAGGGCTCAGCCTCTCCCCTAAACCCTCCACCTTGCTTTGTAAATATCCCTGCATTCTAAACCCTTCAACTCCGAGTTTTGCCCCCTGTGCTGTCACACACTTCTCTCCAAACCACACACCCATAATCCCAATTCTGTTCACCTTACTTTATAAATATCCCTGCATTCTAAACCCTTAAACTCTGAGTTTTGCCCCCTGTGCTGTCACACACTTCTATCCAAACCACACACCCATAATCCCAGTTCTGTTCACCTTACTTTATAAATATTCCTATATTCTAAACCCTTAAACTCTGAGTTTCGCCCCCTGTGCTGTCACACACTTCTCTCCAATCCACACCCCCACAATCCCAGGTCTGTTATTCAATTTTGGGAGCCTTTTCCACGGCCCCAGGTGGTGGAATGCAGGGTTTGCTGGGGGGTCAGTGCCTGGCAGCACAGAAATCCTCAGTGCCCAGGGCTCCAGCAGGCACCCAGGGGTGTTTGCTGAGCCTGAGGGAGCTTCTCCTGTTCCTGCAGCTGATCCTGGCCATGGAGGAGCTGAGGCAGTGCCGGCTGCAGCAGAGGAACATCTCGGCCACGGTGGATAAGCTCACGCTGTGCCTCCCCGGTGAGGAACCTCCCCTCTCTCCTCTCTTTTGGAGCTCTTTGCTTCTACTCTCCTTTTATTTTTTAATTCTTCCTTTTTGGAGCTGCTTTTTTTTCCTTTTGGGTTCCCAGCTTTGTGCTTGTCTTGGTTTGGACAGACAGGTATCCACCAGGGAAGGCTGGAGTTTCCCTTGGAATGGGGAATGCAAACCCCTCACCCCCTCCAAATTATCATTTTGCAATTAAGGGGCTTTCAGGCAAAGATTTGGGAATGGGAATAACAGTTCTGTACTGGGAATGTTAACAATACAAATGGAGTAGAAAAACAAAACCACCCAACCAAACCAGCAAACAAACAAAACAACAATTTTGGAGAACCCTGACAGAGTCAGAGCTCCAACCTGACACCCTGTTGGTCAGGGTGATTGAAGCAGTCCCAAAGTGAGTCCTCCTGGGGTGGCAGAGGTGGTTCTGGTGGGGCAGAGATGATCCTGAGAGAAGGGTCCAGGGATGGTGAGAAGGGTCCAGGGATGGTGAGAAGGGTCCAGGGGTGGTGAGAAGGGTCCAGTCTTCCTCCGGGAATCCATGGAACCAGATCCCTGGTGTTCCTGAGTCTCAGTTTTTATCCAGGTAGGAATGGTTGGCTCCCCGCACTGGGTGGAGCATCCCACACTGGGATGATGGAATGTGTCCTGTCATTGGTGACCCTCCATGGCCCATTAACAGGAGATAACCCTTAATGGCCCATGAGCAGCAGATATCCCCCGGATGGAGGACAGGCAGTGACAGAGATAACAAACACTGCCCCACCTGGTTTATCAGCTGCCCCATTATCAGAAGGCATCCACCCCCCTCTCCCCAGAGTTACAGAGATAAAGAAAAAAAAAACATCTCCCCAGCTGCTTTCAGCAGATGGAACAGAATCCACATTTTTTGATTCCATAACCCAGGACAGTGCTCCTGTCTCAGAGCTGTGTTTTCCTTCTTTCCCCAGTGCTGGAGATGTACAGCAAGCTGCGGGAGCAGATGAAATCCAAGAGGTAAATTTGGGGGCTGAGCTTGGGGCTTTTTATGGGAAGAGTCCAAGGAATTGTTTGGGGCTGGATAATGGAGGGAGGATCTCAGCAGTTCAAGTCCAGCCTTTCCAGGTTCGATCTCCAGGGGTTTTGGCTGCTTTTCCTCACAGCCCTGCTCAGCCTCCTGTGGTGCAGCTGAGAATTGGGATGGCAGCAGGTTCAGAGTTTGGGGAATGAAGGTGGATGCTCCTTGGTTTTTTATGGAAGCTCCACACTGTGCATGCAACCTGTGCGTGTTACCAACTAAATTTTATTCCATGAAAATTTTATTCCATGCCTATCCTGCTCAGCCTCCCGTGGTGCAGCTGAGAATGGGGATGGCAGCAGGTTCAGAGTTTGGGGAATGAAGGTGGGTGCTCCTTGGTTTTTTATGGAAGCTCCACACCGTGCGTGTTACCAACTAAATTTTATTCCTTGAATGCCATAATACAAATCTTAATCCAACCTGAGAGATTCCAGGGAATGTGTGGGGGGGATCCAAAGAGCTGGAAACACCGGGGTGGTGGAAATTGTAGAGAAAAGTTCTTCTGCTGTGGAAATAATTCCTCAACTCTCTGTGCCTCGGGAATGCTGGGCTGCAAATCCAGGATTTTCCTCACCCTGCATCTGCTGGGGTGCTGAAGGGTGAAAATCTGGGATTCCTGGCAGGAATCCTGGTTTGTTTGAGCAGCAGGGAGCGATTTTGGAGGCCTGGGGGTGGCCAGCTGGGCATGGAGCAGCTGCTGGGAGGGGGAAGAGGTGGCTGCAGCTGGATGCCAGGCTGGAAAAGCAAAACCATCCCTGCTCTGGGATTCCCAGGAGCTGCTGGCTCTTCCCAGGGCACTCCAGAGAGGGGATGGGCTCTCCAAATGTCCCGGGGCTGTTTTTTGGGGCTGATCCCTGGGAATTCCTGCAGGGAATCTGCAGGCTGCTCCATGCCCTCCCTCTGGACAGCATTTCCAGGGGCTGCAGCTGAGAATTGCACCCCTCCCGTCCCTCCCTTGTTTGGATTGGTTCACTTAGGAACAAATCCATGCTGAAAGCCACATTTCAGGAATTTTGGGAGGCTGAGTTTTTTTCCTCCTTTTTTTTTTTTTTTTTTTCTTGTCTGAGTTTGATGGCTCAGTTCATCAGACACAGCACCAGGGATTCCATGGTTTTTATCTGGGTTTTTTTTTTATCTCACTTGGATCATTTCAGGGGTGGTTCCTGACACCAGGGCTGGGTTTGGGATTAGTTTGGTTTGTGTTTTGGGGGAAAAAACTCCACAGACAGGAGGAATTCGGGGATGTTTCTAAAGCAGCTCAAGCATTTCCCAAATGGAGCATCCATGGAGGTGGAGCAGATCCCAGAGGAAGGATCAGGGTGGAGAGAGAGGATTTCTCTGCCATGGGCCAGAATTTAAGGAAGGGACAGGAAAAAACTTTCCTGCCGTGGCTGAGATGTGTGGAAAATGGTGGAAAACCCCAAGCTGGCTGAGAAAGGCCGTGGTGGGGTAGGACAGACACTGAGCTGGAAACAAGTTTCAAACCACGGCTTTGCAAACAGATTTTTGGGTTTTTTTGAGAACTGGAACTGTCAGGGCTGCGCTGTACCAAACCCAGGTGGGGTAGAACAACAGGGGATCGGTGTTAAAAGGATTAACAGCGTTGTGGGGTGTCTTGGTTTGGACAGACAGGTGTCAGCCAGGGAAAGCTGGAGTTTTCCCTTGGAATGGAGAATGCAAACCCCTCATCCCCTCCAGATTATAATTTTGCAATTCAGGGCTTTCAGGCAAAGGTTTGGGAATGGGAATAACAGTTCTGTACTGGGAATGTTAACACTACAAATGGAGTAGAAAACAAAACCACCCAACCAAACCAGCAAACAAACAAAAGAACGATTTTGGAGAACCCTGACAGAGTCAGAGCTCCAACCTGACACCCTGTTGGTCAGGGGGTTGGGAGCAGCCCCACAGTGAGTCCTGCTGGATGGCAGAGGTGGTTCTGGTGGGGCAGAGATGATCCTGTAGAACCAGGGTCCAGTGATGGTGAGAAGGGTCCAGGGATGGTGAGAAGGGTCCAGGGGTGGTGAGAAGGGTCCAGGGGTGGTGAGAAGGGTCCAGGGGTGGTGAGAAGGGTTCAGTCTTCCTCCAGGAATCAGGTGAAGCTGGATCCTTTCTGTGTTCCTGTGTCTCAGTTTTATCCAGGTGGGAATGGTTGGCTCCCCGCACTGGGCAGAGCATCTCACACTGGGATGATGGAATGTGGATGGTCCACATTTTGGGGATGTGACTTTTAGGGGTGTCTTAATGGTCCATTAGCCGAAAATATCCCCTGGAGGGAGGACGGGTGGTGACAGAGATAACAAACACTGCCCCACCTGGTTTTATCAGCTGGCCCCTTATCAGAAGGCATCCACCCCCCTCCTCCCAGAGTAAAGAACAATTCTCCAGCTGCTTTTAACAGATGAAAACAGAATACACATTTTTGGTTCCATAACCCAAGACATGGGGTAAAAGCTGAATGGGCTAAAAAACACTTAGAATGTGTTGTAATTAGGAAATAATTTGGTTTCTGATTGTGATGGAATGAACTGTAACATCTACACAGTCTCACCCTTCACATGAGACTGGAAATGGAATAATATCTTTAAAAACACCTCTCAAAAACCCCATCTCTGAGTTAGAAAAAGGATTATTCACACAAATTGGTGCCCCAGTGTATAAGAAATAATATAATGTTGGTTCCCAATATATAACTCAACTGATTTATCAACTTATGAAAATACTCCCAAATCATTTTGTTATAACCCCCAAATCCTGAAATTTATATTCTCTTACAAAAAAAAAAAAAAAACAAACCCACAATCAAACCTCTCCCCACATCACTAACTCAAATCAAACTAAAACCCAGTATATTTGTGTAACAGTAGATTTGTATAACAAATGATATAATTGGTGCCCCAGTATATAACTCAACTAATTTATCAACTTATTAAAATACCCCAGAAGAATTTTGTTGTAAAATACCACTAAAAAACCCCAAATCCAGAAATTTAAGTTCTCTTACAAAAAAAAAAACCAAATCTCACATTCAAACCTCTCCCCACATCATTAGCTCGAATCAAACTAAAACCCAGTATCATCTACCTACAAAAAAGCCAAAATGAACCACAAAATATCCAAAGAACCTAAAAAATAATGATTAAACCCCTGAAGAATCGAATCAAACCCTGCTCATCCTGCTCCCCCAGGCACTACCCAGCCTCAAATCAAATCAAAGTAAAACCCAATATCATCTACTACACAAGTAAACCTCAAAAAAAAAAAAAAAAACCCAAAATGAACCAGAAAATATCCAAACAATGTAAAAATAATTATTAAAACACTTAAAACTCGAATCAAACCCTGCTCCTTCGCTGCTCCCCAGGTACTACCCAGCTTCAAACTGAACTAAACCCCAATATCATCTGCCTACTACACAACAACAACTAAACCTCAAAAACCAAAATAAACCAGAAAATATCCAAAAAACTTAAAAAATAATTATTAAACCCCTGAAAACTTGAATCCAACCCGTCTCCTTCTGCTGCTCCCCCAGTCACTACCCAGCCTCCAACTGAACTAAACCCCAATATAATATACGTGCTACACGACAACAACTAAACCTCAAAAAACCAAAATGAACTACAAAATATCCAAAGACATTATCCAAAAATAATTGTTAAAAAATTTAAAGCTCAAATCAAACCCTGCTCCTTTCTGCCCCCCTAGTCACTACCCAGCCTCAAATCAAATCAAACTAAACCCCAATATCATCTGCCTACTATACAACAACAAATAAACCTCAAAAAGCCAAAATTAACCACAAAATATCCAAATAACCTCAAAAATAAGTATTAAGACCTTCCAAACTCGAATCAAACCCTGCTCCTTCTGCTGCTCCCTCAGGTACTACCCTGCCTCAAATCAAATCAAACTAAAACCCAGTATCATCTACTACACAAGTAAACCTGAAAAAAAAACAAAATAAACCAGAAAATACCTAAAGAACCTAAAAATAATTATTAAAACCTTCCAAACTCCAATCAAACCCTGCTCCTTCAGCTGCTCCCCCATTCACTACCCAGCCTCAAATCAAATCAAATCAAATCAAATCAAATCAAATCAAACTAAACCCCAATATCATCTACCTACTACACAACAAATAAACCTCAAGAGACCTAATTTTGGTTAAATATCCAAACAACCTAAAAATAATTATTTAACCCCTTAAAACTCGAATCAAACCCTGCTCCTTCCTGCACCCCCAGGTACTACCCAGCTTCAAACTGAACTAAACTCCATTATTGTCTCCCTACTATACAGCAAGAAATAAACCTCAAGAAGCCAAAATAAACCAGAAAATATCCAAAGAACCTAAAAAATAATTATTAAAACCTTCCAAACTCGAATCAAACCCTGCTCCTTCTCCTGCTCGCCCAGGCACTACCCAGCCTCAAATCAAATCAAATCAAATCAAATCAAATCAAATCAAATCAAACTAAACCCCAATATCATCTACCTACTACACAACAAATAAACCTCAAGAGACATAATTTTGGTTAAATATCCAAACAACCTAAAAATAATTATTCAACCCCTTAAAACTCGAATCAAACCCTGCTCCTTCCTGCTCCCCAGGTACTACCCAGCTTCAAACTGAACTAAACTCCATTATTGTCTCCCTAGTATACAGCAACAAATAAACCTCAAGAAGCCAAAATGAACCAGAAAATATCCAAATAACTTAAAAAAAATTATTAAAACCTTCCAAACTCCAATCAAACCCTGCTCCTTCTCCTGCTCCCCCAGGCACTACCCAGCCTCAAATCAAATCAAACTAAAACCCAATATCATCTACTACACAAGTAAACCTCAAAAAAAAAAATAAACCAGAAAATACCTAAAGAACCTAAAAATAATTATTAAAACCTTCCAAAATCCAATCAAACCCTGCTCCTTCAGCTGCTCCTCCATTCATTACCCAGCCTCAAATCAAATCAAATCAAATCAAATCAAACTAACCCCCAATATCATCTACCTACTACACAACTAATAAACCTCAAGAGACCTAATTTTGGTTAAATATCCAAAGAACCTAAAAATAATTATTCAACCCCTTAAAACTCGAATCAAACCCTGCTCCTTCTGCTGCTCCCCAGGTACTACCCAGCTTCAAACTGAACTAAACCCCAATATCATCTCCCTACTATACAGCAACAAATAAACCTCAAGAAGCCAAAATAAACCAGAAAATATCCAAAGAACTTAAAAAAAAAATTATTAAAACCTTCCAAACTCGAATCAAACCCTGCTCTTTCTCTTGCTCCCTCAGGCACTACCCAGCCTCAAATCAAATCAAACTAAAACCCAATATCATCTACTACACAACAAGTAAACCTCAAAAAAACCCAAAAATTAACCAGAAAATATCCAAACAACGTAAAAATAATTATTTAACCCCTTAAAACTCGAATCAAACCCTGCTCCCTCTGCTGCTCCCCCAGGTACTGCCCAGCTTCAAACTGAACTAAACCCCAATATCATCTGCCTACTACACAACAACAAATAAACCTCAAAAAACCAAAATAAAACAGAAAATATCCAAAGAACTTAAAAAATAATTATTAAACCCCTTAAAACTCGAATCAAACCCTGCTCCTTCCTGCACCCCCAGGCACTACCCAGCCCTGAAGACCCTGGAGCACCTGGAGCACACCTTCCTGCCCCAGGTGAGCCACTACCGCTTCTGCAAGGTGATGGTGGACAACATCCCGCGGCTGCGCGAGGAGATCAAGGAGCTCTCCATGTCCGACCTCAAGGACTTCCTGGAGAGCATCCGCAAGCACTCGGACAAGATCGGCGAGACCGCCATGAAACAGGTGGGATTCGGGTTTGCTGGGAGTCACCTGGGGTTTTTTTGGGTTTTTTTTTTTTTTTTTTGGGAAGAGGTTGGAGGTTTGTTTCGTTCTCTGTGTGGAAGTTCTGCTGCTCCAAGGTGAGGCGGCGGATTGAGTTTGGGATTGTGCGTCCGGGGTTGGAAAGACGGGTTTGTGTCTGCCAGGGAAGGCTGGGGCTTCCCTTGTGTGGGACAGTGTCTTGGTTTGTGCCAGGTGTCTGCCAGGGAAAGCTGGAGTTTCCCTTGGAATGGAGAATGCAAACCCCTCACCCCCTCCAAATGATCATTTTGCAATTCAGGGCTTTCAGGCAAAGATTTGGGAATGGGAATAACAGTTCTGTACTGGGAATGTTAACAATGCAAATGGAGTAGAAAACAAAACCACCCAACCAAACCAGCAAACAAACAAAACAACAATTGTGGAGAACCCTGACAGAGTCAGAGCTCCAACCTGACACCCTGTGGGTCAGGGGGTTGGGAGCAGCCCCACAGTGAGTCCTGCTGGAGTGGCAGAGGTGGTTCTGGTGGGGCAGAGATGATCCTGTAGAACAAAGCCAAAATTAACCACAAAATATCCAAAGAACCAAAAAATAATTATTTAACCCCTTAAAACTTGAACCTACCCTGCTCCTTCTGCTGCTCCCCCAGTCACTACCCAGCCTCAAATCAAATCCTTGTAGAACAAGGATCCAGTGATGGTGAGAAGGGTCCAGGGATGGTGAGAAGGGTCCAGGGATGGTGAGAAGAGTCCAGGGATGGTGAGAAGGGTCCAGTGATGGTGAGAGGGTCCAGTGGATGGGAAAGGGTCCAGTGGGTCAGAAGAGATCCAGTCTTCCTCCCAGAAAATCGGGTGAAGCTGGCAGCTTTCCTGTCCCTGTGTCTCAGTTTTATCCAGACAGAAACTGCCTGCTCCCCCCACTGCCAGGGGGATGTGATCCATCTCACCATGGGATGATGGAATGCCGGGATATATCCTGGGGAGGTGTTCATGCCCCATTATCAGAAGGTGTCAGGCCTCTCCCCCCTGAGTTACAAGAGATAAAGAAAAAACATCTCCTCAACTGCTGTTAACAGATGAAAATAGAATATACACCCCTGGCTCCACAACCCAGGACAGCCTGGTATTCCTGGGTCTGAGAGATTTCAGCTGCTGACTGTTCCCAAGGGAAAGTTCCTCAAGAAAGCTTCTTCTCCAAACAACCTTGGTGAACAACTCCCCTTTCTCCAAACGATCTTTGTCCAGGTGGTGTTTTGCTGTTTCTGTGGTTTAATCCAAGGGATGGGTTGTCCTTCCCATTCACCACTCACGTTAATTCTCCATCAGAGCACCTCAGAAAAGGCAGTGAAAATTAGACAACGAAGCCTTTTCCCTCTGCTCTTTGCCTTCTGGAATATTTGGAGTCTCTCATCTTTCTCTGGTGTCCTACAGCGACACCCTTGGAATGGAGAATGCAAACCCCCTCCCTCTGAATTATTGTGATTTTGCAATTCAGGGGCTTTCAGGCAAAGGTTTGGGAATGGGAATAACAGTTCTTTACTAGGAATATTAAAAAAGTACAAATGTAGTAGTAGAAAAAACGAGCAAACAAAAAAAAACAATCCTAGAAATGCTGACAGAGTCAGAACCCTGCTGGTCAGGGTGTTGGGAGCAGCCCAGTTGAATCCTGGAGTGGCAGATGTGGTTCTGCTGGGATGGTCCCATAGAAGGGTCCAGTGGTGCTGGGATGGATCTGGGTCCCTCTGGGAATGCCGTGCACACAGGCTGTCCTGGGGCTCTGGATCCCAGCTTGGATCCAGCTGGGAATGCTGGGCTCCTCCCCTGGATGGAGCCTCTCCCCATGGGCTGCTGGAATTGGATCAGCCCTGCAGTGAGCCTGGATGGCCCATGGACAGCAGAGAGCCCTGGGGGGAGGGTGGGTCCTGGAAGGGATAAAGAACACTGCCCCAGCTGGTTTCACAGCTGCCCATGGACAGCAGATACCCCCTGTAATTACAGCACATTTTAGGAGTTAATTGGGCTAGAAACCTTTCAGAACCTTGGGATCTTCTCTCTGGGACGGGTTTTCAGCGCGTTTCTGGCGCGTTCAGCCAGGTTTGAGCAGGCAGAACTTGAGATAAGAAATGGAATCAACAGCTCTGAAGACCAAAGCTGGGATTCTCGTTTATCTTCTCACCCCTGGTGCTGGAGTTCTGGAGGAGAAAGATCCCCTCCAGCTGGGGACTCCTGAAAGGGATTTTCCTGCAGTCTGGGAGGGGCAGCTGGGGCTGTAGCTCCCCATGACTCCATTTCCCACTCGTGTTTTCCACTTCCCTGCGCAGGGGTATAACTGGCGACGGGGCACAGGAACGAGGCAGGGAGTGCATCAACGAGGCTGCGTGGAGCTCTTGCAAGCAAGAGACCCCTCCTTTATTTTCCTGACTCTTTTTGTACATTAACAACTGTGCCCACCTTAGAGGTGGGACCCTTGGGAACCACTGGTTATTTTCTAGAGACTATTACTGAAGCCCCTCCTCTGGGAACAGATGTGGGAACTTCGGTAGTTTACAGAAGATGACCTTGTGCTTCAAGACCGTGCCTGGGAACAGAATTCCCAAAACAAAAACAAGCAGGCACGAGCATAGCAACACAGGGGATCGGTGCTCCTGGGAGACCTGGAGACGTTGGGTTGGTTCCCCAGTTTTGGGATGAAAAAGGAAGAGTTTGCGCACTGCAATTGTGTTAATTCTGCCTCCTAAACTGATTTTAAATCCTGCCCGAGCCTGGCTTAGCTCGCCTTTTCCGTGGCTGTGTGTCTGTGAAGGGTGAGCTGATGGACTGAACATCCCTGGGTGTGCCTGAAATCAGGAATTGCCTTTCCCCACTCCCACGGAATATTTGGATTTCATCTCAGCCCAGGGGGCAGCAGAGCTCGGAGAGGCTCTGAAGCTGCTCCTCAGGAGGGATTTGCAGGAATTCAGGAGCAGTGAGGTGTTCCTGCCATGGGCAGGGAGATCCATCCCTGCTGGTGATGGATGCCTGGGAATGCTGGTTTACGGGAAGGACTTGGCTGGAATTCTGCAGGAGCTGCTGGGATTCTGCTGTTGTGTTTCTGGGCAGAGACAAATCCAGTTTTGTGTCTTACCAACCTCAACTTTTCTCTGAAACGGCCAAACGTGAGGAGTTGTTTAATTAATTTAATTCCCTGCGTTTCGGTGCCTTTTTATCTTCTCAGCTCCTTCCTGGGTTTTTGGGAAAGCAGGCCCAGCCTTCCCTCATGGAATGGAGCTGTGGGGAGGGATCTGAGAGTTCAGCAAACTTTTTATTCAGATTAAATTTCCTGAAGGTGCAGGAGCCCCTCCCAGTCCAGATGTGCATCCAGATGTGCGTGGGGCTGATGTCTGGGAGGGCTCCAGGTGCGGGATTTACCTGAGGCAGCAATTCCTAGAGCAGAATTCCCTATAAAAATTCTCCCTCGGTTCCTGGTGGAGGCAGAGCCTTGGGAAGATCCTTCCTTGGTGCCTGTGGCTGGGAAGGAGCAGGGATTCCATTTCTTTTTGGTCTCCATTTAATGCAGGGGACATTTTATGTAATTATTTAATCTTTTTTATCCCCTGAAGGGTATTTATCAGTTTTAGGGACATCACAGGGCGGAGGTGCTGTCTGGTGGTTTCCAGTTCCAAGCTCAGGATTCTGGGAGAGGATTCCCAATCTCTTGGCTCTGTGCTGATGGATGAGGAGGGATGTGGGACATCCAGCCACATCCATGGATTTTAGGTGAAAAATTTGGAGGAACTTCCATCATTTCAGCCCCTTCTTTGCTCTTCTGGTTGGAGAAACTTCTGCACCTTTGTTCCCATCCCTTCCCAATCCCTGGTGCTGCTCTTCCCATCCCTCCTGCTCCTGTGGCTCCCTTCCTTCTCCATCTCTCACTCCAAGGGAATCCTGAGGCTTCTCCTGGTGTTTTCCTCACCAATTCCAGTCATCCCTCCTCCTCTTCCTCCTCCCAATATTCCCAGCTGGAGAACCCAATGCAGAGTGGTGGGGGTTGGCTGCTCCTGCCCTGCCCAAATTCGGGGATGGGAGCAGCCTGGAACGAGGGGTCACTGAAATTCCCTGGAAATAACGGGAATGGTTCTTCCTCCTGCGGGGAACAGAGCTGGGGAGCAACTCGTGCAGGGTTTTCATGGAATCGTGGAGTGGTTTGGGATGGAAGGGACCTTAAAGTTCATCCCATTCCACCCCATCCCTGGGCAGGGACACCTCCCACTGTCCCAGGTGGATCCAAGCCCCAGTGTCCAACCTGGCCCTGGACACTCCTAAATCCCGAGTTATTGCTGGTTGGGATGTTCATGGAATGGTTTGGGTGGGAAGAGACCTTAAATCCCATCCAGTGCCACCCCCTCCCACCATCCCAGGTGGATCCAACCTGGCCTTGGGCACTGCCAGGGATCCAGGGGCAGCCCCAGCCAAGCTGGGAATTCCAGCCCAGCCAGGAATTGCTGCCCAAGCTCCCAGCCCAAGCTCCCCTTGCCCAGTGGGAAGCCATTCCCTGTTTCCTGTCCCTGCAGCCCTTGTCCCCAGCCCCTCTCCAGCTCTCCTGGAGCCCCCTTGTCTTTCATTTTCCTATGGATGATCCAGGGAATTCTGCATCTTCCAGCTTCTCCAAATCCCAACTTCCCGCTGTTTTATGGGAGCGATGTGCAGACTTTAGGAAGTTTTTTCTGCACCCTTTGTGGGAGCAGAGTTATCTCCAGGTTGGATTCTGTGCCCAGGGGAGGGAGCTCCGTGTGCCACTTCCCCTCGGATCCTGGAATTGTGGAGCAAGGTGCTGCAGCTCCACAGGTGGGAAGGAGGAGCAGCTGGAGCTTTGGAGCTGCTGCTGGGGGTGGTCACTGGGGGCAGGGTGTCCCTCCCAGTATCCCCAGTCCGGTGTCTGGGTGTTTTCCCTGGATCAGAGCTCTGGAAAGGAGCGGAGCTGGCGGGAGGCCCGGAGAGTCAGGGAGCCGCGATGTTGGCAGCTCCCTCCATTCGGTTTAAATTAGGATCATATAAATTCCTTTAAAATTGTTTGATTTCACCAGCGGGAGCGGAGGAGGCCTCGCTACAATGGGGAGAGGAAATGGGGTTTTTTGTAACATCACAAAACGCGGGGCTGCCGCTGACAAGGGCTGAAGGTTTCATTTCGGGATCACCGGGAAGCGCTCCCGGCCGTGGCCGCGCTCCCGGCGTCGGGGGGATGGACTCAGCCAGGCATTCCCGGGGTCCCACCAAGGAGCTTTCCCTTGCCCTCCTGGGTTTTATCCCAATCTGAGCTTTATTACCGAAATTCCGGGGGGATTCGCCTCTTTCCAAACCCGGCCGTTAACGGCGGGGCCCGGAGCGGATGAAAGGAGCTGCACGCGCTTGAACTCCACGTGGACTTTGGCCCCGTGAACCTGCCTGTGTGTGTTTGGGTTTTTGGTGGGTTTTTTTTTTTTAATGGGGCTGGGAGCTCCAGGCCTGAATTACATCCCATTAACACGTGCTGATATCCGGGCCAGCCGTTGTTATCCCGCTCCGGGCTGGAATGTGCCGGGCATGTGGAGGGGAGGCTGCTGGGGATGGAGCTGCTGCCAGCCAGGGGCCAAAAACAGCCCAGCCCAAAAGGCAGCCACGGATCCATGCTGGGCACAGCCAGAATTGTCAGCCCTGCCTTTCCAGAGGGGCAGGAAAAGCGGGGGTTTAGTTGTGGGAATCACCAGGATGCAGCAGCAGAGCTGGGCTTGGATGGGTGAGGATCGGGGTTTGGACAGGTTGGTCCAGGATTGACTGGGACAGGTTGATCCAGGATTGATTGGGATAGGTTGGTCCAGGATTGACTGGGACAGGTTGATCCAGGATTGATTGGGACAGGCTGATCCAGGATTAATTGGGACAGGTTGATCCAGGATTGATTGGGACAGATTGATCCAGGAGGAGTTGGAACAGGTTCATCCAGGATGAACTGGGACAGGCCGATCCAGGGTGAGTTGGGACAGGCTGATTGTCTTGGGTTATGGTCCAAATCAAGACACTGATCCAGTGAAAATTGGGCCAGGTCGATCCAGGATTAATTGGGACAGGCTGATCCAAGGGGAGTTGGAACAGGTTCATCCAGGATGAACTGGGACAGGCCGATCCAGGGGGAGTTTGGCCAGGCTGATCCACTGAGAATTGGGATAGGTTGATCCAGGATTCATTGGCAGAGGCTCTAGTTGTCCTAGAAACCCTTATCAAACTATGATAAGAATACATTCTTAAACAAGAGGGCCTTTCAAGGTGTTTAAACTATACTAAACTTACAATATAAAAAACCCTATGCTATATTCATAAACTAAAGCTTATAAAACATTTCTTGCAAACCCACACTCCTGGGATAAAGGGCCCATGTCCCAGGCAGGAGCAGCAGCAGCATCTCAGCAGCCCCTGTGTCCTGTGCTCTCTGAGCATCCCAGCATCCCCACAGCTGTGCATTTTATTCTGTTTTTAGCCAGTCAGGTACAAAAAAAAATTTTCTCCAGCCTTGTTGGACCTGTCCTAACCTGAGGTTGATGTGTGAAATTCCATAATTTCTTGATCATAATTTCTCACCTGAATTCTACATTTGCAGCTCTGTCTGTTCCATCTAGGGATGCTTAGCGGGGCTACGTTGTTTTCGTTATGTCTAGAGCTTAATTAACTTTGTAAAAGGTAAAGCTGCTGAACTTTAAATTTTAGGTCCTTTCCTTCCTGACTAATTCAGTCTCTTATTTGCTTAAGGCAGTTTAAAAATTCTCTACTTATTTAAAACTGAGCTTGCATTTCCACCTCATGTCAGTGTGGATTTGTGTGTTTTAGTTTTCTCTGAAGGTTTTAGTTCAGCCCTCACATCTCTGGACACCCCTGGGCTTGTGTGGATGGGGTCCAGCGGTGGGATTTGTGTCCCGACATCCCAGGACTTCCAGAGGCACCCTGGGAGCTGAGCTTCACTCTGCTCTCTCCTTAACGAGTCAAAACAAGGCTGCTTATTAAAAACCTGGGACTTCTCCAGGCTTGGATGCAGCAGGAGAGCCCTTGGGAAGGTGGCTGTGGTGGCTGGGAGGATTTCCACAGCGGGCTGGGGATAATGGGATGCTCCTGGGCAGGTTTGGGGGGGTGGGGGGGAGAGCAGGAATTTGATTTTTCCAATCGAATTTAGGAACGAGACCTTCTTAATCTTCGCTCCTGCTGCTCGGGATATTAAAGTCTTAGGAGAGGAAATGCATCCTTGGGGCTGGAGAGGTGGGAAGGGACCCGGGCTGGGCTGGCAGGATTTTTGGGGAGAGGCTCCCACAACCCACGGTGGGATGGAGAATCGATGGATGGGAGAGGTGTCGCTGCCAGAGCTCGGAGGTGCCTCGGTTTAAATTCCCTGAGAGAATTCCGGAGGTGGTTCACAGCCATCCCCTTCTCCTGGCAAGGAGGAGCTGCACCAACAGTGGGAATTCTGCTGGGCTCTGCCCTCAGCATCATCCTCAGTTTAACCTCTTGGAGAAGCTCCTCGAGGAAAAAAAAAGGGGGAGGAGGAGGAGGAGGAAGAGGAGAGTTTTTTGTTTTGCGCCGGATGAAAACCCCAGACGGCTCTGGAAGGCCCTGCTATTTTTTCATTAAGCCTTGGCCCCGAAATGTGTTGTTTTAAGAGCGTCGAGCAGCCCTCTCTGGGCAGGGGATCTGTGGCTTGCCGCTGGTGTTTGATCTGGAAGCTTTTTGAGACAAAAACCTCCCCAAGTGTCTGCCCCGAGCCGGAGCCTCCGCTCCCGGCACCGCGGCCCGGATCCGTCCTGGCCCGCAAAGGCCTCCAAGATCATCAACTCCAACCTTTGAAGTTTGGGACCTCAGGGTTGGTTTTTTTTTTTATCTTCACTCGTTGTTGGGCTCTGGAGATGAGGTGTGAGAAGCCACCGAGGCAGGAGGTGGCATTTTGTGGGCTCTGTCACCGTCTGCCACCCCCTGCTCGTGCTTTTGGGTCTCCCGAGCGGTACCGGGGCTGTCTTGGGGATGGGAATGACAGGAAAAAGGAGGAGGAGGAGGAGATGGGAATGATCTGAGAGCTTTTTGAAGTGGCTCCTGGAGTGAAACGTCAGGCCAGGAGCTTGAGGTTAAATGTGATCCCTGGGCAGGGTTGGGATGGATGGGAAGAGCAGCCGGAGCCACTCGGGAAGGTCTGGGAGCCCAGGACTGTCCTGGTTTGGAAAGACAGGTGTCTGCCAGGGAAAGCTGGAGTTTCCCTTGGAATGGAGAATGCAAACCCCTCACCCCCTCCAAATGATCATTTTGCAATTCAGGGCTTTCAGGCAAAGATTTGGGAATGGGAATAACAGTTCTGTACTGGGAATGTTGACAGTACAAATGGAGTAGAAAACAAAACCACCCAACCAAACCAGCAAACAAACAAAACAACAATTTTGGAGAACCCTGACAGAGTCAGAGCTCCAACCTGACACCCTGTTGGTCAGGGGGTTGGGAGCAGCCCCACAGTGAGTCCTGCTGGGGTGGCAGAGGTGGTTCTGGTGGGGCAGAGATGATCCTGTAGAACAAGGGTCCAGTGATGGTGAGAAGGGTCCAGGGGTGGTGAGAAGGGTCCAGGGATGGTGAGAAGGGTCCAGGGGTGGTGAGAAGGGGTCCAGGGATGGTGAGAAGGGTCCAGGGATGGTGAGAAGGGTCCAGGGGTGGTGAGAAGGGTCCAGGGATGGTGAGAAGGGTCCAGGGGTGGTGAGAAGGGGTCCAGGGATGGTGAGAAGGGTCCAGGGATGGTGAGAAGGGTCCAGGGATGGTGAGAAGGGTCCAGGAGTGGTGAGAAGGGGTCCAGGGATGGTGAGAAGGGTCCAGGGATGGTGAGAAGGGTCCAGGGATGGTGAGAAGGGGTCCAGTCTTCCTCCAGGAATCGGGTGAAGCTGGATCCTTTCTCGTTCCTGTGTCTCAGTTTTTATCCAGGTGGGAATGGTTGGCTCCCCGCACTGGGTGGAGCATCCCACACTGGGATGATGGAATGTGGATGGTCCAATTTGGGGAGGTGTTAATGGCTCATTAGCAGAAAATATCCCCCTGGAGGGAGGACAGGTGGTGACAGAGATAACAAACACTGCCCTATCAGTTTTGACAATTGGCCCCTTATCAGAAGGCATCCACCCACCTCTTCCCAGAGTAAAGAAGAACAATTCTTTCAGCAGATGAAATAGAATACACATTTTTGGTTCCATAACCCAAGACAGTAGGGAAAAAAAACAAAAACAACTTGAAGCCAGATCTTGGGAAGAGGAAAAGCTGTGGGCTGAAGCTGGCTGGGGGTGTTTGTTGTGTCTGGTGCTGGGATGGGGGAAGGTTTGGGGCAGAAACTGCTCCTGTGTGGAGAGGAGGAGGAGGAGGAGGAGAAGGAGCAGGAGGTGCTGGTGATGCTTCCAACTTCTCCCTGGATCCAGGAGGCCAAAGGAGTTTTGCTTCCCTGTGCAGGCAAAATCCCATTTCCAGCTGCACCAGCTGTGCCAGCTTCCCCTTGCTTTGCCCGTTAAAAACAAACAGAGCTTTCCTCTTGGAGTGTCCTCTGCTCCAGCGTTGGGTTCTGGCCAGGTTTTCAGCTTCCCCAGAGCACTTGGGCAGGCCCTGGGCAGCCCTTCCCGCTTGGCACCGGGTGCCAGAGTTCCCAGGCAGGGCTGGGAGCTGTTCCCCGCTGAGTGTTTGGGGTTTGCTGGGATTGTCGCCTTCCCAGCGCCTTGTCCTCAGGGTCCTGCTGGGGCCCGAGCTCTGGATGTCTCAATCGTGGCCTCCTCCTTGAGGAGAACATCTCCAAACCCTGTGGAAAGTCCTGGATTAAGCAAAGGAAGGAACAGCTCTGGAGAGGAGCAGTTTTTACCCCTGAGCTGTTTTGGGGTTGTTGGAGCTGGGCTGTGGGAACACCCAAGAGTGAGGCACAGGAACTGGAACCTTCCATGGGGTCTTGGGCAGGAATTCCTGGCTGGGCTGGAATTCCCAGCTTGCCTGGGGCTGCCCCTGGATCCCTGGCAGTGTCCAGGGCCAGGTTGGATATGGAGGATTGGATCCACCTGGGACAGTGGGAGGTGTCCCTGCCCATGGATGGGGTGGGAATGGGATGATCCTTAAAGTTCCTTCAAATCCAACCCATTCCAGGGTTCTGAAGCCCCTCTGCTCTGGAGCCAGGCTGGGAGAGCTGGGAATGTTCCCCTGGAGAAGGGAAGGCTCCAGGGAGAGCTGGGAGCCCCTGGCAGGGCCTGCAGGGGCTCCAGGAGAGCTGGAGAGGGGCTGGGGACAAGGGCTGCAGGGACAGGAGACAGGGAATGGCTTCCCACTGGGCAAGGGGAGCTTGGGCTGGGATCTTGGGCAGCAATTCCTGGCTGGGCTGGAATTCCCAGCTTGGCTGGGGCTGCCCCTGGATCCCTGGCAGTGCCCGAGATCAGATTGGATGGGTTTGGATCCGCCTGGGACAGTGGGAGCTGTCCCTGCCTATGGATGGGGTGGCACTGGATCATCTTGAAAATCCCTTCCCACCCAGACCATTCCATGATTCCATGATATTTATTGCTCTGACAACTCCTCCCTTCTGTTCATTTGCCCTCTGGACCAACAACCCCCTTCTCCATGGGCTGATGTGTCCAGGAAGGTTCACATCTCCTGGACTCTTCCCCTTTCCAGTACTTTTCCCTCTGTTTCCAGCAGAATCCAGATTAGCTTTCTCCTCTCATCTTGTTCTGCTTTGCCTCTTTCTCTGCAGCCTCCGTTGTTCCCTTCCCTCCACCTTTCATTAAAACTTGGAAAATCCATCTCTGCCTTGTCCTCCTCTCTAGGAGCTGCTGATGGGGAGGTGTGCCAGCCTGGAGAAAAGTGTGATGGATTTTCCATCTGTCTGGTTTGGTTCCTCGGGCTCTGAGTGGAGGAACCTGCCCAGACATGGCCGTGTTCCTCCCCTGCAGCCAGCGCTGGTTCCTCTCCAGGGGTTTGTGGCTGACTCCAAGGAGAAGGTGGCCAGGCCACCTCTCTGTGCACCCAGAATGAATTTATTGCTGCTGTTTCCCTCCCCTCCCACCTCACAGCACAGAGGAGGAGAAAAAAAAAACCCCAAATGACCCCAGGATTTAGGCCGGGATCAGCTGGGACCAGGGCTCAGCTGGTGCCTCCTCCCTGGGCTCTCCAAGGTGTCCCAGGGGTGCTGTGGGTGGGCTGGAGGTGCTTTGGGCCTGCTGGGGTTTGAAGAGGCCCCAGGGCTGCTCCTGGGGATGCCTTGGTGGGGTCACTGCCATCCCTGGAGCCAGGTTCCTGCAGGAGAACCCCTGGCCCTGCAGAGCCTCGGGATCCTGAGGGAGATCCCAACCTCCAGGAGCTCCAGGGAGCTGTGAGGCCTCTGCCTGTGACCTGTGTGAGCTGTTGGGTGGCTTTGGGGAATATTTAATATTTCAAATTGATACCTGTGAGCACCTCGCTGAGAGGAATCCCAGAACCCTGGCACGCTTTGGGTTGGAGTGGCCTTCAAAGCCACCCCATTCCGTGGACAGGGACACCTCCCACTGTCCCAGGGTGCTCCAGCCTGGCCTTGGACACCTGCAGGGATGGAGCTGCTCTGGGAATCCATTCCAGGGCCTCACCTGCCCCTGAGTGAGGAATTCCCTCAGGGTCCTCTGAGTGAGGAATTGTCCTCTTCCTGCTGCTGCTGCTCCCCAGCAGCCTCGCCTGGGACTTCCCAGAAATCCCCTGGCACAGGAGAACCTGGAGATCTCTCTGTGACCAGAAATCCACTGGCACAGGAGAACCTGGAGAACCTGGAGGAGATCTCTGTGACCAGAAATCCCTTGTCACAGGAAAACCTGGAGAAAAATCCCAGAAATCTACTGGCACAGGAGAACCTGGAGGAGATCTCTGTGACCAGAAATCCCAGAAATCCACTGGCACAGGAGAACCTGGAGATCTCTGTGACCAGAAATCCCAGAAATCCACTGGCACAGGAGAACCTGGAGGAGATCTCTCTGTGACCAGAAATCCCAGAAATCCACTGGCACAGGAGAACCTGGAGATCTCTCTGTGACCAGAAATCTGCTGGCATAGGAAAACCTGGAGGAGATCTCTGTGACCAGAAATTCCAGAAATCCACTGGCAGAGGAGAACCTGGAGGAGATCTCTTTGTGACCAGAAATCCCTTGGCACAGGAGAACCTGGAGAACCTGGAGGAGATCAGCTACCCTGGCCTGTCAGGCTGAGTTTTAACCCCTTGGTGGCAGCCAGGGAATATCTGGAAGCACTTGGCCCAGCCTGCAGGGATCTGGTTTCCTTCTCAGAGCCCGGAGCCTGACGTGCTGTTAAAAGCCAGCCAGCTTTGCTGCCTCTTGTAAATTTTTTTTTTTTTTTGCGAGCACGCGGCTGTTAAAAGTTCCCTTTTATCAGCCACCTGTGCCCGCTTGGCTGTTTTACAGAGGGGCACTGGCCCCCCAGATTGGGGGCTTTTCAGGTGTCCTGTGGCAGGGGTGGTGGAGGAGCCTGTGCAGCTGCAGCTGGGGGAGTTGGTGTTTGCAGCTACCGAGGAGCTGCCTTGGGCTGGGAGCTCGTGTGGGGGCCGGGGAGGAACACCTGGGGTGTTCCCAGAGGAGGGTTGGCTGGGAAAATTGGAATTGGATAGGGAAAAAGGAGCTGTTCCTTGGGATTCAGGAGCTGGACAGGTTGAGGAGCCTTAACTCTCCATATGGTCGGTTTGGAGGCATCTCGTAGCCTGGAATGAGGAAAATAGAGTGGACCTGGTGGAATGAGTCCAGAGGAGGTCGTGGAAGTGATTCCAGGATTTTGGAGCCCCTCTGCTCTGGAGCCAGGCTGGGAGAGCTGGGAATGTTCCCCTGGAGAAGGGAAAACTCCAGGGAATGCTCAGAATGCCTGCAGGGGCTCCAGGAGAGCTGGAGAGGGGCTGGGGACAAGGGCTGCAGGGACAGGAGACAGGGAATGGCTTCCCACTGGGCAAGGGGAGCTTGGGCAGGAATTCCTGGCTGGGCTGGAATTCCCAGCTTGGCTGGGGCTGCCCTGGATCCCTGGGAATGTCCAAGGTCGGGTTGGATCCACCTGGGACGGTGGGAAGTGTCCCTGTCCATGGATGGGGTAGGATAGGATGAATTTTATGGTCCCTTCCATCCCCAACCACTCCATGATTCCATGAAAACCATGGTGCTGCTCCGAAGCCCGTTTGTTGCACTGGAGCTTCAGCTGGGAGAACCTTGGGAGAACAGGAGCTCTGGGTTGTGAGGCACAGCCAGGGGAGGTCTCTTGTGGAATCTCCTGGCCAAGCTCACGCTTTAGGTCGGGCTTTTCTCCGGGTTTTACCTTGGACACCTCTGCAGGAGAGGCTGCAGAACCTCTGGGGATTTTCACCCAGAACCAGTCGTGTTCTGCTCCTGCATCCTCCTGGGGACCTCCTTTGGGGATTGAAGCTTCTGTCAGGAGCCTTCTCCTCTGGGGTGCTGCAGCCCCTGACCTCATCACGGGGCTGCCAGTGCCATCCCTGTCCCAGGGAATCCCAGCTCTGCTCCATGGAGTCCTTGGGATGTGGTGATTTCACAGAACTGTGGAATGCTTTGGGTGGAAGGGACCTTAAATCCCATCCAGTGTCACCCCATCCATGGGCAGGGACACCTCCCACTGTCCCAGGTGCTCCCAATGTCCAACCTGGCCCTGGACACTCCTAAATCCCGAGTTATTGCTGGTTGGGATGTTCATGGAATGGTTTGGGTGGGAGGAGACCTTACATCCCAAAGAGCTTTTTTGGGAGACGTTTTCCCCTCAGAAGTTCAGATTTTGGGTGCCACATCCTCTCCCCCTTCCCCAAACCCCACTCTTGTGCCATTGTGGGTTTTGAAATCCCAATGATTTGAGTCAGAGGAGCCATTTCATCCCCCAGCATCCATGCTGGGACTCCCCAGCTTGTTCCACACATCCCAAAGAACTTTTTGGGAGACCTTTTCCCCTCAGAGCTGCAGATTTTGGGTGCCACGTCCTCTCCCCCTTCCCCAAACTCCACTCTTGTGCCCTTGTGGTTTTTGAAATCCCAATGATTTGAGTCAGAGGAGCCTTCCCATCTCTGAGCAGTCACAAGGGACTCCCCAGCTTGTTCCACACATCCCAAAGAGCTTTTCTGGGAGACGTTTTCCCCTCAGAAGTTCAGATTTTGGGTGCCACATCCTCTCCCCCTTCCCCAAACCCCACTCTTGTGCCGTTGTGGGTTTGGAAATCTCAATGATTTGAGTCAGAGGAGCCATTTCATCCCCCAGCATCCATGCTGGGACTCCCCAGCTTGTCCCACACATCCCAAAGAGCTTTTTGGGAGACCTTTTCCCCTCAGAAGTTCAGATTTTGGGTGCCACGTCCTCTCCCCCTTCTCTCCCTGCTCTCAAACCCCACTCTTGTGTGATTGTGGTTTTGAAATCCCAATGATTTGAATCAGAGGAGCCTTCCCATTCCCCCAGCAGCCACGAGGATGAGGAGAAGGAGCTTTTTGTGCCTGGCAGAGCCCTGGGAACGTTTGCTGCTGATAAAACATTGACAGCCCACCCTGGCTGGGCTCCCCGTGGTGCCACTGCAGGGAAACGTCACCAGGCTGGCCCAGCTTGTGTCCCAGCCGAGCTTTATCACAAACCAACGAGGAAACTCTGGAAAAAACCTTCAGCCGTTCCCGTTTTTTCATCCCTCCAAGCATTTAATTTGCTTTTCTCCCCTTTTAAGCCGAATTTACGGCTCCCTGGCCCCGCCAATCCCTGATGGACTTGGGAAAAAAAACCGTGGTGAAGTCAGGAGCTGCTGAAATGCCTCCAGGGCGTCGTTTGGAGGTCCGTGTTCCCTCTCTGCTGAGGGAGAGTGAGGCTCTAATGCCTCCCACATTTCCTGGGCTCGGATGCAGAGACCTTCCCAGATGATTTTTCGCCGCTTTTTGGGATTCTGACAAAAACGTTGGCAGCCAGGGCTGGGATTCTGCCTCTCGAGGTGGGGCTGGTGTGTCTGGAAGGCTCAAGAGTGGCTGGAGAGCTTCCAGAAGGTGCTGTTGGATGGGTTTTGCTCCGGAGGGGATGGAGGGGGTGAGAAAGGTCCAAGTTTTTCCAGGCTGGACAGGCTCCAGGAGCAGGGGAACCTCAGGAACATCTCCTGATCCCTCCATGGAGCTCCAGCCCTGTCCCACCACCCTCACAGGAGAGCAGGTGGGGTGGAGATGGAGCAGGGGAACCTCAGGAACATCCCCTGGTCCCTCCATGGAGCTCCAGGCCTGTCCCACCACCCACACAGGCGAGCAGGTGGGGTGGAGATGGAGCAGGGGAACCTCAGGAACATCCCCTGGTCCCTCCATGGAGCTCCAGGCCTGTCCCACCACCCACACAGGAGAGCAGGTGGGGTGGAGATGGAGCAGGGACATCTCGGTCACCTGGACACCTCCTGGTTGTGGCCGTGGCTGAAGTTTGGGTTGGAATTCCCGTTCCTGGCCAGGCCTGCTGAATTCCCAAGGGAATGGTGGTTGAAGGAGGGTTGGTGACCATCTCCCCAGGGCTGACAGGTGCCTTGTCCACCTCTCCCAAGATATTTAATCCTCCTCCTGCAGCTGGAATGGTTTTTGGGAGCACAGCTGGTGTCCCTTTGTCCTTTCTCCTGCCCCATTCCCCCTCAGCTCTCCCTGGAGCTTTCCCTTCTCCAGGGGAACATTCCCAGCGGTCCCAGAGCAGAGGGGCTCCAGAATCCTGGAATGGTTTGGGTGGGAAGGGACTTTAAGGATCACACCATTCCCACCCCATCCATGGGCAGGGACACCTCCCACCATCCCAGGTGGATCCAAGCCCCAGTGTCCAGCCTGGCCCTGGACATTCCTAAATCCCGAGTTATTGCTGGCTGGGATGTTCATGGAATGGTTTGGGTGGGAAGAGACCTTAAATCCCATCCAGTGCCACCCCCTCCCACCATCCCAGGTGGATCCAACCCGGCCTTGGGCACTGCCAGGGATCCAGGGGCAGCCCCAGCCAAGCTGGGAATTCCAGCCCAGCCAGGAATTGCTGCCCAAGCTCCCAGCCCAAGCTCCCCTTGCCCAGTGGGAAGCCATTCCCTGTCTCCTGTCCCTGCAGCCCTTGTCCCCAGCCCCTCTCCAGCTCTCCTGGAGCCCCTGCAGGCCCTGCCAGGGGCTCCCAGCTCTCCCTGGAGCCTTTCCCTTCTCCAGGGGAACATTCCCAGCTCTCCCAGCCTGGCTCCAGAGCAGAGGGGCTCCAGAACCCTGGAATGGGTTGGATGGGAAGGGACCCTAATCCCATCCCATTCCCACCCCATCCATGGGCAGGGACACCTCCCCCTGTCCCAGGTGGATCCAGCCTGGCCTTGGACATTCCCAGGGATCCAGGGGCAGAGCAGCTCCCAAGTGAATCCCATCCCTGAGGCCACCCCAGTGTTCTCTGTGCTCAGGGACACTGACACCGGATCAGCCTGGCAGCTGCCGGGATCCCCTGGGATTTTTTCCCGACCCCGTGGAATATTTAGGCTTTGGTCACAGTTCTGTGTGGGACAAGCTGCAGATTTTGCCCTCCTGAGAGGTTTTTGTCCATCTTCTTCTCATTGTTGGGGGCTGTGGGGTGACCACAGGCTGCAGGTGGATGGACAAGGACACTCAGAGACAGGGGTTTGGGACACAGTGGGTTTGGGACGCAGTGGGTTTGGGACACAGTGGGTTTGGGATGCAGTGGGTTTGGGACGCAGTGGGTTTGGGACACAGTGGGTTTGGGACACAGGGTTTGGGGTGCAGTGGGTTTGGGATAAAGTGGGTTTGGGACACAGTGGGTTTGGGATGCAGTGGGTTTGGGGCACAGTGGGTTTGGGATGCAGTGGGTTTGGGATGCAGTGGGTTTGGGATAAAGTGGATTTGGGACGCAGTGGGTTTGGAACAATGTGGGTTTGGGATGCAGTGGGTTTGGGGCACAGTGGGTTTGGGATGCAGTGGGTTTGGGGCACAGTGGGTTTGGGATGCAGTGGGTTTGGGATAAAGTGGGTTTTGGGCACAGTGGGTTTGGGATGCAGTGGGTTTGGGATACAGTGGGTTTGGGATGTAGTGGGTTTGGAACGCAGTGGGTTTGGGATAAAGTGGGTTTGGGGCACAGTGGGTTTGGGATGCAGTGGGTTTGGGATAAAGTGGGTTTGGGGCACAGTGGGTTTGGGATAAAGTGGAAGCAGCTGCCCCCTTTGGCTCTGGAACAGTTCAGTGTCTGATTTGTGACGTGGACAATTGAGTTTTTCTGTCCGGTCTCACCTGCTGGTTCTGGAGTAATTTGTTGGAAATCCATCAGTTGTGTGTCCCAGCTCAGCCTTGGAACACCCAGAGCAGGGATGGGACCAGGTGAGGAGTCCCACAGCTCCTTTTCCATCTTGGCATCCGAGTGAAGCTGCAGAAAATCCCTTGGGACTGGAGGAATCCCCTTTTTGCCTGGTTTTCCTGGAGCAGGTCCATGAGGGAGCTGCTGTGGCCATGAGGGGTCAGCTCGGATCGCTGCGCTCCTGGTCAAGAGATTTGGGATTTTCTTTGGTGCTGATACCCCAATAACTCCTCCTTGTTTGCATTCTGGATCCCTAATTTAGGAATTCCAGCTGAACAGCTCAGGCCTGTGCCCAGGAAGGGAGGGATCCCCAAAGCTGAGCTGGGAGAGCCCGAGGCCCAGCTCGAGGCCTTGGCAGCAGGGATGGGATTTGGGATTATTCCCATGGGTCGTGCCTTGGCCACTCTCCTGTGCTGATAAAGAGGGATTTGGACATCACCACCAAATATCTCCCATCCTAAGGGCACTCAGAGTGGGAAAAATAAGATTTCACCCGGAATTTTCCTTTCTCTTGGGGTTATTGCAGGGAAAGGGCTGTGGGGGAGGTTGGGGTGAGGGGCCCTTGGGAAGGGCTGTGGAAAAGCAGCTCGGGGTGGCCACTGCAGGTGATTGATTTGCTGTGCTCAAATGAATTCTGGGGTTTGAAGGGCGGGCTCCTGCTTCCAGCACGTTCACTCTGGCATTCCAAGAGTTTTCCCAGGGTTTTCCAAGGCTTTAGCTCTTGGAAACCACTTCAGTGGGGCCTGGGAGCCACGGAGATTATCCGAGCTGGAGCAATCAATCCCTCCGAGATCCAGGGCTCCACTTCCCTTCACCGGCTCCTCGGACTGAATCAATTTTTGGGTTTGATTTTTTTTTTTTTTTTGTAAAAACCGTTTTTTAAATCATTCCTATTTTCAGAGTGAAAGGGAAGCCTGGGGACCTCGAGTTGGAGGCGACCTTGGGCTTTGTGTCAGGGCCAGGATTTGTTTTGTTTTACACTCGTGGCCGTTCCTGGGGTGGTTTCTCCTTCTCCTGATGTCTGTGAGAGTCCAGCTCCTTCTCCCGTTGTTTTTCCAGTCTGATCCAAGAGCTGTGCTCTTCCCTTGGCTCCTGTCAGTCTGAGTATTGCAGAGTGAGGGAGAGGAAAGGGAAAAGGGAAGGAAAGAGGAAAGGGAAGGGAAAGGAGAAAGGGAGGAGAAGGGGAAAGGGAAGGAAAGGAAAAAGTAAAGGAAAAAGGGAAGGAAAGGGGAAAGGAAAGGGGAAAGGAAAGGGGAAAGGAAAGGGGAAAGGAAAGGGGAAAGGAAAGGGGAAAGGAAAGGGGAAAGGAAAGGGGAAAGGAAAGGGGAAAGGAAAGGGGAAAGGAAAGGGGAAAGGAAAGGGGAAAGGAAAGGGGAAAGGAAAGGGGAAAGGAAAGGGGAAAGGAAAGGGGAAAGGAAAGGGGAAAGGAAAGGGGAAAGGAAAGGGGAAAGGAAAGGGGAAAGGAAAGGGGAAAGGAAAGGGGAAAGGAAAGGGGAAAGGAAAGGGGAAAGGAAAGGAAAGGAAAGGAAAGGAAAGGAAAGGAAAGGAAAGGAAAGGAAAGGAAAGGAAAGGAAAGGAAAGGAAAGGAAAGGAAAGGAAAGGAAAGGAAAGGAAAGGAAAAAGGAGCTGGTGGTGTTGGTGCTGCAATCACACAAATTCTCAGCCAGGAGGGGAGAAGGGGAGGGCAGGCTCTGCTGGCTGCTCAGCACATGCAGGGAATGAGCCAGGGAAGCAGGAGAGCCTGGGGAATCCTGAGGATTCCTGAGGGAATCCTCTGCTGCGGAGGGCAGGATGTGGTTGCTGCAGTCCAGGGGCTGGCGTGTCCCCTGCATGGCCATCACATGGGATTCAGGCACTTTGGGGTTCTTGGGAGGCTGAGTTCCAAGGGATTGGTGGGGAGGGGTTGGATTTGAGCAGGAATTGCTCTGCTGGGAGAGTGGTCAAGCACTGGAACAGCTCCTTGGGCCAGGGGTGGAGGCACCATCCCTGGAAGTGTTCAGGGACAAGTGGATGTGGCACTTTGGGATAGGGTTGAGTGAGGACAGGGATATTCAGACAAAACTTGGCCTTGATGATCTCAGAGAGCTTTCCCAACCTTCCTGATTCTGTGGGAAGCCCAGGGGAGCCTTTGGAATGCTGGAGCTGAAGGAGATAAATGGGACAGGTTTGTTCTGAGCTGCTGGAGAACCGTGGGATCTCCAGGCCGGCCCTGCTGGGGCTTGTCCTGCCCGGACACCAAAATCCTGGAGCCTCCAACCCTTGAGGAACTCCCTCAGCAGCTCCCATGGCCCCAAATCCCTCTGTCTTGGTTTGGACAGACAGGTATTTGCCAGGGAAAGCTGGAGTTTCTCTTGGAATGGGGAATGCAAACCCCTCACCCCCTCCAAATTATAATTCTGCAATTTGGGGCTTTCAGGCAAAGATTTGGGAATGGAAATAACAGTTCTGTACTGGGAATGTTAACAATACAAATGGAGTAGAAAACAAAACCACCCAACCAAACCAGCAAACAAACAAAACAACAATTTTGGAGAACCCTGACAGAGTCAGAGCTCCAACCTGACACCCTGTTGGTCAGGGGGTTGGGAGCAGCCCCACAGTGAGTCCTGCTGGAGTGGCAGAGGTGGTTCTGGTGGGGCAGAGATGATCCTGTAGAACCAGGGACCAGGGGTGGTGAGAAGGGTCCAGGGGTGGTGAGAAGGGTCCAGTGATGGTGAGAAGGGTCCAGTGATGGTGAGAAGGGGTCCAGGGGTGGTGAGAAGGGTCCAGGGGTGGTGAGAAGGGTCCAGGGATGGTGAGAAGGGGTCCAGGGGTGGTGAGAAGGGTCCAGGGGTGGTGAGAAGGGTCCAGTGATGGTGAGAAGGGTCCAGGGATGGTGAGAAGGGTCCAGGGGTGGTGAGAAGGGTCCAGGGATGGTGAGAAGGGTCCAGTGATGGTGAGAAGGGTCCAGTGATGGTGAGAAGGGTCCAGGGGTGGTGAGAAGGGTCCAGGAGTGGTGAGAAGGGTCCAGGGGTGGTGAGAAAGGTCCAGTCTTCCTCCAGGAATCAGGTGAAGCTGGATCCTTTCTGTGTTCCTGTGTCTCAGTTTTATCCAGGTAGGAATGGTTGGCTCCCCGCACTGGGTGGAGCATCTCACAATGGGATGATGGAATGTGGATGGTCCATTTTGGGGATCTGTGCTTTTAGGGGTGTCTTAATGACCCATTAGCAGAAAATATCCCTCTGGAGGAAGGACCTGTGGTGACAGAGATAACAAACACTGCCCCACGTGATTTGAACAGCTGCCCCATTATCAGAAGGCACTGCCCCTCTCCCTCCCAGAGATAAAGAAAAAACATCTCCCAACTGCTTTTAACAGATGAAAACAGAATGCACACCCCTGGCTCCAAAACCCAAGACACCCTCGTTTTTTGGGTTTTTTTTTGCTTCCCATCCCCATTAACTTCCATGGCTGAAGTGGGAGGTTTGATATCCCTTCCATCTCCTTTTCCTCGTGTCTCTCTCCCTGGGATCACCGGAGGTGTAGCTCATCCTTTCCAGCTTTTTTTCTTTTGGGAAGAACAGAGCCCGATCTCTTTCTCATTTAAATGAAAAAAAAAAAAAAAAGCTTTATAGGGTTGTTTTTTATCCAAAAGTCTCCAGTTGGGGTTGGTAATCAGCGAGGGGCAGCCTTTTGTAGTGCCTGGGTAAATCTGTTCCAGCGCCACGAGCAGACGGGTGTTTACATTAGCCTGTTAATTCCTTATATTTGGGGACTTCTGATCCATGGAAAAACAAAGTAATGAAAGGGGTTTTTTATTCTTTTTTTTTTTCACCCCCCTCTTTCTCTTTCTCTCTCTCTCTCTCTCCATAAATTAGAAACATTCACTTTTAGGGGGGATAAAAAAAAAATAATTTGTGAAGTTAAAGGCAAAAATTATGGCATTTATTATCTTGAATTTCCATGACTGGTTAATTTGGCCTGTGTGTGTGTGGGTGGCTAAATAATCCTTCTGTTTCCGAAATCTTCCCCAGGAATTCTTTGTTAGTGCAGCGAGACAGGCGCCCGCTGTGGAGAGCCGAAATGGTCAAATCCCAAATCCCAAACCCCAAATCCCGTCCCGGTGCCGGCGGATCTGCGGTGGGGCCTGAAGGGATTCCTCCTTCCCACAGGGTTCATCCCTGTCAGGGCTCCTCAGCTGCTCGCAGCTGGGAATTCCAAGTGAGGAAGGGATGGGATGGGATGGGATTTCTGTGGGATTGAAGCTTCTGCTCATGCAGTGGTTCTGGATCATCTTCCCTGGAGTTTGGTGAGGAAACACCTCTGGGAGTGCGGAGGAGCCTCCTGCCAATCCATGGAGGTGGATTTGGGATCATTTCTGGGTGTCTGCCACCCAAATTCCTCCCGTTTTCCACCTCCATCCCTCTCTCCTGGTGCTTTGTTGAAGCTTTCTATTCTTTCAGAGCCCCTGGGAGCTGCTTTGCTCTTTGCCCATCTGTGGTCGTGGAATGGTTTGGGTTGGAAAGGATCAGCAGCTCCTAGAGAGGAGGGCAAGGCAGGGATGGATTTTCCAAGTTCTAATGGAAGGTGGAGGGAAGGGAACAATGGAGGCTGCAGAGAGAGAGGCAAAGCAGAACAAGAAGTACTGGGAAGAGGAAGAATCCAGGAGATGTGAACCTTCCTGGACACATCAGCCCGTGGAGAAGGGGGTGTTGGTCCAGAGGGCAAATTAACGGGAGGGAAGAGTTATCAGAGCAATAAATATCCTGGAATCATGGAATGGTCTGGGTGGGGAAGGATTTTGAAGATGATCCAGTGCCACCCAGGGACACCTCCCACCGTCCCAGGTGGATCCAAGCCCCAATGTCCAACCTGGCCCTGGACACTCCTAAATCCCGAGTTATTGCTGGTTGGGATGTTCATGGAATGGTTTGGGTGGGAAGAGACCTTAAATCCCATCCAGTGCCACCCCCTCCCACCATCCCAGGTGGATCCAACCCGGCCTTGGGCACTGCCAGGGATCCAGGGGCAGCCCCAGCCAAGCTGGGAATTCCAGCCCAGCCAGGAATTGCTGCCCAAGCTCCCAGCCCAAGCTCCCCTTGCCCAGTGGGAAGCCATTCCCTGTCTCCTGTCCCTGCAGCCCTTGTCCCCAGCCCCTCTCCAGCTCTCCTGGAGCCCCTGCAGGCCCTGCCAGGGGCTCCCAGCTCTCCCTGGAGCCTTCCCTTCTCCAGGGGAACATTCCCAGCTCTCCCAGCCTGCCTCCAGAGCAGAGGGGCTCCAGCCCTGCAGCAGCTCCGGGGCTCCTCTGGACTCTCTCCAGCAGCTCCACGTCCTTCTGCTCTTGGCCCCAGGGCTGGGGCAGCTCTGCAGGGGGGGTCTCACCTCGGGGGGCACAGGGACACAATTCCCACCTTTCCTTTGGGATCAGCCCAGGCCTGGGGGAGTCAGGGTCATTCCAGCCTCATCCACAACATCCCAAACCCTTCTCCCAAGGATCCTGGTCCCTCTGAAGGAGACCAGGAAGGACCAACATCCCGTGGGACACCCAGGCTCCCCCTGACAGCCCCATCTGGGCCCTGAACCTCAGCAACCCCACGGAGAGGCACTTTGGAGCCAGTTCATTTTTTTTTTTTTTTTTTTAATCCTGAAATGGAGGAGTTTGGGGGGTGTGTGGGGGGGCGGGGGGCAGAAATGACATCCTCGATTTGGGATTTGGGATTTCATCCTGGCTCACACAATCCCCCGGGAAGGGCTCTCCCCTTTTGAAAGCCGAGGCTTTTCGGAGTCGAACGTTGCGAATACCTTGGGCTCAGCGGCATATGCAGAACAAATGTGAATCAAACACAGAAATAATTCCTTCAGGAATGTTATTTATTGATGTGGGAGCGCAATACTACACTGTTTACAATAGAGAGTTAAGTGGGATTTGGGGTTTGCTGGGAAGTTGACAGCTTGCGGTCCCGAGCAAAATTTCTGCCTTTTGTGGGATGAAAGGAGAAAAAGCTGTGCTCTTGAAATGGTTATTTAGAAATGATTGGGAAGTTTGTTCCCTTTCCAGGCGGGGGAGAGGCTGCCAGGCCTGCGGTCGCCTCAATGGTGAAATTTTGGATGTGAAAGAGCTCACAGAAGTCTGTTTGCATTAGAGTAACGAGATAAAGAACCTCGCGGGGCCGGCGGGGCGCAGCCCTCCCGCTCCCTTTTCTCACGGGTCAGCCTTTGGGATCACCCGGCCTTGGAGCAGGGAATCACCCCGGGACGGAGCCCCTGGAGCTGGGAGAGGAGGCAGAGCTGTGGGGATGACCTGGCTCTGTCTGTCACCTCTCTCTGGCTCTGTTGGGTTTTGGTGCCAGTGAGGTTTTTTGGGTTTTTTTGGTTTTTTTTGGGGTTTTTTTGGTTTTTTTTTGGTTTTTGGTTTTTTTGGGGGGAGGTCCCGTCCCCTCCTCGTTCTCCCTTGGAGGTTCTGGAGCACCAGGAATGAAATCCGGGCCCAGGAGGAGGAAACGAGCTCCTCACGGATTCCCTTTCTCCGCTCTGTGCCCGAGGCTTTGGCCAGAGGAGTGTGAATGTGGTGCTGACACGGCTGCTGGGCTCTGCTCCGTGGGGATGGAGCGCAGGGAATGCTCTGGGAATCAGGGAATGCTGGCACATCCAGGGCAGGTCCCTGGTGTGTCCCTGTCCCCTGCTCAGCCACAGTGACCCCAGTCCTGCTCTGGTTCTGGTGACATCAACCCCCCCAGTTCCTGCTTTATGGAGAAAAGCCTGGGACAGCAGGGAATTCCCAGGCTTAAGGAATTCCCAGGAATATCCCAGGGCTACGGTGTTTGGAGGTCTTTCCATGGAATGAAAGCTGAGGAAGGAGCTCCAGGGAATGGATTTATGGAGGCAGAGTTGGTTTTGCCCGGCCGTGGAAGCCGCCGTGGCCTCCTGCAGATGTTCACCCTGAGGCAGACCAGCCCGGAGCAGAATTCCTTGGATCAGCACAAACCCTGTGCTGATCCCTCCCTCCAGGTGCTGCGGGTCGTGTTTGGTGGCACCACCGGCCTGGAGGGGTTGGGAAGCTCCTGCTGGTGGCACATCCAGGAGCACCAAGCCTGGCTGAGCCCATGGTGTCCCCTTGGTGACCCCGTGGTGTCCCCGCAGTGTCCCTGCAGTGTCCCCATGGTGCCCCCATGGTGCCCCCATGGTGTCTCTGCGATGTCCCTGTGATGTCCCCATGGTGTCCCCATGGTATCCCCATGGTGTCCTCATAGTGTCCCTGCAGTGTCCCTGCGATGTCCCCTTGGTGTCCCTGCGATGTCCCCTTGGTGTCCCCGTGATGTCCCTGCTCTGTCCCTGTGATGTCTCCGTGGTGTCCCCGTGGTGCCCCCATGGTGTCCCCGTGGTGTCCCTGCGATGTCCCCTTGGTGTGTCCCCGTGATGTCCCCATAGTGTCTCCTTGGTGTCCCCTCAGTGTCCCTGTGGTGTCCCCTCAGTGTCCCTGCTGTGTCCCTGTGATGTCCCCGTGGTGTTCCTGCAGTGTCCCTACAATGTCCCTGTGGTGTCCACATGGTGTCCCCATGGTGTCCCTGCAGTGTCCCCGTGGTGTCCCTGCGATGTCCCCTTGGTGTGTCCCCGTGATGTCCCCGTGGTGTCCCCGGTGCCGTGGGTGCTGGGAGAAGGGGGCAGGAGTTTGGGTGAGGTTGTGCAAGAGCTCTGCTCTCCGATGCCAACTATTTGTTTACTCCTCTGGAGATGGGACATAATGAGTTTGTTTACGAGGCCGGGGCTGGAGCAGAAGGAACCCATTTGATGGTTTGGAGGAATCAGCTCTCCAACCGTGGCTCCTACAACACAATGACCTGAGCAGCTTTTCACCCTGGGTTTGTTAATTCAAAACTCCCCCAATCCCAGAGAATAATTGGATTGTCTCCTGGTTTGTTGTTGATTCCCTGTGACATTCCTGAGGGTTGTTTTCAGGGGATAATTTGGGGCGGGCTGCGTGCTGTGGTGGCCTTGTTTGGTCACTGAGGGGGTGACAACCTGCAGGATGGGTCCCTGAAGAGTTTGGGGCAGGTTCAGGGGTAAAACCAGCTCTGAACAGAGCTCTTTGTGTTTCCTTTTAAACCTCCAGGATAAAAAACCCTTTTTCCAGGAATTCTATGTTAGGTTGTGGGATAATGGGAATATGGGAGCTGCTGTTTGCATGGAAAGTTGAGTGCAGGTTTTATTTAGGGAGTGAGGACCCCAGGGATGTGCTGCCTGCAGGGGTTGGGTCTGATCCCTGCTGGCTGTGGCTTCAACAGGAGCTGGAAAATCCATAGAAAAGCGAGGTTTGGGATATTCCGGTGGTGAGGTTTGGGATATTCCGGTGAGCATTGGAAGCGTTCTGAGCCCTGGTTGTTCTCCTGCCTCCTGCACTGTGGGATTCCCCTCAGCCACGCCTTTCTGGGACCTCTCGAAGTTCTTAGGCTTGGTTTTCCTTGATGGAAATATCCAGCTGGGATATCCAGAATGGGGGCAGGTTTTTCCAGGGAAGCTGTGGCTGCTTCTGGATCCCTGGAAGGGTCCAAGGCCAGATTAGAGCAGCCTGGGACACCCAAACCATTCCATGATTCCACAATTCCATGACTCCATGGTTCCATGACTCCATGGTTCCATAATTCCATGGTTCCATGGTTCCATAACTCCATAATTCCATGGTTCCATGATTCCATGACTCCATGATTCCATGATTCCATGACTCCATGATTCCATGACTCCATGACTTCATGGTTCCATGAATCCATGGTTCTATGGTTCCATGATTCCATGACTCCATGACTCCATGATTCCATGATTCCATGACTTCATGGTTCCATGAATCCATGGTTCTATGGTTCCATGATTCCATGACCCCATGATTCCATGATTCCATGATTCCATGACTTCATGGTTCCATGAATCCATGGTTCTACGGTTCCATGATTCCATGACTCCATAATTCCATGAGTCCATGGTTCCATGGTTCCATGATTCCATGACTCCATGACTCCCTGACTCCATGACTCCATAATTCCATGACTCCATGACTCCATGGTTCCATGGTTCCATAATTCCATGACTCCATGATTCCATGATTCCATGACTCCATGGTTCCATGACTCCATGATTCCATAATTCCACGATTCCGTGTCCCAAGGGGTCATGGCAGTTGCTTGGTGTCACCTTCAGGTGACCCTTGGGATCCTCCCGCGCCGTCCTCTCCCTGTCCTGCTGCTCCCTGAAATCCCTGCAGGCTCCGAGCAGCCGATTCCTCATCCAAACCCTGCCGCCCCTGGCTCCAGAAGTTTGGGAATCTCGTGCTGATCCGAGTTTTAAATCCCGAGCTGTGGAACGCCAGAACCTCCCGCCCGTCGTTGTCTGGCCCTGGGCTCACCCCCTTCCTGTGGCTTTTCCAGACCTCCCCATCCCGCTGCCGTGACCTTTTTCCCTGGCTCTGCTCCCGTTCCAGGCCTCGTGGGAAGGAGCCACAAAGCCAATCCCAGGGTTTTATCCCATCCCGTCACCGGTTTTTGTTTATTCCCCGGATCTGTGGTGCTTGGGAAGGTTTTGCCTCTGTGAAACACAGGGAGCTCCTTTAATCCCTGAAATTCCTGACTGGGGCAGGGTCCAGGGAGGCTGGGCAGTGTCCTGAGAGCAGTGAGAGCCTGGAAAAGCGGGAATTCCAGAGAGAGAATCCCCTGGTGTTTGGGGAATGAGAGCTTTTCAGTTTTCCTTTGGTTATGGGGGAATGACGTGGATGGGTTCACCACCGGCTCCTGAGCTGTTCCTGCCCTGCAGCTGAAAGGTTTGGACACAAGAAATCATTCCTGGAGCCTGGAAAGGTGTTGGAATCCTGCAGGAGGATTTGGGAGGAGCAGAGGTGGGGGTGTGGGAAGGTCCCTGTTGGAAGAGGAGCTTTGGAGGTGCTTCCATCAGGAAGCAGCTGCTGACCAAGAGCAGCAGGAGAAGCCTCATCCCAGGCTTGACTTCCAGACAGAAGGTGGGAATTCTGGGATGGAGAGGGCGTAGTGGAAGTGATGGAGAGAGAATTCCCTGGAGTCTGGGAAACGAGAGCTCAGGGGATGGGAGAGCAGGGACGAGCTCACCATCGGCTCCTGGGCTCTTAGTGCTCTGAATTGGGAAGGTTGGAAACCTCAGGAATCATTCCTAGAGCCTGGGAAAGGTGTGGGAATCTTGCAGGAGGATTTGGGAAGGGCAGAGGCGAGATGGGAAGGTCCCTGTTGGAGGAGCACCTTGGAAGGTGCTTCCATGAGGAAGCAGCTGCTGACCAAGAGCAGCAGGAGAGGCCCCGTCCCAGGGAGAAGAGGCTTTGGTTCCAGACGAGTGGTGGGAATTCTGGGATGCAGAGGGAACGCTGAGCCCTGTGGACACCCCCTTGGCTGCTCCCGGTTCTTTTTTTGGGAGCTGGTGGCTGCTTCTGGTTTCAATCACGGCCCCGATTGCATAACTGGGAATGTTTTCCTGTTTTGATGTCTATTAAAATCCCAAATCGCTGCGAGCGACCCCGTGCACGGAGCGCCGAGCTCCTGCCAGGGCCACTTACGTAACGATGCTGGATTGAGAGGTGAAGCGGCCCCGTCCTCCCCGGGCTTCTGGAAGGAAGAAATCCCAGCAGGAATTGCCAGACGAGGAGAGGTGGCAGACGAGGGAATGAGGAGTTGGGATTTAGGAAGGGCAAGGTCGAGGAAAGAGGCCAGAACAGAAGAAACCGCGGCGGAGCGGAGTGAAATGAGAGAGTGGGAAGGCTGCCGGGGGTTTTTTAGGGAGCTGGGAGCTGTTCCCAAATCCCAGGCTCTGGCTCTGCCTTGGCTCCCACAAAGGTAAATGGGTTCTAAATGAAAACCATCGCTGCTGCCGCTGGATTTCTGCTGGAGAGGGAGGGATTTCTCCATCCAAGGAAGGTTGTTCCTGCACCTTGTCCGCCTCCCTGCTGCTTCTGATGACTTCTGGTAGCTCAGGCCTCTTAACTCCAGCTTGGAAAGCAACTTCATCTCCTGCTTTCCCGGGAATTTTAACAGCCCCGTTCCCCTTTTTTCCCCGTCTTTGCACCACTTCCTCCGCGCGGCTCAGACCTTTCAAAGTCCTCGTTGCCGTCCCGGAGCGAGAATTGAATTTCTTGGCATGGAAATTTTAACTCAGCCTTTTCTTGGAGCCGGCCCAGGCAGCTGGGAAGATTTGCTGCAGCCATCCCAGTAGCAGGAATTCCGTGCTGCAGGAAGAGCTGGAGCGTTTCCTGGCTTCACCTGGGCACGGGCTGTGGGGGGGAGCAGCTCAGGAGCTGCAGGATTTGGGGCGGAATTCTGGGGTTTGGACCACGGGCTTGAAACTGGAATTGTGTGAGCAGAGCAGGCTGAAATCCTGGGGTGATGGTTTGGATTGATGATCCTGGAGGTCTTTTCCAGCTTTGGTGGTTCTGGGAAGGAGGTGAGGCCATCTGGAGGGTGGGATTTAGGGATTTAGGGATTTAGGGACCGTCCTGCCCTTTGCTTCCCGGTCTGCAGCATCCACGGCCTCGTGCTCTTTCCCCGAGGGAGATTTGTGGCTGGAGCCTTTTGGTTTTTTTTTTTTGGGAACCTGGTGTGTGGGTGATGACAGCTGCAGGGAATTATTCTGGAGGGATTGGGAATTCTACACCAAGCCCTGACAAAAAAAAAACTGTGTGGCCAGAGCAAAGGCCCCGGCGTCCTCCTGCAGCCTGGGCTCAGCCTCTCTCCTCTGGAGGATTCCAGAAGGATAAAAAAAGAAGCTGCTCATTTAATTTCCTTCCTTGGAAGAGCCAAAACCAACAGTGTAAAACCAGACGCATGGCAGGGGAAAGGAAAAAAAAAAAAAAAAAAAAAAAGCCTTTCCAAGGCCTCTTCCCCCCGGAGAAGGCCGGGATTGTTGACATTTTCCTCTGGGTTCCTGCTGCTGACCTTGGTGATCCCCACCAGGAGCTGAATGAGCAGATGCCCCTGGCCCTTTCCCACATGTCCCCATCCTTGGGGAGCTCCAGGGCTTGTTCCAGAGCAGTCTTTGGAATGACAGAGCCAGGGATGGGGAGCACGTGGAAAATCAGGCCCTGAGTTGATCCCGGGGATTCTCCAGCGTTCCTGTTGTTGTTGTTGTTGTTGTTTTCCCAGAATTCTGGAGCTTCCAGGGGGATCCCTGAGCTCCTGCATGGACCTGGGAGTGTCCTGGGCTGGAGGAGAGGAGGGATGGGCAGGACGTGGAGGTGCAGCCCCTGGAATTGCCAGGGTGCTTTGGGAATGGCTGCTGGGGCTGTGGTGTGGCTGAGGTTGGAAAAGCCCTCTGAGATCCTGGAGATGGTGGAGTCCAACCAGGGCCACCCTGACCCTGTCCCCAAGGGCTTGAGATGTCTCCAGGGATGGGGGCTCCCCCTGGGCAGTTCCCTTCCCGTGGAGAAATTTTCCCTCATATCCAATCCAATCTAATCCAATCCAGTCTGATCCAATCCGATCCGATCCGATCCAATCCAATCCAACCCAACCCAACCCAATCCAATCCAATCCAACCCAATCCATTCCAATCCATTCCATTCTAATCCAATCCAATCCAATCCAATCCAATCCAATCCAATCCATTCCAATCCAACCCAACCCAATCCAATCCAATCTAATCCAATCCATTCCAACCCAACCCAATCCAACCCAATCTAATCCAATCCAATCCAATCCAATCCAATCCAATCCAATCCAATCCAATCCAATCCAATCCAATCCCCTTCTGTGTTTTCCCTGTGTGGTGCCATCGTGGGGAAACCAAATTAATTTGGAAAAACGGCCTTGGGAAGGAGGTGTTGGCCTTGCTCAGGTCCATCAGACGAAGCTTCCAGAAGGAAACGGCCTCAGGGAGGCTCAGGGTGGGCAGCAGCAGGAATTTCCTCATGGAAAGGGTGCTCAGGCCTTGGAAGTGCCCAGAGGGGTTTGGAATCCCCATCCCTGGAGGTGTCCCAGGAATTCCTGGATGTGGCCCTCAGTGCCAAGGTGGGGATCGGGCACAGCTTGGACTGGGTGGTCCTGGAGGGCTTTTCCAGCCTCAGGGATCCTGGGATCTGAGCTGATTCTCCAGGACAACCTGAGCAGCACCTCCCCAGGGGCTGTGGTGAAACCTGGGAATGTCCTCCTGGAGTTCTGCTCCACCCTCGGTTCCTCCCCTGTGGGTGCTGCCAGGTGAATTTTTGGGATTCAAACCAAGTCTTGAGGAACGACGAGGATTTTTGGGAGCAAACACTGACAGGGAACGTGCCAGAAGGTTTGGGAAGGGCAGAAATCTGCTTGAGCTGTTGACACCTGAGCTGCTTCTTCCTCTCTCTAAGTTCCAAACTGGCAGGTGAAGGGGAAAAGCGACGGGTGAGGACGGAATTAGGGACGGGAATAACTGGGCAGGAGTGACCCCAGGAGTTTGTGGTGTTGGTAAGGTATTGGAAAGCAGGCTGGTGGTGTCCGATGGGAGAGATGATCTGAAGAGCAGCATGCTCTTTGGGACACGTGGTTTATTGGTGGTGGGAAGGCAGCCTGACTGGGGAAGAGTCCAAAGGTCTAAGGGGGCAGGGATCCAGCAGAGCAAGAGAGCAAGAGCTCAATTTACCTGTTACATTCCATTTTAACCCTTTCTATCGTGAATATTCTAATGAGCATCGACCAATCACCTCGAGATACAAAACCTACAGAATCTACATACAGCCTATGGAACTACAACATTACAATGCTACTCTACATACCAAAACCTGTGAAACCACCTTATCCCTGATACCTGAGAAGGTCCAACCCCTTATTCATCCTTTTGTCTTGGCAGGGGTGTCACTGACTCACCCAGCCCAGTCTTTTCAGCTGACCTAATCACCCTCTTCCTGCCCAGCACCCTACAGTTCAAATTTTGCTTTCAATTCTATTCCTCTTGTAGGTTTCATACTCTTAGAATCTTTTACTAATAAATCATCTCTGCAGGGCCGAGCTACTTCATCCTCTCCAGCCGTAAGGCTCAGCTCTGACTCAGAACATTTTTTTGGGAGAAAGGAGATCTTGTCAGAGCCTTCTCCTGGCTCCCAGGTGTATCTGGAGTGCGGGGATGGAGCAGCAGCACTGCTCAGGTTCCCTTCTTGGTCTCTCAGTGAATTAATTCTCTTTAATCTCGGGGGTTTGATGAAGGAGTTGAGATTAAATTTGGATTTCAGGGTGACTTTTGGGAGAATTCCCACTTTTCCAGCGTGGTGTGGGACTCACCCTGTGGTGCAGATTCTCTCTGATGAGAGGCTGGTTTGCTCAATACCCCAATAATTTAATTTAAAACTTCCTAGTTTGGTGATTCCCGCTTGCTCCAAACCCCATCCAACCTGACCTTGGGCACTTCCAGGGATTGGAAGTCCACAAATTAAAAAAAAAGCCAAAAAAACCCCCTAAAAAAATAAATTTCAGGTCAATTCCACCTTGGCAAAAATGACTTTTACAGAAGAAATCTCTGCAAATCCCCTCTGATTCCTGACAAGGAGCCGCCATTGTCCCGAAATCCAACGAATGCCTGAATCAGACGGGACGAAGTGGGAATAATTCAGCTGAGCAAATACTGCCTCTCCATAAAACGGCCTGGAATAACACGCAGAGGGCTGGAAAAACACGGCAGTGACCAAGGAAAACACCAGCACATCCATATTAATTTCTCATTTTCGGTTGGGAGAGAAGCCCTCAGTCGCTTATTAAAGCACATTTTCAATTTTTACTTTCTTTTTTTTTTTTTTTTTTTTTTCATGCCCTGATGGAGCAAACCAGGCCTGCTCAGGAAAAGGTGCCCGAGTCACCTTCAGGGGAAATGGAGAGATGCTTAAAGCTCCCGAGCTCCTTTTGCTGATTCCAGCCTCCCAAACTTGCTGGGAAAAAAACAGCCGAAATCTGGCAAAATTTGGTCGGAGCAAACAGCCAGGAACCAGAAGAAATATTTCCCCTTGCGCTGTTAAAACAGGGAGGAATATTGTTTTTAGGGAGAGCTTTTATTGCATTGTCTGCAGCCTGAGAAAGTCCAGAGCAGCGCAAATCCGCCCCGAAAGCCGTTCCGACGGAGCTGGAATTCTCTAATTCCTGGTGTCAGTGTGTGTGTGTGTGTGAGCCGGGGCTATGCGGAGTGCGCGCAGTGGGGTTTTCAAAACAAGGTTCCCTGGCAGCTTTAAATAATTATTGGGGGAATCAAGAAGAGATTAAACAGCCTTCCTTCCACCTCCCCATCCTCAGCCCCGCTGCCTTTCCCTGGGAGGGCAGCGGGAGCCGGAGGTGGCGGGGGGGATGCCTGGGGAAGCTCCCGCTCCGCTCTTGGCCGGGATTGTGGGATTCCAGTTTTCCCCTCGTGGGTTTTTTCTCGCCTCAGAACACCCACCCCTGGAAGGGCTGCACTGGGGAGGTGTTTACAGGAACCCAGCCGGGGCTGTCAGAGGATGGGAAGCGGCAGCAGCCGCCGGATTTGGGAGCCCGGAGCTTCCCAAATTGAAATGTTCCAGCGCTGCCGAGCTGAGCTGGGAGGGGAAGGGAGAGAGCAGCCGGATATTTGGGGAGGGGAGTGTTCCCTGGGATGGGATGGGATGGGATGGGATGGGATGGGATGGGATGGGATGGATGGATTTTATTGTGCTGGCAGCGTGGGGGGCAAGGCAGATCCTCGGGATGCTGGCAGCGGGAGGGGCTCCTGCTGCCTGGAATTCCCGCTGGGATTCGCTCCTCCCGTGTCTGCAGGGAAAGTTCAGCCCCTGGACTGGGGAGCAGGGTTGGTGGGATCGCTGACAAGAGCCCACTCCTGCCTTTCCAAGGGGGCTCATCCAGGGAATTCCATCGTCCTGGGAATGGCCCCGTCTGGTGCACACAGAGATTTTGGAGCAGTGTCAGGGCTTGGTGTTGCCTCTGACCTGGGGTGCTGAGGGAAAATGTTCCTCAGGGAGAAGAGATCAAATCCGGGCTCCAGGGCGGCTCCATCCTGGGGGAGCAGCCAGACCCTCCTCATTCCGTGTGCCTTGGGAGCAGAATTCCCTGCAGGATCTCACTCCAGGAGCATCCCTGTGTGTTGATGGTGCCGCACACGGAGCCTCTTCCAGGTGCTGCCCAGGGCTGCAGCTGCCTGGGAAGAACAATTCCTTGTCTCTCCATCTTTGTTCTGTGGAAAGGCAGGAGCTGAGATGGGGAATTCATCCCTCCAGCCCCAAACTCCAGGGATTTGCTGCCCTTCCCACCATCCCCGCCACCTCTGGCTGCCCAGGGAAAGGCCACCAAGGTGTTCTGCACATTTTTTGTGTCTCCACGAATTTCCAGGCTTCCTGGCTGCCTTCTTTAGCCCGAAGGTTTGTGGGGTTTGTGTTTTCCCTGCTTTTCCCCCCTTGCCCAGCTGTCAGTTCATCCCAGGCATTTCTCTGAGCTCACTTGGCTGTCGCTCCCTCTGCATTTCCCATCACTTCGGAATGTGGCTCCTGGGGTGATGGAAACGTCTCCTGCTCCTTATCCAGGGTCCCCATCCAGGGAGGTGAAGCATCCCTGGAATATCCTTGGAGTTGCTGATTTTCGGGGTCTTTTCCAGCCTCAGGGTTCTGTGAACCCCAGCTCTGCTTTGCTCTCCCTCAGGTGCAGCAGGCGAGCTCCTCCACTGAAGAATTCCCGTGACCCAGGAGCTCTCTCCCTAAAATATTTTCCATGTGGAGCAGTGGGAAGCTTGGGCAGGGTGTCCTGAGTTGGTCCCACAAGGGTTATGGGATTATGGGATGGTTTGGGGGGAGAGGGACCTTAAAGATCATCTCATTCCAACCCTTGCCATGAGGAGAATCCATGGCAAGGATCATCAGTCCCGATCCTGACCCCAAAATCCCACCCTGGGAGCGTTGTCCAAACGCTCCTGGAGCTTTGGGAGCCCTGGGATTGTGCCCATTCCCTGGGGAGCCATTCCAGCTCCCACCAGACTTCCTTCCTGAAGAGTTCAGGAGAGCTTTGCAGAGCCTCTATCCCCAGACCTCCCTGGGGAGCCACTTTGGAAAAGCTTGGAGGTGTCCGGATGTGCGAGAGCTTCTGGGATAGAGCAGGACACAGCGGGGGGAAGCACAAGGTGGAGCAAGGGGCTGGAATCTCCTGGAATTCCATCCCGGTTTTGCAGCTCAGCTGCTGGTTTCTGACAGAGCTGGGCCAGAGGAGGTCCCGGAGCCTGGGGTGGGAGCTCAGCTCGTGTTTTCCGCGGGGCTCCGGAGCCGCTCTCGCGTGAGGCCGCCCTGGGAAGGCAGAGATAAGAGAGCTGCCTCCATCCGATTGCAATCAGCTTTTGTTCCTCCTCCCACTTCTGAAGTTGGGAACAAACCCAACTCTGCATCAGCCATGTTCCTCAGGGAGGACCTGGCTTCCCACCCTGCTATTTTTAGAGGGCCCTGTCCTCGGCCATATGGAGAGCAGCTTGGTTTCCCCACCCCACAGCTCCTGTTTGATCTCTTGTGCATCTCCAAGGAACGGGGATCGATAACTGATCCATCCAAGGCTGAACTGGAAGTTTAAAATGGCTCAAAGCCGGGTTGGACGGGGCTTGGAGCCCCCTGGGACAAAGGAAGGTGTCCTTGCCCATGGCAGGGGTGGCACTGGATGGGCTTTGAGGTCCTTCCCACCCAAACCATTGAGGGATTCTCTGATTGCTGCAGCCACATCCAGGACATGCTCAGCCAGTGACCCTCCTTCTCCTTCTCCTTCTCCTTCTCCTTCTCCTTCTCCTTCTCCTTCTCCTTCTCCTTCTCCTTCTCCTTCTCCTTCTCCTTCTCCTTCTCCTTCTCCTTCTCCTTCTCCTTCTCCTTCTCCTTCTCCTTCTCCTTCTCCTTCTCCTTCTTTCTTCTCCCTCCAGCTCCAGCTCCACCACAGCCTTTCTCTCCCACTGGCACGGTCCAGTTCCAGGTTCTTCCCTTCCTTCACACGCCCTGGCCCAGCCTCAGGAGTAACTTGGTGCTTCTTCAGCCACTGCTCATTTTCCTGATGTTCTGCTGCTGCTCCTGCTCAGTCCAGTTAAACCGGGGTGAATTGATATTAAACAGAAAGCCAAGAGCTGATGAAGGGATCTGAGTGTGCAGGAACTCCCTGACCTCACTGAACTTCCTGCAGATTCCTGATGGGGTTAGGAGGGTCATTGTTCCCCAAAGAGCCACCCTACCTGAACTAAAGATCCTGAGGAATTGGGATCATCCCATTTACATTCCCACTTTTATCCGTGAACCAAATCCAGCACTGCTACAGCTCCAGCTTGGCCTTTCAGCTCTCAGCAGTTCCTAACAGGTTTGGACCATGTCCCAAGCCTGGCTTAAAAGAATCCCAGGACACCTCAAGTGGCATTTGTGACCCTGGGAGTTGTGCAGCTCCATCTCCACGTTTCATTCTGAGAGAAAACAGGGAGCATGCCAGGATCTTCCATCGGCCCCAAATCCTTTCCACGTTCCCTTGGCTGCATCTCAGACTGCTCTCCTGCTGCCTCCTGTGAGTGGAATGGAAGTTTGCAAGAACCTGAGGAACACAGGGAGGTTCCTGGGATGAGAGAGAAGGGATTGTGCTGACCTGGATCCCATTTCTGTGCTGGAAATTCCATGGAGCTCCATTTCCACGTTGTCCTTCTGAGAGAAAACAATGAACGTGCCAAGGTCCTCCATTGGCCCCAAATCCTTTCCACGTTCCCTTGGCTGTATCTCCAACTCTTCTTCTGCTGCCTTCCATGAGTGACCCAGTTTGGAAGAGCCTGAGGAACCCAAGGAGGTTCTTGGGATGTGAGGAAAGGGATTGTGCTGACCTGGATCCCATTTCTGTGCCAAGAATTCCATGGAGCTCCATTTCCACGTTGTCCTTCTGAGAGAAAACAAGGAGCATGCCAAGATCTTCCATTGGTCCCAAATCCTTTCCACATTCCCTTGGCTGCATCTCAGCCTGTTCTCCTGCTGCCTTCCACGAGTGACCCAGTTTGGAAGAATCTGAGGAACCCAGGGAGGTTCCTGGGGTGAGAGAGAAGGGATTGTGCTGACCTGGATCCCATTTCTGTGCCAGGAATTCCATGGAGCTCCATTTCCACGTTGTCCTTCTGAGAGAAAACAATGAACGTGCCAAGATCCTCCATTGACCCCAAATCCTTTCCACGTTCCCTTGGCTGCATCTCCAACTTTTCTTCTGCTGCCTTCCACGAGTGACCCAGTTTGGAAGAACCAGAGGGACCCAGGGAGGTTCTCAGGGTGAGAGAGAAGGGATTGTGCTGATCTGGATCCCATTTGCCAGGAATTCCATGGAGCTCCATTTCCACGTTGTCCTTCTGAGAGAAAACAATGAACGTTCCAAGATCTTCCATTGGTCCCAAATCCTTTCCACATTCCCTTGGCTACATCTCCAACTGTTCTCCTGCTGTCTTCCACGAGTGACCCAGTTTGGAAGAATCTGAGGAACCCAGGGAGGTTCTCGGGGTGAGAGGGAAGGGATTGTGCTGACCTGGATCTCATTTTCTGGGAATTCCATGGAGCTCCATTTCCACGTTGTCCTTCTGAGAGAAAACAATGAGCGTTCCAAGATTTTCCATTGGTCCCAAATCCATTCCACATTCCCTTGGCTGCATCTCAGACTCTTCTCCTGCAGCCTTCCACGAGTGACCCAGTTTGGAAGAACCTGAGGGACCCAGGGAGGTTCTCGGGGTGAGAGGGAAGGGATTGTGCTGACCTGGGTCCCATTTCTGTGCCGGAAATTCCATGGAGCTCCATTTCCACGTTGTCCTGAGAGAAAACAATGAACGTGCCAAGATCCTCCATTGACCCCCAAATCCATTCCACATTCCCTTGGCTGCATCTCAGCCTGTTCTCCTGCTGCCTTCCAGGAGTGACCCAGTTTGGAAGAACCTGAGGGACCCAGGGAGGTTCCTGGGATGAGAGGGAAAGGATTGTGCTGACCTGGATCCCATTTGCCAGGAATTCCATGAAGCTCCATTTCCACGTTGTCCTTCTGAGAGAAAACAAGGAACGTGCCAAGGTCCTCCATTGACCCCAAATCCATTCCACATTCCCTTGGCTGCATCTCAGCCTGTTCTCCTGCTGCCTTCCAGGAGTGACCCAGTTTGGAAGAACCTGAGAACCTGAGGAACCCAGGGAGGTTCTCGGGATGAGAGGGAAGGGATTGTGTTGACCTGGATCCGATTTCTGTGCCAGGAATTCCATGGAGCTCCATTTCCACGTTGTCCTTCTGAGAGAAAACAATGAGCGTTCCAAGGTCCTCCGTTGGCCCCAAATCCTTTCCACATTCCCTTGGCTACATCTCCAACTCTTCTTCTGCTGCCTTCCAGGAGTGACCCAGTTTGGAAGAACCAGAGGGACCCAGGGAGGTTCTCAGGGTGAGAGAGAAGGGATTGTGCTGATCTGGATCCCATTTCTGTGCCAGGAATTCCATGAAGCTCCATTTCCACGTTGTCCTGAGAGAAAACAATGAGCGTTCCAAGGTCCTCCATTGACCCCAAATCCATTCCACATTCCCTTGGCTACATCTCCAACTCTTCTGCTGCCTTCCACAAGTGACCCAGTTTGGAAGAACCTGAGGAACCCAGGGAGGTTCCTGGGATGAGAGGGAAGGGAATTGTGCTGACCTGGATCCCGTTCTTGTGCCGGGATTCCACGGAGCCAGGTTTCCACGAGAGGACAGCTGCGCCACCGCTGTCACGAGCTCTGAAGTCTCTCCAAAACCTCCTTTCCTTTCCCTGCTGCCTGCTCGGCGCCCTCGGCGCGTCCCGATCCGGGGAGGTTTGGGCTGCCTTGGGATCAAAGCTCCGCTCGTGATCCCGGCGCGTTCCAAGGCCGGCGCTTGCCGGCTGCCCCGGCCAAGCTTGAGCTGTTCCCTTTCAACACCCGCAGCTCCTGCTCCTTCCAGGGGCGATTAGGCACGGAGCTCGAGCGGAGCCGGGGCCCGGGAACTCGTTTGAAGGCCCGGGACAGGGTTTGACACAATCGTCAGGAGTTGCTTTAATTAGGCTCGGCAAAATGTTTTCCATTTTAGAGCGAGGCGTTCCGCTTGTCGCCGCGCCGCACGGAGTCACAGCTGAGACGTGGAGGAACCGCGAGGGCTGAGAGAATTCCAGAGGAGAACGAGGTCACGGGGAGTGGCTGCACAAGGACGCATTCCCACCTCTGGAAGATCCCCAAATCTCCACGCACAGCGGCTCCTCAGCCGAGCACAGCTCCCGTCTCTGAGAATCCCGGGATGGTTTGGGTTGGAGGGAGCTTAAATCCCATCCCATTCCCACCCCATCCATGGCAGGGACACCTCCCTTTATCCCAGGTGGATCCAAGCCCCAATGTCCAGCCTGGCCTTGGACATTCCCAGGGATCCAGGGGCAGCCCCGGCAAAGCTGGGAATTCCAGCCCAGCCAGGAATTCCTGCCCAAGATCCCATCCATCCCTGCCCCCCGGCAGTGGGAAGCCGTTCTTGTTCTTCCCCTCTGATGTTTCAATTACTTTGAGGGGTTAAAGACTCTTGCTGTGAATTGGCCTTCACAATTCCGCAACGAATATTCAGGATTTTAGCCTCAAATCCGAATATTTAGATGCAGATCCTTCACGCACAGAGTGTTGGAAGGGTCCCACAAGGATGATGGAATCCAGCTCTTTTGGAGTTGGGTCCGATGGTCACAGCCATTCCAGGGAATCATCAGTGCCGTCAGGGAATGATCCACGTGAACGTTCTGTGCAGCTGCAGAGGGGAACATTTAATTAATTCCGAGGCAATTATCCTGACGAGCCGGTCCAGCTCCGAGCGGGGACATTTTCCCCGTTGCTGTGTGGATGCCAGATGGGAGCACAGGCTGTTATTAGGGCTTGGCTTGCCCCTCCTGAGGTTCCTGGCAGGTAATCAGTGTGTTTTTCCCATTTGGAGGTTTGGATTTCAGCGTTCTGGGAATTGGGCCCACAGGGATGTCCAGGAGATGTTTCAGTGTGAATGGAAGGTTTTCTTTTTTTTTTTTTTTTTATTTTTATTTCATATTCCCACTAGGAAATATTCCTTGCCCTTGCCAAATACCAGGATGCAAATAGAAATCTCTGGGCTGCGTTTGGCAGCAGATGGAAAACTCAGCCAGGCAGGAAGTTTTTCCAGGACTTAATGTGCGTGGACTCCTGGGATTCAGTAAAACCTGGTGTGGCTCACCTCATTGCTGCCCTCCAGCTCTGCTTCTCACAGATCATGAGGGTTGGGAAAGACCTCCAGGATCACACAGAATCATGGAATTAACCAGGCTGGAAAAGACCTCCGAGGTCGTTGAGTCCAGCTGGTGACCTCACACCACCAGGTGCCACATCAAGTCCAACCTCTGAGGTGACCTTTTTGTCACCTCCTGCCCTGCCCAAGCCCAGGGGTGAGCTGCTCTGTTTCAGTCCCTGGGTTGATGCCCTGAGCTGGAGCAGAGGCTGGGCAGAGCCAGAGAATAAAGCAGAGATTTATTGAAAGGGATTTTTAGGGTGCACCTTGGGCAGGGCAAGAGCCTGGCCAGGGCTGCACCCAAGGGGGACACAAAATGGGCACAAAATGGACACAAAATGGACACAAAATGGTCATGAAATGGACACAAAGTGGTCACAAAATGGGCACAAAATGGACACAGAATGGTCACAAAATGGACCCAAAATGGACACAAAATGGACACAAAATGGGCACAAAATGGACACAGAATGGACACAAAATGGACCCAAAATGGACATGGAATGGACACAAAGTGGACACAGAATGGACACAAAATGGACACAAAATGGACCCAAAATGGTCACAAAATGAACCCAAAATGGACACAAAATGGACACAAAATGGACACAAAATGGACACAAAATGGACACAGAATTGTCACAAAAGGGACACAGAATGGACACAAAATGGACACAAAATGGACAAACGATCACCAGGCCTCACACTTTGATCAGTTCTAGTCCATTTGCACATTGGGGTTTAATTGTCCAGTTCCAGCTCCAGGCTGTGAGGTCCCATCCTGCTTGTTCCTCCCTCCAGCCACCCCTGTTTGTGCTTTTGGGCTGAAAGTTGTCCTTGGTGCTCAGCAGGAACAGGATTTGTTTTGTGTCCCTGCTCTGTGCAGAGCTGAGTGACCCTGAGTGTGAGCTCAGAGCTGCACCCCTGGGCAACACAGAACCTGAAACACATCAAAGCTCAGACTGAAGGCACCAGGGTCTGAGGCCTTGTGCCACCAGAACCAGGAGTGGGCAGTTGCAGATGGTCCATGAGGTGCTGCCCCATCGCCCCTCATCCCCTGTGTGCTCTGCAGTTCGTGGTTTGAGTCTGGGGGTTCTTCTGCTCTTGCTGAGGGGTTTGTCACCTGCACTGATGAGGAGTTTCTCATGGACCTCATCAGGAGTCACCCAAGGAGCTGATGGAGGCTCTGGTCACTCAGAGCTGTTGATGCTGATCCTAATTTACCACCTCTGGATATTTGTGGGAGCTGGCAGGATTTGGGGTGAGGTGAGGCTGGGATGTGAGTGGGGGCTGGAAGCAGCAAACCCTCAGGACTGTGGAAGGTGAAGGTCGCTCACATGGAATTCGCTCTGCATCTGATATCAAAGTCGGTGACGATGTCATCGGAGAAATTCCATCTTAGGTTGCCTCCCTGAGATCCTAAAAATCAGGTTAGAATGGAAATTCATTGTTTTTTAGGGAGCTGGCTCCCATCTCCTGGTGACCTGTGGTGGCTCAGGTGCCCCCTGGGTCGGACCCTCTGCTGGGGTTACAGGGAGGGACCTGCTCTGTTCTCATCCCAACCTCTGCAGGATTCCAGGGAACGGTTTGGGCTCCCGTGGGATTGTTGGAAAGACCAAGGAAGCCCTTGCAGAGGCGAGCTCACTCCTCAGTCCTGTGCTTTCTGTAGGATTCCAGCGCCATTCCCAAAGGTTTTATTGGTTGGCTGTGAGGCCGCTGCTGTCGGGGGAGCCCCGGGAGCAGGGAATGAGGATCATCACCAGGAGATTATTCCATGGCCTTCAGCACGGCTGCTCCCTCCCCACTCTGGCTGCTGCAGGCTGGGAAGGGGAGCTCGTTCCTGCCCATTCCCAAAGGAGGGGAGCAGCAGGATCAGCGTTTTCCTGGGATGGACGCGGATCAGAGATCCTCGGGACCCCCTGGGTGTTGGGTTTTTCCTTGGCAGGAAATCAGGATCCACAACAAACGTGGGGCTCTGAGGGGTTGGTGTTCCCCTGAGACAGCTGCAGAGTTCCTGATCCCTAGAGATGCTGTTGGGTGGCTTTGGAGCTTTGGGAATGTGGAATGTCCCTGGTTTGGCCCGGCACTGTCTGTCAGCTGCAGACTTGCCCTGATTTCCACAATCCAGGGAGTCACAGAGGGGTTTGGGTGGGAAAGGACGTGAAGGATCATCTCATCCCACAGGCAGGGACACCTCCCACTGCCCCAGGCTGCTCCAAGCCCCAATGTCCAACCTAGCCTTGGACATTCCCAGGCATCCAGGGGCAGCCACAGCAAAGCTGGGAAACCTCTGGCAGGATCCTTTTGGAGACACCTCAGGGTGCTCAGAGTGTCTGGAGAGGATGGAGTTAAACGAGTTTTGATGTGAAATCAGCTCCAATGGATTTAGGATGTCCTAAAGAAGTGGATTTTCTGACAGCCAAAATCCATGTGGGAACAGAGGGAGCTGTTTTCCTCTCTGAGCCTTGCAGGGCAAGATGCAGCCTTGCATCTTCTAAATAAAATTTTTTACTCATCCTTTTGCCCTTTCCTGCTGAGCTGCTGCACCTTGCAGGATGCACAGTGGAGCAGTTCAGGCAGAGGATCCCGAGGGAGCCATGTCCTGAGCAATCCCTCTGGAATGTCCTGGTGGCAGCTGTTGGTTTGGTTCCACCTGCAGCAGAACGTTCACCTCTGAGCATTGTGCAGGGGTTGTCTCCTCACCTCGCTGGAGTTGGACAAAGGTGGGACTCCATCTGATTTTTGTGATCATTGTGATTATATGATAAACTGGAATCTTTATCAGCATTGGAAATGGGATAGCTGAGGCCTGAGGGATTTGATTTGTCAAAGAAGGGGGTTTTGATTTGTGTTTAAAGAACGCTGATCCCAGCCACCATTTAACATCAGCAGCAGGGGTGGAGGAGCTGCAGGTCAGAGCTGGGCCATGGGTTTGGGAGCGGAGTGAAGACCTTCAGGGATGATCCATCCAGTGATCCATCCACCACTTCTGGGAGCAGAACCGGGGTTTGTGCAGGGGTTGTCTCCTCACCTCTCTGGAGTTGGACAGAGGTGGGACTCCATCTGATTTTTGTGATCATGGTGATGATATGATAAACTGGAATCTTTATCAGTGTTGGAAACGGGATTTGTGAAGCGTGAGGGATTTATTTGGTTTGTCAGAGAAGGGGGTTTTGATTTGTGTTTAAAGAACACTGATCCCAGCCACTGTTTAACATCAGCAGCAGGGATTGAGGAGTTGAAGGTCAGAGCTGGGCCATGGGTTTGGGAGCGGAGTGAAGACCTTCAGGGATGATCCATCCAGTGATCCATTCACCACTTCAGGCAGCAGAACCAGGGTTTGTGCAGGGGTTGTCTCCTCACTTTGCTGGAGTTGGACAAAGATGGGACTCCATCTGATTTTTGTGATCATGGTGATTATATGATAAACTGGAATCTTTATCAGTGTTGGAAACAGGATTTGTGAGGCGTGAGGGGTTTGATTTGTCAGAGAAGGGGGTTCTGATTTGTGTTTAAAGAACACTGATCCCAGCCACTGTTTAGCAGCAGGGGTGGAGGAGCTGCAGGTCAGAGCTGGGTCATGGGTTTGGGAGTGAAGACCTCCAGGGATGATCCACCCAGTGATCCATCCACCACTTCAGGGAGCAGAACCAGGGTTTGTGCAGGGGCTGTCTCCTCACCTGGCTGGAGTTGGACAAAGATGGGACTCCATCTGATCTTTATGATCATTGTGATCATAAAAATTCATGATTTTGTGTTTATATGATAAACTGGAATCTTTATCAGTGTTGGAAACAGGATTTGTGAGGCGTTTGATTTGTCAGAGAAGGGGGTTTTGATTTGTGTTTAAAGAACACTGATCCCAGCCACTGTTTAACATCAGGGGTGGAGGAGCTGCAGGTCAGAGCTGGGCCATGGGTTTGGGACTGAAGACCTCCAGGGATGATCCACCCAGGCTTGTGGTGCCCGTTGCGTCATCCCTGGAAAACCTTCACAATCCCAATGAGTCATTTTCCCTACAAGCTCCAAGTTCCAACCACAGCCCCTGGCCTCGAGGTGGGCACCAGCTCCTCCTCTGCATCCTTTGGGATCCAGGGGCTACCTGGGCGCCGCCACCCCAGAGCACCACCGGCCGATTCCAGCTTTGTTTTTCTTCTCGTGGCCAAGACCAAATTCCAAAAGCCAAGAGGAGCCGAGAGGGAAGGGCAGCTGAGCTCCAGCTGGGGCAGCCCAGGGTTTGGGAGCTGCCATTTGGGCTCTGATAACGCTCCTTGTGTGGCCCTGGGTGAGCTGTTAATCCGAGGGGTGCCGCTGGAGCCCGGCGTTTTTAACAGCTCGTTAACGAAAACAGGGAATAATTAACGGCTTCTTCTGGAGATATTGCCCATGACCAAGGGTGGCTGCCTTCGGGGGAGATGCCCGTTTTTCCAGACCTCCTTCATTTCACTCCTGGGAGATGGGTTTTTCCACTCTTCCAAAGAGGGTTTTTCTTGACTGGCGGGCGCCGCCAAGTTCAGCGTTCTCCCGGACGGAATAAAGAACGTGTTTATGGATCTTGGTGGAACTTGGAAATTCTTGGAGTGCTGAACTGGCTCTGACTCACGGAGGAGCCTGACCCTGGGGGAGAGGGTGGCCTTGGACACCAGGGCTTGGCTGAGTCAGAAGGAGTTTTTTGGTTGTCTGGGGTTTGTTTTGGGAAGGATCCCAGGGCTGGTATCAGCTGGGGCCGTGAGGGATGAGACGTGGCCTCGGTGCCCCTCTCTGAATTCCCGCTCTTTGTTCCTCTCTGTATTTACATTTTTTCCTCACCAAGCCATTCCCAGGGTTAAGGGCTCTCTCTCTCTCTCTGTTCTCACTCCAGACCGAGGTGTTTGGGCAGCTTGAAGAGCACAAGAATTTTTACAGGAAAATTCACTTTAAATGAGAAGATTTCAGTGTTGACAAAATCTGGGAGTTCAGCACTCTGAGCCCAGCCGGGGCCCAGCGGTGTCAGTTCTGTGCTCTGGGTGTGCTCCAGGTGCAGAAACAACTCCAGGTGGAACACTGGTGATTTTCTCATCTCTAGGCCTTGAAACTCTGGCATTTCATGGGATCATGGAATGGGTTGGATTGGGAAGGACCCTAAATCCCGTCCACGGGATGGGATTTAATCCTGTCCTGCTATGGGCAGGGACACCTCCCACTGTCCCAGGTGGATCCAAGCCCCAGTGTCCAACCTGGCCCTGGACACTCCTAAATCCCGAGTTATTGCTGGTTGGGATGTTCATGGAATGGTTTGGGTGGGAAGAGACCTTAAATCCCATCCAGTGCCACCCCCTCCCACCATCCCAGGTGGATCCAACCCGGCCTTGGGCACGGCCAGTGATCCAGGGGCAGCCCCAGCCAAGCTGGGAATTCCAGCCCAGCCAGGAATTCCTGCCCAAGCTCCCAGCCCAAGCTCCCCTTGCCCAGTGGGAAGCCATTCCCTGTCTCCTGTCCCTGCAGCCCTTGTCCCCAGCCCCTCTCCAGCTCTCCTGGAGCCCCTGCAGGCCCTGCCAGGGGCTCCCAGCTCTCCCTGGAGCCTTCCCTTCTCCAGGGGAACATTCCCAGCTCTCCCAGCCTGGCTCCAGAGCAGAGGGGCTCCAGCCCTGCAGCAGCTCCGGGGCTCCTCTGGGCTCTCTCCAGCAGCTCCACGTCCTTCTGCTCTTGGCCCCAGGGCTGGGGCAGCTCTGCAGGGGGGGTCTCACCTCGGGGGGCACAGGGACACAATTCCCACCTTTCCTTTGGGATCAGCCCAGGCTTGGGGTTGGATCTGGGCTGGGCCATTCCAGTCTCATCCCAAACATCCCAAACCCTCCTCCTTAGCTCATCTCAATCCCATCTCCTCCCAGCCTGGATTTGTTGCCCTGACCCAGGTGCAGGACTTTGCACTTGGCCTTGTCCCTCATGTCCAGCCCAAGGGCTTAAATTCCCTTTTCTTGTTGCCTTCAGTTGTACAAATTCCTTAATCCCATTTTTTTTGTCAGCTTTCTGCCCTCTTTTCTCCCCTTTTTCAGGAATTCTCCTTGCCTGTCTGCTCTCTGTCTTTCTGCTTCGTTGCTGCTCCCTCTTTTATTAATGTTTATTCCCTTAATTCCCTAAAGGATTGCAGGTTCAATCAGTGGAAAATAATTGCCAGGATATTCTTCAGTCTCCTGCTCTCTCCAAATGTTCAGGTACATTGCCCTGGTCACTAATTCCTTCTCCTGGAGAATAACCTGGAGCTAATTCCCAATTCTTTTGGCTTTCTTTGGCCTCCTGGGGTTGATTTTGTGGCACTAAACTGCAAATCTGAGTTCCCTGGCTGAGGACTTAGAGCTCACTAACCTTTGCTGTGCTTATAAATCAGCTTCCCAATGGAAAAACTCCCAGTTTGTCCAGTCTGGGCATCTGCTGGGTCGTTGGAAACGAGAGGTTTTCCACCAAACCTCTGGAATTTGGGTGTCAGAACCGAGTCCAGTCCTTCAGGTGGAGTCACACCGACATCTCCATGGTTGAACACCTGACCTGGACAATCTGCTCCTCCAAAATGTGTTTTACCTGCCAGGGGCTTGCAGCCCAAAGGGATCTGGGATCTCCGTGGCTGTGGTTCCATGACCTCTCTCAGCTGTTCACAAAATTGAGATTTTTTTTCCTTTTTCCCCCCCAGTTCTTCAGGGGAAAAGGAATTCATGGAATCCCTGAGTGGTTTGGGTGGAAGGGACCATAAACCCCATCTCATTTCACCCCCTGCCTTGAGCAGGGACATCTCTGCCATCCCAGGTTGCTCCATCCAACCCAGCCTTCAAAACTTCCAAAAATTCCTCTTTTAGAGGAAGAATCCATTAGATTTTTTTTTAATGTTCCCAAAAAAAAAAAAAAAAAAAAAAAAAAAAAAAAAAAAAAAAGAAACAAGGGATAAACTTCAACAGCCAGTGATTTCTCCGTGGATCTCTCGCTTCCCAAAGCAGCCCCTGCACATCCTAACACCAGATTTCCCTTTGTCAGCCCCAGCTTTTCCCTTTATTCCATTTGCCATGTCCCCTTTTTCTTTTTTTTTTTTTTCCCCCTGGTTTGTTTTATTTTATTTTTTTTTTGTTTTGTTTTATGGCCTCTTTAACTCCCATCTGTGCCAGGTTTGCCTTTTAACCAGCGTGGCCGCCCCGCTCAGTTGTGGGATTGTGGCTTCTGGAGCATCTCGTTAAAATGTTCTTAAACAATTTTCAATTAGGCTTCATATTTTTCTGATTACGTTCCCTCTCCCCACTGATTTGCCTCTTTAATTGTTTTCAGCTTGGTGGAACCTTTGAGATGTGTGGATGGTTGTGTTTGTGTGGACTCTTGGTGGTGCTGGTTTATTCCCAATTTCCATGCATTTATACATTTTTTTGTGATCGCAGTTGAGAGCAAGTCGTGGTTGTTCGAGTTTCAGCTGTCCAAAGAAAAAAAAGGAAAAAGTGGGAGAAAGAAGTGGCTGCTCATTGTAAAAGTGAATTTTTCCAAGTGGGCACTTGGCCCAGGAGGTGCTGATTTCGGGGTTTGTGGCGTTTTCCACGGGATGGTGGCTCTGGAATGAAGGGGTGGCATCTCCAGCCTTGGGATGGTTCCTGCTGAGCTTGGTGTGGTTTGTTTGATCAGGGAATTCTGGGATGGGATGGTGGAAAGGGACCTTAAAGATCCTCTGGTTCCGTGGGCAGGGAGCCCTCCCACCATCCCAGGTGGTTCCAAGCCCCAGTGTCCAACCTGGCCTTGGGAATCTGTGCCAGGGCCTCACCTCCCTCAGAGGGAAGGATTTCCCCTTATTATCCCATCTGAACACAGTCACAGAATCCCGGGATCACTGGGGTTGGAAAATCCCTCCAGGACCATCCAGGCCGACCTGGGATTGGTCCCCACCTTGGCACTGAGGGCCACATCCAGGAATTCCATGGACACCTCCAGGGATGGGGACTCCAAACCTCCCTGGGCACTTCCAAGGCCTGAGCACCCTTTCCATGGGGAAATCCATGCAGGTGTCCTGGATTCCTGTGAGGGAACTGGAAAAGGGGAGGAAAGCCCAGGTTCCTGTGGAAGGTGAAGGCAACACCAGGCTGGGCTGTGTCCCACCAGGGCCACCTGGAGACCTCTCCTGTGACCTCACAGAGCCAGGGAACCAACCTGGGATGGCTTTTGAGGAGGAACAGGCAGGGAAGGGCCGTGTGGGAGAACCACCAGCAGAGAGACCTGGATCCGTGTCCCACCAGGAGAAGGACGGGAATCTCTCCTCCACCATCCCATCCCCAGGGCGTTGTCCTGCCCCTCTCCCGAGGATTGTCCTCTGCAGGGACCTCCTGGCGGAGCCGTCCCAGAGCTGGGGGTTGTGCTGGGATGCTCGGAGGGGCGGGATGATCCCACGTTACCCCCGGGGTGACCTTGGGAGCGGGATGGAAGCGATCAGTGCTCGGCAGCGGGGCCTCATCTGCAGCTGCTTAGTGACCCCTTGGCACAACGCGCTGCGCGGGGTCATCTGGTTCCAGTTTCACCAGGAACAGAGGGAAACCTTGGGAACAGACTTCCCCGACATCCAGTTTCACTTGTTGTGGATGCTTGGAATACTTTGGAACCCACATCTTTGGGGTTTCCAGGAGGGGGTTTTGGCCGGCGAGCCCCGGCGACCATTTGAGATTTAGGGTTTTTGTTTTTTTGTTTTTTTGTTTTTTTGTTTTTGATTCCAGAAGTGCCCCGGAGGTTGCATTGTAGGGCCTTTTTCCTTATGCAAAACATAAAAGTGCTGCCTTTTTAGTTGGTTTTTTTTTCCTTTTTTTTTTTTTTTTTTTTCAAATTATAACCATCTTTTTCATTAAAATCAGAGTCGGAGTCCCAATAAACAATCGGCTCCGAAAAATTTTCCCAATGTTCGCTGCAGCGCCGTTTCCATTTTTAATTATTTTTTTTTTAAAAAAAAAACTGTCGTTTTTTTTTTTTTTCTTTAAAAAAAAAAAAAAGGAGCAAAAAACACCGCTTGGCTTAGAATTTAAAGAAGCCATGTAGCAAATCATGAGAAATGCACATATATAGCTCCTGATTACAATATAATTAAAACCTACTGCGCCCGGAGCGTCGGGATCCCTCCGTCGCCGCGGCCCGATGGCTTCTCCCGTTTGCCTTATCGTGGGAACTCCTCCTTTCCTCTCCTCTCCGCTCCCAACGCTTCCCAAAAGCCTCTCCCAGCCTGTTTGTACATTTGTTTTATATCAATCGAGCGCTCTGATCCTATGGAGAGGGACGTGAAAAAAAAACTCTTCAAAGCGGCAGCCGCAGAAATTCCGGGTTTTTTTTTTTTTTTTTTTTTTTTTGTTTTTTTTTTTTTGTTTTTTTTTTTTCCAAGCAGGGTTTCCATCCCCGTCGCTCCTTGGGGTTGTCGTTTTTTGGGAGTTCGTTGGGAATTTCGTTGTTTTGTCCTTACCTGGTGCCATCTTGATTCGCTGCCGTAAAACCCAACCCACGACCAGGAAGGAAACGGCCGAGTTCGGCGTCGAAAGTTGGGATTTTTGGTTTGTACGGAGCAAGTAAAGGTGACTTGGTGAAACATTTGGGATTTGTCTTGGTTTGGACAGACAGGTGTCTGCCAGGGAAAGCTGGGGTTTCCCTTGGAATGGAGAATGCAAACCCCTCACCCCTTCCAAATTATCATTTTGCAATTCAGGAGCTTTCAGGCAAAGATTTGGGAATGGGAATAACAGTTCTGTACTGGGAATGTTAACAATACAAATGGAGTAGAAAACAAAACCACCCAACCAAACCAGCAAACAAACAAAACACCAATTTTGGAGAACCCTGACAGAGTCAGAGCTCCAACCTGACACCCTGTTGGTCAGGGGGTTGGGAGCAGCCCCACAGTGAGTCCTCCTGGGGTGGCAGAGGTGGTTCTGGTGGGGCAGAGATGATCCTGTAGAACCAGGGTCCAGGGATGGTGAGAAGGGTCCAGGGATGGTGAGAAGGGTCCAGAGATGGTGAGAAGGGTCCAGGGGTGGTGAGAAGGGTCCAGGGGTGGTGAGAAGGGTCCAGGCTTCCTCCAGGAATCAGGTGAAGCTGGATCCTTTCTGTTCCTGAGTCTCAGTTTTATCCAGGTAGGAATGGTTGGCTCCTCCCACTGGGTGGAGCATCTCACACTGGGATGATGGAATGTGGATGGTCTATTTTGGGGATTTGTGCTTTTAGGGGTGTCTTAATGGCTCATTAGCAGAAAATATCCCCCTGGAGGGAGGACGGGTGGTGACAGAGATAACAAACACTGCCCCACCTGGTTTTATCAGCTGGCCCATTATCAGAAGGCATCTGCCCCTCTCCTCCCAGAGTTACAAGAGATAAGGAAGAGCAATTCTCCAACTGCTTTCAGCAGATGGAATAGAATCCACATTTTGGGTTCCATAACCCAAGAACAGGGTTAAAGGTTTTTTTTTTTTATTGGAAGCTGGAGGTTGAGGGATATTTCAGGATATTCCTTCAGAGCAGCCAAATGTCCAAGGAAAAATCCTCCTTTCTGGAAAGAACCAGGTGCTGGGAGAAATGGTGGTGGTGGGGAACCTGTTCCTGGTGCAAAGAAATGTTGGATGAGAGGAGAAAAATGTAGAATTTATCCATTTTTTTATCCCTTTATCTATTTGTCTATTTATCCATTTCTGTTCTGCTTTCATGTTTTCCATGAATCCTTGCTCTGCCTGCTCAGCTCAGGATGAGCCAGGGAATGAGTCTGACTGATCTCACCCTGGGCAGGTGGGCTGGGAGGTGAGATGTCCAGGTTTTGGCTTCAAAGTGGAAAAAAATAGGTTCAGATGGGATCTTGGGCAGGAATTCCTGGCTGGGCTGGAATTCCCAGCTTGGCTGGGGCTGTCCCTGGATCCCTGGCAGTGCCCAAGGCCAGGCTGGACAGTGGAACTTGGATCCACATGGGATGGTGGGAGGTGTCCCTGCCCATGGATGGGGTGGGATGGGATGAGATTTAAGGTCCATCCCAACCCAACCCATTCCATGATTCCCTGCAGATGTTGATTGGGAGGATTTCCTTGCTGGGCCTCGAGCCAGTGGAGTTGGGAATCTTTTCCTGCCTGGAGTTTCCCAGAGCCCTTGGCCTGGGGCACAGCTTTGTCCCACCCTGGTCTCACCTGGTTCAGATCATCTCCTGGGCCACCTGAGCCACTCCAGCTCTCCTGGGGCTTGGCCTGGCCAAGCAGAGCCTGCTCAAGCCAAGGAATTCCTGGAGCTGGTGCCCAGCCCTGGAGTCTCAGTAACATCCTCACCCTGGAGATGCTCCCGCGCTTCCCGAGGCTGGGCTGGGGCAGGAAGGGAAATCGCTGGAGCCAAAGCTTGTTCTGCTCCAGTGGCCAATCCCGGCTGCTGATGGGATAAATCCATGGAATGATTTGGCTTTTCAGCTGCTCCTGGGGCTGTTCTGGTGTGAAAGCCACCGGAAAAGTCTTTTTTTCCAGAGACATTTGGGATGTGCACTTCAGGGCAGGAAGTTCCTGCTGGATTTTAGCCAGGTTTCATTTTTCCTGAGGGACAGGGATGGCAAAGTGGGAATCTTGGGCTGGGCACTACCTGTTCCAAGGGACAGCACAAACTTGGGTTTGGCTCTCCTTGATTAGGAATTGTGGCTCTAATCTGCTCACAAAGTGTCTGCAATTATCAGCAAATACTAATTACAACTCGTGAGGAGGGTCCAGCACAACCCATTTTGGTTCTGCCGAGGCCCAAACCCCCCCTTTGTGCCGGGAGATCTTTGGGCTTGGACCTCTCACCCACCCCTCTGAACTCCCTGCAGGAATTCCTCCTTTTGTTCCTGGAGCCTCCCCATCTCCTGGGCCTGCTGGAGGCTGTTTGGAGCTGAGGGTGGCACCTGCAGCTCCGGGCTGGTGGGGCTGGCCGTGGGCTGGGAGGAGCTGTGCTCCTCTCCTCAGGAGACGACGTTCCTGGGGCGGATGCCGGCGCGCGGCGTTATCTTCCCGCGGCTCCGTAAATCCTGGGAAGTGTGACAGGACCTCCCAGCAGGATGGCAGCGGCTCCGCAGCCGCGGCAGGGCCCTTGCTGGTGGCTCCCTCAGAAGATGAATGGTTTTCTGAAGTCTGCCCGAGCCACAGTGCAGTGACTTCTTAGGCTCCGAAGTGCCTTAACTCCCCTTCCCTTCCCTTTCATTGTTTCCCTCCGGAGTTCCCCCTTTTTTTGCAAGTGGGCGGATCTTGTCAAGCTCTGGGGTGGAATCTCTGCTGAAAGCCCCCCAAGAAGGGCAAAGCTCAGCTTTGGAACCTGGGATGACTTTTCTGCTGAGATTGGGATCTCTTTCAGCACATCCTCACCCCTTGTGCCCGAGTCCTTCATCGTGCCTGGCTGGGGAGCCCGGGGAGTTCGGTAGGGACGTGGTGGATTCTCCAAAGCCTTTCACATTTTTACTGTTGACTTCTGTAGGGAGCGAGCATCCATCAAGGGGACGAGGATTTGTCATTGTTCCCCGAAAAAAGGGCAGTGGCATTGTTAAAGCCCAATGGGAACCCTTTGGAACGAGGAGCCTCCAGGGAGAAATGCAAATTTATATTGAGTTTTAAGACAGACATTGCCCAGAAGTCCCTTTTAAATCAGAAGATGGAAAGATTGTTTTATCTTTGGTAACTCTTTCCAGAGGACCTACAAAGCCGAGGCCACGAGCCACAGCTTTTTGGGGTGAGGAGCTGCAGTCACTTGTTTTCTGGGACTTCGTGGTGGGGCTGGGAGTTGATCCCAAGGCGTGGGGACGGGGCCCCTCTGGTCAGTGGGACTGGTCATTTGGAGTGGCAGTTGCCACCTTTTCTGGAGGGAAGAAGGGATGAAGAAAGGAGTTTTATGTGGCTATTGAGGAGGTTTTATTGATCCCAGATACGGTGGCTCCAGGATTGTGGGGAAACACAAGGCTCCCTTTATGGCAGGAGTAAATTGTGGGGGATTGCTTCACTGGTCAGCCCATGAAGGGCTGGCTTGGGGCATGGGAATGGTTTTGGTCATGGATCAGATCAAATCCTCCCTGCTGGGCCCCTGCTCCTGCTTCCAGATCTGTTCTCAATACAGACCACAGGAGTTGTTTACCAGAGTCTGCCGTGGCTTGTGTGTTAAACTGCCCCGTGGGGTCCCAGTGTCCCACCAAGCTCCATCCCAGTTTGCCCACAGGCAGGCAAACTCCAGCTCTGAAAAGTTCCCAGTCGGGAGATGGGGAGCAGGGATTGTGGGATCCTCGGGAACGGGGACAGATTTTATGGCAGGGCCTGTTGTGAGGGACTGAGGGCTGAGGGCTCGGGCCAAAGGAAAGTTGATTTAAATGAAATATCAAGAGTAAATTTCCTAAAATGAGGGTGGAAATCCCTGGCACAGCTGTCCAGAGAGGGATGGATGCCCCATCCCTGGAAACATTCCAGGCCAGGTTGGGCAGGATCTGATTCCGGTGGAAGATGTCCCTGCCCACGCCAGGGGTTGGACCAAAGGACCTTTGTAGGTCCCTTCCAACCCAACCCAGCCTGGGATTTTATCAAATAAGGAACTTCTCCAGATACTCTCAATGCCATCTTCTCCAGAGCATGAGATTCCAGCATCTAACTGGGCATTTTGAGCGTGTTTTTCAGAGGCCCTGAATTCCTGGGAGAGCGACGGTTCCTCCTGGAGCCGTTGTCTGTGAGATGTGGACAAATCCCATCTCTCCTTCCTCTGGAATTCACACCCTCGTTGAGATGATGCTTCTCCTCAGCATTTTTAGGTCTTTCCCGATGTTCATTCACCTCTCAGTCCAATCTCCCCTTGTCTCCTCCAGGAGCTTTACCTCACATCCTCGGCGCGGCCTTTCCGTCCCCGATGGAGGCCCTGATCCTTCCTCTCCTCCCAGGGCTTCTCCTGGTGGCCTCTTTGTCCTCCTGAGCTCCAGCTCCCGTTCCTGGCTGTCCCCCACAGCCTCCCTGGTGGTGGCTGATGTGTGGATTCACTTTTGCACCACTCCCCATCCCCACCTTTCCCTCTCTCCAGGTCTCTCCGTTCCTTCAGGCCGGGCCTAGGCCCTGCTCAGGGAATGGTTCTTTAAGCCAGGCTCTTGTCGGTGCCCTCAGGAGAGTTCATTGATCCCTTCCCTCCAGAGCACCAGGAACCTCAGTTTTCCTTCTCTCGGGGTCTCTGCTTGCCTGAGAATGAGGGATGGGCACTGCCCCTGGTCCTTCGGGAAGCCCCGAGATGCCCGCAGAAAAGACGAGGAGTCTTCGGATGTTCTTTTTCTGAGTTTTCTTCTTTGTTTATTATATCTTATCTCTACAATTCTCTCTGTGCTCTGCCAAGGTCTGGACAGCACGGGCAACAGGCGACGACTGCCCGCCTGCCCACAGGTTGTCATCTTATAGACAGATAATTACGTGTGCATTATTTACAATTGTGATCCAATACATACACTTAACACTAGACAGGTATTTTCTACTTTAACCCAATCCCGCTAAACCTACTTCATGTTGTCACCACTGCACAAAATGGAGACAAAGAAGAAGGAGAAGACTCTGGGGTAACGCTCAGAATCCTCCATCTTGTCTCTGGTCCTTCTTATCTTCAAACCCCTAACGTGAAAATATTATTACTTTCTACTACCTTCAAGGGCTTGTAATTCTTCCCATAGTGTTGGTAATTTTTCCCATGGACTATAATCGAGACCCCTGCCTGTCTGGGGTCCATGCCAGGGTCTGTAACCCCCCTGCACATATCTCCGACCCCCCTGGACAGGTTTTAAACCCCCCTGTACAGGTTTCTGCTTGTACAGAAACCTGTACAAGCTTCTGCTTGTACAAGCTTCTGCTACACCTTCTGTTCCATATTTCCCACTCTGGAATTCGGATTTCCTCCCCCTGTGAGGAGAGCAGCCCGACGTCCCTCCCACTCGTGGTCGTGTCGCGTCCCAGGGTTGTTTTTAAATCTGGATTTACTCCAGTTCTTGGCTCCAGGGCAGGAGCTGCCACAGAGGGGCAGAAATCCTGTCTGGTGTCCCAAGGGATGCTTGGATGAAGGCTTAGGAACAGCTTTCCATGTCCCTTGGGAATGGTGAGGGGACAGTGCCCTTCCACAGGCCCTTCTTTCATTTGGGAATAATCTTCTTTTTCTTGGGAATCATCATCATCATTATCTTCTTCTTCTTCTTTTTCTTCGGGATCTTCTTTGGAATCTTCTTCTTTGGATCTCCTTTGGAATCTTCTTCAGAATATTTTTCTGAATCTTTCTTGGAAATCATCTTCTTCTCCTTCGGAATCTTTGGAATCCTCTTCTTCTTTGGAATCCTCTTCTTCTTTGGAATCTTCTTTGGAATATTTTTCAGGATCTTTCTTGGAAATCATCATCTTCTTCTTCTTTGGAATCCTCTTCTTGGGATTCTTCTTCTTTGGAATCATCTTTTTCTCCTTTGGAATCATCTTTTTTTTTTTTCTTTGAAATCTTCTGGTTTGGAATCTCCTTTTTCTTCTGCTGCTTCCACTTTTTAGGAATTTCCTTCTTCCCGATCACTTGACTTTTCCAGTTGCAAACGGATTATCCTGTGGTTTTTTTTTGTTTTTTTTTTTTATCCAGGGTAGGGAATCACAGGAATTTTTTGGTGGGATCTGTGTAGGATGTTGTTCCTGCCCCTCTCTGGTGTTTCTCCTCTTGGCTCACAAAAATAACCTTTGGGGATCCTCCTGCAGTGAGGCTGAGCTGCGAACCTCCCCTTGGAAAGGGAGCTATCCATGAAATCCCGGGGGTGAAATCCTTTTTCCAGGAAGTGATTGCCTTGAACACCACGAAGAACCGTTGGGAGGAGGAGTTTTTCTTTCACATCTTCTGGGTGAAGGTGTCTTTGCAGAGATTTTGAGGAAACTTTTCTTCCCTGCCATGAAACTCTTGGGAACAGGCTGAGGGGGATGTTCCTGAAATCAGGGAAGGGATTCGTGGGAATGGCAGGAATGGAGTGGTTGGGGGATTTTATTGTCAGGGATAAAGATAAAGGGAGTGAGGGAAAATCCTGGGCTGTGGAGCGCTGAGGAGAATTTTTTCAGTCTTTGGAAAAACACAGGATCTGTTCAGAGGAGCAGGGATTTGTTTCTTCTCTCCCTCCTCCCTTCCTCACGGGGAACAATTCCTTCCCAAAATCCCATCTCTCTCTGCCCTCTGGCAGTGGGAAGCCATTCCCTGTGTCCTGGCCATCCCAGTTCTTCTCCAGCTCTCCTGGAGCCCCTTCAGCTGCAAGGAGCTCTGAGGTTTCCCTGGATTTTTCCCTTCTCCAGGGGAACATTCCCAGCTCTCTCAGCCTGGCTCCAGAGCAGAGGGGCTCCAGAATCCTGGAATGGTTTGGGTTGGAAGGGATCCTAAATCCATCCATGGGTGTGGACACCTCCCTCTATCCCAGGGTATTCCAACACCTCTCCAGGCCTAGATGAAGTCCTGGAAGCCTCCTGTGGAATTCCACAAGCTCCTCTTTTCCCACTCTCCCAACATTTAACTGGGCCCATCCTCACTCCTCCTTTCCCGGAGGCACCACAAGAACCAGATCCTGGTTTCCAGGGTGCACTTGGAAGGTCCTTATTTCCCACATCCCATGGGGGATTTTTTCCCCTAAATCCAGGCATCCCAAACTCTCCCCAAGCTTTATATCCCAACTTGGGGAAGAACGATCCCCCTGAGCCTTCCATGCCGGGTTCCTGTGGCACAGTGGGGTTTTATAAAGTGTTTTTTAAAGGATGGCTGAGAAAGGGAAAGGCCCCAGACGATTTCCTGCTGCTCCCTGGGCGCTGGGGGCCAGGCAGGACCTCAATTAGCAGGGCAGTAACGAGGCGGCGTTGGCCAGGACCCCTGCCTTGCACTTCATCATTCCTGACTCCTGGCAGCGGCTCCACCAAAAGTCCTGGCAAACCTTTGGGGCTGAGCCAGAAATCAGGAGCAGGGTTTTGGTGTTTCCTCCCTGGGAGCTCCTTATTTCTCGTTAGTGTCAGACTGGGCAGCTGCAGGTGATGCCTGGGGAAGGCTGAGCTGAGGCAGAGGCTGGGCAGAGCTGGAGAATAGAGATTTGTTAAAGTAGAGATTTATTAAAGTAGATATTCATTAAAGTAGATATTTATTAAAGTGGTTATTTATTTTAAGGTTTTCAGAACCCACCCTGGGCATCACAGCAGCCTGACCCAGGTGCACCCAAGGGTGGGTTGGGAATGGGCCACACAAAAATGTGTGGCTGCTTGATCAGGAGATTTTACATTTTTATCAGTTTTGGTTCATTTGCATATTGGGGTTTAATTGTCCAATTCCAGCTCCAGGTTGCCATGTTCCATCCTTCTTGTTCCTCCCTTCACTCCACTGTTGTTTGTGCTTTTTTGGGCTGAAAGTTGTCCTTGGTGATGCCTTGGGAAGGCTGACCTGAGACAGAGGCTGGACAGAGCTGGAGAATAAAGTAGATATTTATTAAGTAGATATTTATTAAAGTAGAGATTCATTAGAGATTTATTAAAATAGATATTTATTAGAGATTCATTAAAGTAGATATTTATTAAAAGGTTTCCAGGACCCACCCTGGGCATCCCAGGAGCCTGACCCAGGCTGCACCCAGGGTGGATTGGGAATGGCCACACACAATGGCTGCCCCATCACGAGATTTTTACATTTTTATCAGTTTTGGTTCATTTGCACATTGGGGTTTAATTGTCCAATTCCAGCTCCAGGCTGTGAGGTCCCATCCTGCTTGTTCCTCCCTCCAGGCACCCTTGTTTGTGCTTTTTGGGGCTGAAAGTTGTCCTTGGTGCTCAGCAGGAACAGGATTTGTTTTGTGTCCCTGCTCTGTGCAGAGAGCTCATGGCACTGAATGTGAGGCTGAGAGCTGCACCCTTGGTATTTTCATAAATAATTCCTGAAAATATGAAAAACTTAAATCTGAGGCATCACAGGAGTTCTCAGGCTCCAGACTTGGGACAGGAGCATCATCCACGGCCAGATTTTCCTGAATATCCCTCCAGGGCTGTGGAAAACCTGTGGCTCCACTCCCAAAGCAGGGGAAAAAAGGGATTTATAAACTCTGCAGGACAAAGCCTCTTGAGGTTCCCAGCGCCCATCACCTTCAGCAGGAGGGATTTGGGAACGGGGAACGGGGCTGGAATGTGGAGCCGTCCCCGAAATGAGCTCCAAGGCTTTGGGATGAAATCCTGGTTAATATTTCTTCAGCTCTTTCTCTTGAAGCATCTCCAAAGCGTTTGAAGAACATTATTAAGAGTTTGGGAGAAGGGAGGGATCTCTCTTTTCCACTCCACTTGGAAAGGGAAGAAAAAGGCTGCTTGGAATTTATTTGCAGGATGAGGAGGCTCCCAGGTCCTTGAAGATTTCTCTGATTATTTGCAGAAGCAAATCTTGGGGGTTGTTCTGACAGGGGCTCTGCCAGTCGCTGTGTTGGGTAAAAAAAGGACATTTTTTGGGTGGGATCCTCCCTTGCATCTGTTCCTGGGAGCTCTGGGCAGTTCCAGCAGTGCTGCACATGGGTGGGGATGAGGCAGGAAGGTGTTCTTGTGGAATTGTCTCCCATCGTTTTATTCCTCAGCTGTCACCTGAATGCCTGAAATAATCCCAGTCCTGTGGTTCTGAGGTGAACAGAGCACAAATATCCCGACAGAATCCCCAGGAGTGAAGGGAACTGCTCCCTCTCCCAGTAAGGAATGAAATTCAGGAGGCTGAACACGGGAATTGAGTGGAGCTCAGGTTTTTTGATGCCCTTTGATCCCAGCTGTGACCGAGGCCTTGGGGGTTGTTCCTGCCCTTGGGAGCTGTGGGTGGAGTTCAGACATTGGCAGGTGAATTTGGGGTTTTCCCTTCTTTTTTCCCACCTTTCCTTTGGGATCAGCCCAGGGCTGGGGTAGGATCTGGGCTGGAGCCTCATCCCCAACATCCCAAACCCTCCTCCCAGGGCTGCTCTCCATCCCTTTTTCCTTCCCCATCCAGCTGGGATTTGTGCTGGGATTGCCCTGACCCCGCTGCCAGACCTTCCACTTGGTGTTTTTGACCTTCCTGAGGTTGCCACTGCCTCACCTCATCCCTTCCAGAGTCCCCTCATCCCTGCCCATTCCCCTCCCAACATCCAGGATGTGCTTTGCCCTCCTCAGAGCGTGACCTGTGTGGCTCTGTGGACTCTGCAGGATTCTTTGGTCTGGAATTTTCTGCTTGGGTCAGTTTTTTCCTGGATTATTGCCTCAAAAAGGGGCACCAGCCAGGCTGGAGAGGGGCTGCCAGGACAAGGCTTCTTCAAGACCTTCCTGAGGTTGCCACTGCCTCACCCCATCCCTTCTGGAGTCCCCTCATCCCGTGCCCATTCCCCAAACCCTCCTCTCCCGGGGCTGCTCTCCATCCCTTTTTCCTTCCCCACCCAGCCTGGATTTGTGCCGGGATTGCCCCCATCCAGCAGCACCTCCAGCCCCTGGCCTGGCTGAACCTCGTGGCCTTTGACTCTCCCACCTCTGAGGGTTTCACCTTCTGCTCCCAAACCTTCTTACACCTGGATTTCCCTCCCCACCCCTTCCCTTGGATCGAGGCGGTGCTGGAGCCTCGGAGCTCTTTGGGGGGTCACGTTCACACCTCGTGAAAAGCAGGTGCAGCCCCATTAACTCCAGATGGAGGCAGAGCCCTGCAAACCCTTTTGGAATTTCGTCCTCCAGCTTCCCTTCCCAGCCCCGTTTCTGCGGGGAGAGGAAAATTCCCTGTAAAATAAAATAAAAAAAAAAAAAAAAGGGATTTTTTTTTTTCCCCTCTTTGAGCAGCAGGTGGAGTTGGTCACCTGGAAAAGGGGATCAGGCTGCTGATTCCCGAGGGCTGGGCTGGGATGCCACACGTGTGGGGACTCAGGGAAGACCTCCCAGCTCCACTTTCCCCTTTTAAAAAACCCCATAAACCAAAATTGGAAAGGGCTGGAGGGGAGGTGTGAGATTTTTCCGATTTTTTTTTTTTTTTAATTTTATTTTATTTATTTTATTTTTTAAAATTTTATTTGCAGAGTTACCTTTTTTTTTTTTTTTAATCCTTAATAGATTTATAAGACGCAGCTCCCTTGATTTGTTTCCATAAAATTAAGCAGTAAATTTCAAATGGAAAAAAAAAAAGCCCCTAATAGGAACCACCTTGGCCAAGGCTGAAGCCTTGCTGTGTTCAGCAAAGGTGGACCAAGGCATTTTTTTTTTTTCCCCCTCTGCCAGGTTTTTCTCCTGGTGTGCCACATGTTGGAGGGATATAAAACTTTTACTAACGAGGACTTGGAGGCATTCTGACTTTCTAATTGCCCTTTTTTGTAATTTTTTTTTTTTTTTTTTTTTTTGCTGGTACAAGCTGCTGTTTATTTTGGGCTCTTAAAAAAGCCTGGAATTGTAATTTGGAAGTCTGGGAGTTTGAAACCTCGGGCCAGGAGGGGTGGGAAGGATCCAGACTTGGTGGCCAGGGCAGGGCTGGGGGTGGCTCTGCTGGTTCTCCGGGGAGTTTTGGGTCCTGCAAAATCTTGTCCTTGGCACTGGGGTTGGGACCGTTTGGATTTGATTCTTTTGGGATTTTTGAAGTGATTTTGGAGCCAGGATTTCGTTGCTGAGTCCACAGAATCAGGCCAGGCTGGGAACATCCCTGGGGTGCTGGGATGGAGGATTCTGGGGACGGGGTGGGGATGGGTCACAGGGGGGACTTGGAGGATCTTGGAGGACTTTTCCAACCTTAACGGTTGTGGGATTCTGGGATCCACCTAAATGATTGGTTGGAATGTTCATGGAATGGTTTGGGTGGGAAGAGACCTTAAATCCCATCCAGTGCCACCCCCTCCCACCATCCCAGGGGGCTTTTCTCATCTCTAGGCCTTGAAACTCTGGCATTTCATGGAATCATGGAATGGATTGGGATGGGAGGGACCCTAAACCCCATCCAGTGCCACCCCATCCATGGGCAGGGACACCTCCCACTGTCCCAGGTGGATCCAACCCGGCCTTGGGCACTGCCAGGGATCCAGGGGCAGCCCCAGCCAAGCTGGGAATTCCAGCCCAGCCAGGAATTGCTGCCCAAGCTCCCAGCCCAAGCTCCCCTTGCCCAGTGGGAAGCCATTCCCTGTCTCCTGTCCTTGCAGCCCTTGTCCCCAGCCCCTCTCCAGCTCTCCTGGAGCCCCTGCAGGCCCTGCCAGGGGCTCCCAGCTCTCCCTGGAGCCTTCCCTTCTCCAGGGGAACATTCCCAGCTCTCCCAGCCTGGCTCCAGAGCAGAGGGGCTCCAGAATCCTGGAATGGTTTTGGGTGGGAAGAGATCTTAGGGATCATCTCATTCCCACCCCATCCATGGGCAGGGACACCTCCCACCGTCCCAGGTGGCTCCAAGCCCCAATGTCCAACCTGGCCTTGGCCTCTGAGCATTCCCTGGATTTTTCCCTTCTCCAGGTGGAACAGTTTGGGTTGGAAGGGACCTCAAAGCCCATCCCCAACACCTCCCAGTTGTCCCAGGGTGCTCCAAACCCCATCCAGCCTTTCCTTGGGCACTGCCAGGGATCCAGAGGGGAATTGTTGGGGTCCTGCCCAGGACTCTGCTGTTCCCTGAACTGGGAAATCCATGGAGTTAGGCTGGGATTAAATCCTGGATTAAATCCTGGATTAAAGGAGCCTGTTGCTCATCCCTCAGCATCCACAGAGGGAGATCCAGGCTCTGCCCTGAGGGGTTTTCCTGGAGCTGAGGACGCTCCTGGCTGGGCTGAGCCTGGTTAAGCTGAGCCTGGCACCCTCCTGCGTGGTTGGGACAGGGAGAGAGACCCAGGAGGGAAAGAAAAGGAAAATCCAACCCTTCCTGGGTTGTTTTTTGGTTGTTTTTTTTTTTTTTTTATCGCTTCAAAAAAGCTCTTTGTAGTTTCCCCAGATGCCTTTAGAGGGCAGATCATGTCCAGGGAATAACGGATTTGGGACGTGCCCGATTCTCCTGCTGCTGGATTCGTAAGGTTGGAGCGCTCAGGACGTGGAGAGAGATTTTTTTTATTTTTTTATTTTTTTTTCTAAAGCATAATTTGAGTTCTGCAATGACTTGTGGTGCTTTCAAGGGTGGTGACCGTGAAGTGAATTTACAGCGGCGAGATGAGATCAGGTTTTGATTTAAAATCTTCTTAGGTTCAAAAAAAAAATTGTGGTGTGAGTGAAATATTAGTGATGGATGCAGGGAGAAAAACCCTGGGAACGTACTGTGGGAGAGGAGAATTATGTAATGTGTTGACTAAGTTCATTTTTATGTTAAAAACGACCACAAAAAGCGGTTTCAGTTGGGAGAGTTGGTTTTGGAGAGCGGCGCTGAGTGCTGAATGTATAATTTCATTTTTTCTCTGCTGTAATCTCTTCTCTAAATCCCCAACCCTCACGCCCCAGTGCTTAGGAAGAAGGGGAAAAAAAAAAAAAGTATTTATCAACAGAATATTTCACATTATCAGAGGGACCTTTGTGAAGTGAGAGGCAGGGAAATGAAATTGAAGCTCTTCTGTAAAGTTGAAAACTTTTCATATTGGGATTAAATATTCCTTCAAGTCCCCGTGCTGGGGGAGGAGGCAGGGCCTGGCTAATTCTGTGATTAATTAAAACCAGCGCTAACCCAAGTCGTGCTCTGCTTTCTTCTGCTGCTCCCCGAAGCTGGGGGATCCTGGGGAAGATGATTATTCCTGAAAAAGCCATTTTGTTCTCCCCCAGCCGAGCTGCTCTTTGTGGCTCAGCCCCGTTGGCAGCTGCTTTTGTGGGTTTCTCATCAAAAAAACCAGAGGGGTTATTCCCAAACAGAATGAAAAGGGCTTTGTTCCAACAGGGATTTATCCATAATTTTTATTTTTATTTTTTCTTGTTTATTTTTTTTTAGTTTTTAAATCATTGGTTTTTTTTAAAGATGTCCTGAAGGTGGAGGTGCTGCTGCTGCTGCTGGGGTGTGCAGGATCTCTGGGGGGGTTCTTTGGGTTTTAGGGTTTCGCTGTGATCCTCGCCCAGGTGCCTCCTGAAGTTTGGGTGGGAAAAGGGAAAAAGGGCTGACAGGATCCCTTTGGACAGACTGGGACAGACAGATGGACACCTGGGGATGGGGGACGGGCTGGGGGTCACTGCCAGAGAGCTGGGACAGAACCTCAGGAGGCACAGCTGGAGCTGCTCCCTCCTGGATGGGGGAAATCCCAGCACAAATCCAGGCTGGGTGGGGGAGAAAAAAGGGATGGAGAGCAGCCCTGGGAGAGGAGGGTTTGGGGAATGGCCACAGGATGAGAGGGCTCTGGAAGGGATGGGGTGAGGCAGTGGCAACCTCAGGAAGGTCTTGAAGAAGCCTTGTCCTGGCAGCCCCTCTCCAGCCTGGCTGGTGCCCCTTTTTGAGGCAATAATCCAGGAAAAAACTGACCCAAGCAGAAAATTCCAGACCAAAGAATCCTGCAGAGTCCACAGAGCCACACAGGTCACGCTCTGAGGAGGGCAAAGCACATCCTGGATGTTGGGAGGGGAATGGGCATGGGATGAGGGGACTCTGGAAGGGATGAGGTTAGGGTTAGGGTGACAACCTCAGGAAGGTCAAAAACACCAAGTGGAAGGTCTGGCAGCAGGGTCAGGGCAATCCCAGCACAAATCCCAGCTGGATGGGGAAGGGAAAAGGGATGGAGAGCAGCCCTGGGAGGAGGGTTTGGGATGTTGGGGATGAAGCTGGAATGGCCCAGCCCAGATCCAACCCCCAGGCCTGGGCAGATGTGGGAATCCCATCCTGGATCACTTCAGGGTCCCTCCCTCCCATCCCAAACCAGTCTGGGATCCTGGGATCCCTCGTTCCAGCCCCAGCCAGGACCCTCTGCAGTGCCCAGATCTGATTTTCCTCCCATCCTGGGACCCTTTGACAGCTCCAGTTCCACCCCACAGAGGAGCTGATCCCACAGAACCCCATTCCAGCCCTGCCATGCCCAGGGACACTTCCACCACCCCAGGCTGCTCCAGGAGCAGCTCCAGGGGCAGGAGCTGGAGGGGCAGATGTGGGAATCCCATCCTGCAGCACCGGGATCACCCTGAGATCCCAACAAACTCATCGGTCCCAACCCAGGGGAGCAGGAAGGGGAAGCAGGAGGCTCAGGGGGATCAAGGCAGCAAAGGGAATGAATCCCTGGGATGGGTTTTGGCTGCTCATCCCTGTCCTTGGCATTCCCTTCCCTTCCCAGCCCTGCTCTCTATCCCAGCAGCTCCTCCAGCCGGGCAGGGTTGGATCCCCAGGGAGGATTACCAGCAAGGAATGGGGTTGGGATCACCTGGGACCCTTCCCATGTCCCCTTGGGCTGCTCAGCACATCCCAGCTGAGGGCTGGGAGAGCTGGGAATGTTCCCCTGGAGAAAGGAATGCTCAGAGTCCCTAAAAAAGTTCCAGGAGAGCTGGAGAGGGGCTGGGGACAAGGGCTGCAGGGACAGGAGACAGGGAATGGCTTCCCACTGGGCAAGGGGAGCTTGGGCTGGGAGCTTGGGCAGGAATTCCTGGCTGGGCTGGAATTCCCAGCTTGGCTGGGGCTGCCCCTGGATCCCTGGCAGTGCCCAAGGCCAGGTTGGATCCACCTGGGATGGTGGGAGGTGGAACACGGTGCTGTTCAAGGTTTCCTTCCCACCCAAAACATTCCATGAGGATTTAACTTTGGTCCAGAGCTCCGAAGCCCATGGCACTTCGGGGGAGCAGCCGTGACCTGTGCCTGGAAAAACATTCCTGTGCCATGGAAAATGGGATCATGGGGGTGTCAGGGCAGCCTTAGTCCAGCAGGCTCCTCCCAGACACATTCCAGATCCCAGGTGGATCCCTCAGGTGCTGACCCTGTTCCCAATCCCAGCCATGGAATGGGTCCCGTTGGAATCCTGTGGAATGGCTGAGGGTGTTCTGGCTGCAGCTCTGGGATCTGGGTTAGATCCAAAGGATCTCTGCAGCTCTGGGATCTGAGTTAGATCCAAAGGATCTCTGCAGCCCTTCCCAGATCTCATTACAGGCTGTCCTGTGGACAAGCCCAAACCCTGTTTTGTCCAGCAGTGAGCACACTGGGTTTTTCCTGGGATTTGCCAAGTCCTGTGGGGGATCGGGACCATCCCAGGGAGGTGCTCTGACCCTGGCCAGTCCCTCAGAATCCTTCAAAAACCCAGCCCAGGCTGAGAAATGGAAACAAAAAGCAGAATCTTGAAAGGAACCTTATCTCCAAATGCCAGAGCCCAGGGAGGGAGGGAGGGGGTGTGGAGCAGCCCTCTGGGAGCTCCCAGGGACATCGGGATGCAAGGATTCCATCCCAGGCCAGGCCGGGGTGACTCCCTGGGGAACTTTGGTGGTCAAGGAAAAGCAGAGCACCCGTGGGTGATAATGAATCCCAGTCTGCTCCCTGGCTGAGGGAGCAGCTCCCACTGCCACGGGAAGCAGGGATGGCAGGCAGGCTGCTCCTCGGGAAAGGAAAATCCTCCTCGATTTTGTAATTCCCAGCTCTGGTGTGGAGGGAAAACGGGAGGAAAACTGCTGGGAGATGTTGGGATCAGGCAGTGCAAAGTCATGGCTGCAGTGAGGGGCCCTGGGGGCTGTCAGGGGCAGCTCTGAGCTGGGCACACTCCAGTGGTTTTCCAGAATTCCCCCCTGGATCAAACCCTGCAAAGTCCAGCCCTTCCCCCTTTGGTGAGATCTGATCCCTGGCTGCTCTTATCCCGAATATCCAGAGGGGTGAGGGTCCCACCTCCCCTGGGCAGGGACAGAGGTGGGGAAAACATCCTGGAGAGTCCCCCAGGGGGTTTGAGGAGCTCCTGGAGCTGGGAATATTCCCGTGCTGGGGGCTGGGATTTCACTGAGTGCCTTTGGATTGAGGAGGAGTTTTCCTGGTGCTCCAGGCTCGTTCCAGGCCCTGGAGCTGCACTGGTAGGGAGCAGCGAGCCCAGGGAAGGGCAGGGAAAGGCTTGGAGCAACCTGGGATTAGTGGAAGGTGTCCCTGCCTGTGGAAAGGCTGGAATGGGATCAGCTTTTCCAACCCAAACCGCTCTGTGATTCCAGGAATTGCCTGATTTTGTAATTCCACAACGCTCTGGTAGAACGTCCTGAAGTCAGAGCCTGGATGTGCCCCTTTAACTCCCCCCTCTCCTCTCCAGCTTCATTCCCTTTCCCTCCGTTTCTTTTCCTGAGGAAAGAAAGCCTCGGGTTGCTCCAGAATTCTTAACAGTTTCACTGGAAGAAAAGGGCCATGCCCCAAAGCCTGTTCCCTGTGCCCTGCCTCGCTCGTCAGGGAGCGTGTTGGAACACAGCCTGGCTCGGAGAACAATCCCAATTCCCTGAGCGAGCTCCCAAAGCCAGGCCCTGCACGCTTGGGCGCTCCTGAGTCACTCCAGACCCTCTCACCTGTGACCAGTTTTGGTTGTGACTCCTCTGCTGCTCCCTCTCCTCCTCAGGGCTTTGGTTGGGTCCCAGTTAAGGGCGAGGAGAGGTGAAACCGACCTGTGGGAGTTTCCAGGGGAGCTTTGAGTCACCATCCTGGCTCTCTCCCTGGGGCAGAGCTGAACCAGCCCCAGGGTGGGGGATTTCATCCAAGGGCTGCTCCAGGCTGGGAGCAGGGATTTGAAACCCTTTGGCAGAAGCGAATCAAAGAAGCTCAGTCCCATCTCAGCTGAGATCAATTGTAAACCATTTATCTGCCCGAGAGCTTGGGCTTGCTGGAGCTGAGCCCCGAGCCGTGGGGTTGTCAGGGCCGAGGACTTTCATGTGTTTGAAATTCCCTGTGGAACACCCATCCTCCTCCTCCTCCTCCTCCTCCTCCTGCTGCTGCTGCTGCAGCCTCCAGTCCCCCGAGCTCATTCTCAGCTCCTCCGCCGCGCGTAAATGTGATAAATAAACTTTGTAATCGCACTGCTGAGCTCCCTTTGAAGCTGCCCACAGATCTGGATCCCACAGAAGTGTAAATCAACACTTGGGCCATAAAGGGCTTCTTAAAAAGCTCTTTTTTTTTTTTTTTTTTTTTTTTTTTTTTTTGCGTAGCTGACCCGGAGGCTGTGGTTTGCCCAAGGCTTTTTATCAAGCCTCGTGTGATAAATTTCTCCTTGGAAAGGAGAGTCTGGATCGTTCCCTTCTCCCTGTGCTGGGCTGAGCGGCCTCCCCCCCGCCCAAAACAGCTGTTTTTGTATAAAAATCTGAATTAACTCAGTGACTGAGCGAGCTCTGAGGATGTGAGTATGGCTGAGCTCGTCCCGTGGGTTTAATCCTGTCCAGTGCCATGGGCAGGGAAAGCTCCAACCCCTGTCCAGCCTGGCACTGCCAGGGATCCAGGGGCAGCCCCAGCCAAGCTGGGAATTCCAGCCCAGCCAGGAATTCCTGCCCAAGCTCCCAGCCCCAGCTCCCCTTGCCCAGTGGGAAGCCATTCCCTGTCTCCTGTCCCTGCAGCCCTTGTCCCCAGCCCCTCTCCAGCTCTCCTGGAGCCCCTGCAGGCCCTGCCAGGGGCTCCCAGCTCTCCCTGGAGCCTTTCCCTTCTCCAGGGGAACATTCCCAGCTCTCCCAGCCTGGCTCCAGAGCAGAGGGGCTCCAGCCCTGCAGCAGCTCCGGGGCTCCTCTGGACTCTCTCCAGCAGCTCCACGTCCTTCTGCTCTTGGCCCCAGGGCTGGGGCAGCTCTGCAGGGGGGGTCTCACCTCGGGGGGCACAGGGACACAATTCCCACCTTTCCTTTGGGATCAGCCCAGGGCTGGGGTTGGATCTGGGCTGGGCCATTCCAGCCTCATCCACAACATCCCAAACCCTCCTCCCAGAGCTGCTCTCCATCCCTTTTTCCTTCCCCATCCAGCTGGGATTGCCCTGACCCCGCTGCCAGACCTTCCACTTGGTGTTTTTTGACCTTCCTGAGGTTGCCACTGCCTCACCTCATCCCTTCCAGAGTCTCCTCATCCTGTGGCCATTCCCCAAACCCTTCTCCCAGGGCTGCTCCAAATCCCAAATCCTCCAAATCCCCCAAATCCCATCTCCTTCCAACCCCAACACCTTCCCCTATCCCAGGCTGCTCCAAGCCCCAGTGTCCAACCTGGCCTTGGACACTTCCAGGGATCCAGGGCAGCGCAAACAGGAATTGTTGGGATGGATTGATGGGATCCTGCTGCCCTTGTCCCGGCCAGGGAATATTGAACTGTAAAATCCCTGGAATTAGGCCTGGAATAAATCCAGGCTGGGAAAAGGAGCAGGAGCAGGGGATGAGGGTAAATCATGGGGTGAGAGCAAAGCAAAAAATACAGAATACAAAAATTGCATTTTCCTCATCACACACTTGATGCCAAAACCTTGGATTTGAGGAAAACTGATATTTAGGAATAGCGGACCCAAGGTGGATTTTAGCTCTGGATGGGCTCTCTGAGGTTGGGAGAGACTTTTTAGGGAATGAGGAGTGTGGGGGGGTGGGTGTTGAGGCTGAGCTCGTGCGGGGCACTGGGGAGAACAAACCCATCCAGTGCTGCGTTTCCAAACTCCTTTTGTTTCATGACCTGGAATGGAGTTCAAAAAGAAAAAACCAAAAACCAAAAATAAAAAAACACCCTCCCATTGTTGGGCCTGGTTTCCTGAGCAGAGGGAGAACTTTGTCAGCCAAACCTCCAACAAATTGTCTGCTCTGATAACAAGTTAGCACCGGGCACGGGAGAGGCCGAGCCCCTCCTCGTCCCCACAGCGCCGGCTCCGCCGACAAACTCAAAGCAGGAGCCGTGGCCATGTGTGGAGTTTACACCTTGCAATAATAATCCCTGCTTTTATCTGATCCCAGGGGGATTTTATAACTTTGGAATGGCTCTCTGGCAGGGCTCCAGCCCTACTGTCATTTTTTATTAATGTTCTTTTTTTTTTTTCCTTTTTTTTTTTTTCCCCTACCCCCGTAGCCAGTCTGCTTTGCTGCTTTTTTTTTTTTTCCCCTTTTTTTTCCCCTTAAGATTGTTTTAAGGAATATGTATCCCATTCCTAGGGATATGGGGAAATGATATTTGGAAATTCGGTGTTTCAGCCCGTTAGAAGGGTCTGTGAAACCATCACAGCAGGAACTAATCAAAGCTTACCAAAGCCAGCCTCTAAATCATCGCTGCCTTGGAATCACCAACCCCTTCTCCCTGGGCCTTATCTGGTGTCTCATCAGGAAAAACCCAATTAGGTTCTGCTCAGACAGAAGTAAATACTGCTGGGTGGAGGTGAGGGGAGGTGAGGCCGGAGCCTTGGCGAGGGGGCACGGAAAACGAGGTGAAGTTATAAAAATAACAATTGTCAGGGGTTTGAAGGAGCTCCTTCCTCCTGGGGGTGCAGGAACAGCTCTTCCTTAGGGGGGGTCCGGAGGCAGAGCCTGGAGGAGTCCCTGGCCTGCTCTGGGCATGGTCCCGTGGCATTGGGAATGACCCCATGGAGCTGGGAATGACCCCATGGCTTTGGGAATGACCCCATGGCTTTGGGAATGACCCCATGGTGTTGGGAATGACTCCATGGCATTGGGAATGACCCCATGGTGTTGGGAATGACTCCATGGCATTGGGAATGACCCCATGGTGTTGGGAGTGACTCCATGGAGCTGCGAGTGACTCCATGGTATTGGGAATGACTCCATGGTGTTGGGAATGATTGCATGGCACTGAGAATGACTCCATAATGTTGGGAATGAGCCCATGGAGCTGGGAATGACTCCATGGCATTGGGAGTGACTCCATAGCATTGGGAATGATCCCATGGCTTTGGGAGTGACTCTGTGGCATTAGGAATGACTCTATGGTGTTGGGAATGACTCCGTGGCATTGGGAGTGACTCTGTGGCATCCGGAATGACCCCATGGAGCTGGGAATGACCCCATGGCTTTGGGAATGACCCCATTGTGTTGGGAATGACTCCATGGAGCTGCGAGTGACTCCATGGCATTGGGAATGATCCCATTGCGTTGGGAATGACTCCATGGTGTTGGGAATGATTGCATGGCACTGGAAATGATCCCATGGCTTTGGGAGTGACTTTGTGGTGCTGGGAATGACTCCATGGTGTTGGCAATGGAGCTGGGAATGACTCCATGGCATTGGAAATGACTCCATGGTGTTGGGAATGATCCCATGGCTTTGGGAATGAGCCCATGGAGCTGGGAGTGACTCCATGGCATTGGGAGTGACTCCATGGCGTTGGGAGTGACTCTGTGGCATTGGGAATGACTCCATGGCGTTGGGAATGACTCCACGGAGCTGGGAATGACTCCACGGAGCTGGGAATGACTCCATGGCACTGGGAGTGACTCTGTGGCACTGGGAATGACTCCGTGGTGTTGGGAGTGACTCTGTGGCGTTAGGAATGACTCCATGGTGTTGGGGTGCGGGTTTGCAGCCGGGGTCACTCGATCTCGAGGGGTTGAGTTGCTTTGAAAAACCCAACTCTGAAAAATTCAACTCCGAACAATTCAACTGCGGCTCGGTTGGGTTGGTTTGGTTGTGAGGGGTGGGGAAGGCGGAGCTGCTGCTCACAAGCTTGCGGGAGTTTTTCAGGATGGATCCTGGAATGCTGAGAAAAATCCTTCCTGGGTTGAGGGCTCTGAATGCCAGGATGGTTTGGGTCAGAAGGGACCTTAAAAATCAACCAGTGCCACCCCTGCCATGGGCAGGGACACCACCTCCCACTATCCCAGGTGGATCCAGGCCCTGTCCAGCCTGGCCTTGGGCACTGCCAGGGATGAGGAGCCCACACCTCTCTGGGAATTTGTGTTTAGGGTTTGAAGAGAAAGCCCCAAAGCCGCGTCCTGCAGGGTGGAGCTGTTGGTGAAGGGATGTGCAGGAGACAGGAGTTACACCATCAAATAACCCCAGGATGGTTTGGGTGGGGAGGGACCGTAAATCCCATCCCATTCCACCCCCTCCCACTGTCCCAGGTCTCCTAAAAATCTTCTGGACTGCCTGATGCCAGCCTCAGTCCACAAACATGGGTCGCTGACCTGGGCCTGGCCCTGGAGGTGGAAAGGTGCCTTTGCTTGTCCTACCAGCCAGCCTGGAAAGAGAATTCCCGTCAGGAAGTGGGAATTGTGCCCTGATGGAGCAACGGGGGTGCTCCTGGTCTCCCAGGCTGCTGTGGATGAGGGAGGTGGCCGTGCTTGGAGGGAACTTCGCTTCACACTTTGTGTTTGATGCCCAAAAGCAGCTTCAGCTGTGAACTTCAGGCCTTGGCTCTCCTGCCTTTTTTGATGTTCCCATGGAGCAGAGCGAGCCAGGATTGATGGTCCTGGATGGCTGAGGCAATTCCCCAGGATGACCCTAAAGTGGCCTCACTTTCATGGAAACCACCCCAAAAAGTGGGGGAAGATTTTGGGTTGGATTTGTCATCCCCTGTGGGCTTGGGGCCTCCCCCGGCCGCGGTTCCCTCGGTTTTCCGAGGGCACTCCAGGTGTCACTCGGCCTTGGAGCCTCTTCCCTGGGCTCCTCCAGACCCCCAAACCCCCCTCAGTGCTCCTCTGCAGGTTGGGTTTGGTCCTTCCTGGGGCCAAATCCATGGGAGGGTTGTTCTGCTGCACCCCGGCCCGGGGAGGTTTGGAGAGAAACCCCCAAAGCCACGTCCTGCAGGGTGGAGCTCTTGGTGAAGGGATGTGCAGGAGACAGGAGTTACACCATGTAATAACCCCAGGATGGTTTGGGTTAAGGGAACAGACCTTAAATCCCATCCCTGGGAATGAGCTGGGGGGTGGGAGCGGGGAGTTCTGGAGGATAATCCCGAATTTCTCCGGAGCTGCTTCCTCTGGGCCTCCCCCCAGCTCTGCCTTTCCCTGGCGGTGAAACCGAAACCTCGGAGCTGCAGAAAATTCGATCTTTCTCACTTCTATGTCACCTCAGTCCCAGCTGGTTTCCTGCCGGGAGCGGGGTGGGGGGGTTGGGAATGCCCTCCTGGAGATGGAAAAGCCATTCCCGTTCAGGTCCAGGGTCACTCCTTCATTCAGGCTCAGGGCAGTCGGGATGTGCCCATCCCAGGTCGGGATTTGGCTCTGGCGTTGCCAAAAGGGAAGAGAACAAACCCCAGCTGACCAAATGTGAGGCCACTCGGGCAGAAATCCCTGGAAAATCCCGTCCAATTTAAAAATCCCCCCACAAAAATCCTGAAAGGTGAAGATTCCTCAAGGTCCAAATTGCTCCTGGTGGGCTGGAGACCTTTTGTGCCATCGGGAGCATCCTCTGGCTGCTTTTTAGGATATCTGGGAGTTGGGACATTCAATTTTTTTCCTATTTTTTTTCATTCAGAGAGTGATGAGGCCCTGGCACAGGGTGCCCAAGTATGCTGTGGCTGCCCCTGGATCCCTGGAAGTGTCCAAGGCCAGGCTGGACAGGGCTTGGAGCAGCCTGGGATGTTGGGAGGTGCCCCTGGGTATGGAATGGGATCAACTTGAACCCAACCCCTTCCTGGATTCTGTGATTTTCCCAGCTGGTGCTTGGCCTTTAATCCAGGTCAAAATTCTTCTCTTGATAAATCATTTATTTATTTTATATTAAAAGTATAGAAATCAAAGCGTGGGGGGATAAAATTCCATGTGGAGCGATGCTGGAGGGACAGATTTCCTCCATTCCTGAATAACCAGAAGTTATGAGGTCTTATCAATGTTTGGTTTGGATCTTATCAATGTTGACACCTGGCCACACCCTACAGTGCTTCCCGAGGGAAGATTGATCCCTGTTGGAAATCAGAGGTTCCTGAGGGAAGATTGATCCCTGTTGGAAAACAGAGGTTCCTGAGGGAAGATTAATCCCTGTTGGAAAACAGAGGTTCCTGAGGGAAGATTAATCCCTGTTGGAAAACAGAGGTTCCCGAGGGAAGATTGATCCCTGTTGGAAAACAGAGGTTCCTGAGGGAAGATTGATCCCTGTTGGAAAACAGAGGTTCCTGAGGGAAGATTGATCCCTGTTGGAAAACAGAGGTTCCTGAGGGAAGATTGATCCCTGTTGGAAAACAGAGGTTCCTGAGGGAAGATTGATCCCCGTTGGAAAACAGAGGTTCCTGAGGGAAGATGGATCCCTGTTGGAAAACAGAGGTGGCACCAAGGTTGGGGATTCTCAGAGGGCACTTCCATGGATCCTTGGTGACACCAACTCCGTGTCCAGCCTGAAATCCCGTGTGTTTCACACCGAGGGCTGGGGCAGAGGAGTCCAGGGCTGGCAGCAGCATCCTCCAGCTCGTTATCCCAGATTTCCCTCTCCCATGACCGCCTGTGCGCTCCGGGCCCGCTCCGCCCTGCTTAACGATCCGTGTCCAGCTCGGGGCTTCATCCAAAACTTGGCCCGTTCCCACTCTTTGATTCTCCCCTCTCCAGAAGGAGAAGGGATTATTACATAAACTGGAGGGTTTCATGAGGGCGCTGGGCTTGCTTTCGGGGGAATTTCCAGCGGATTCAGGGTTATAACTTCATTAGGCCTGGGTTGGGAAACTCATGGCAGCGCTGGGCGGGCCCGAGGGTGGGCCCGGGCCCCGACCCTTTGTTGTGTTCTCTTCTGAAGGACCAAACGCTCCCGCCCCTTTTTGAAGTCCTAATTCCCTTTATGGGATGTTGCAAGGCCTTTCTATAGAGCGCTGCCTCTGAAGTCCGAGAGCCCCCGGTGCCAAAAATGCCCCTTTTCCCCATCGGCTTCGCCTCCTGACGTCGGGAGCGGGGCTTGGTCCTGGGCAGTGTCCACCCAGGCCTCTCCCTCTGGGCCTCTGGGTTGCAAAAATCCCCTTTGTTGGGCTCCATCCCTTTTTTAAAGGGGTGGCTTGGGAGTCCTGGAGTAAATGAACTCCAGGGCTACTCCTGCTTTCCAACCACTAGAGGTCAAGGTTGTGCTGTGGGATAACACATCCCGCAAGGAGGAGGCGTCCCCACCCAAGGATTCCCGCTCTGGACATGGAATTTGGTTATCAATTACCCAGCTGGTTCGTTAATTCGGAGCTGATGGTGTGTGCTCGGGGTGAGGAGCACTTTGAGGTGGATTTTCCGAGGAATGGGATATCCACGCCTGGGTTTCCCAAGGAATGGGGTCTTGGTGCCGTGCTTGGATTTCAGTATTCCTCCGATGTAGGAATTACTCCAGTGCTCAGTCCCTGGTGGGGTTTTGCTTCCCAAGGAGAGATTCCAAAGGGGCTTGGAGGCTGCTCCTGAATTGGTTTTGGGGGGAAATGTTAAAACTTCCGAGTGTTGAAATAATTTGGGAGGTTTGCACGTGGATAAAACTTTTTGCTCCCTGCGGTTCAGGTAGCCAAAGTAATTAATAATTAGTGATTTTTAATAGCAATTAGCAATGTTTTAATTCTCCCTTGGTGTCGCTGACAGCTGAATCTCTTACCAGGTTCTGTGGTATTCCTGCTTCCCTCTAAATCCAGGCTGTCACATTCCCACATGGAAAAGGGGATGGGCCCCTTTCACCACCTCGGGGAATCTTGGAATTCCAGAGCGTCCAGGAGCTCCCTGGGCTTGATAAAAGTGTCCTTGCCCATGGAATGAGAGGATCCTTAAGATCCTGTCTGTGATTCCATCATTCCCACACACCTCTCTTCTGATACATTAAAAATCTGCAGCAAAAACACAGGGAGGGATCCTCTAAATCTGTGTGAAAATTCCGTATAAATTCCAGGTTTTCCCGGTGTTTATTTTCCAGCTACACCAGCGCACAAAGCCACGTGTCCAGCACTGCCACATCCATGGGATTGGCCTTTTATTCCCTGCTTTTGGCTGGGATTTGGCCCTGGAGACCAAAAATCTGATACATTAAAAACCCACAGCAAAAACACCGGGAGGAATCCTCTAAATCTGTGTGAAAATTCCGTATAAATTCCAGGTTTTCCCGGTGTTTATTTTCCAGCTACACCAGCACACAAAGCCACGTGTCCAGCACCGCCACATCCATGGGATTGGCCTTTTATTCCCTGCTTTTGGCTGGGATTTGGCCCTGGAGACCCCTTGTGTGGCCCTGCTGTTCCCATTCCTTGTCCTCCGGTTTGAGCTCCCGCCTGGTTGGGGCTCAGCCGCTTTTCCTGCCGATTATTGCGCTCCCCATCAAAGGGAAAAACAGGGAAAAATTTTATTTTTTTTTTTTTTCCAGGAGGGCACAGCGTGACCTCCACTGCCAGACAACCCCGAAAATCCCTGGAATAACTTCCCCTCCACCCCAGCCTCCTTTTCCTTGAGCACCTTTTTTACAGCTCGTTCCGCACGTCAAACGACGACGGGGGGGGGGGGGGGGGGGGGACGTTGCAATTAAACCCTCCTGGGCTCCCACAAAAATGCTTTCAGGGACCTCTGGGGTCCAGATGTGGAATGTTGGGCTGGAGGAGAGGGAACAAACCCAGCGGCGGCTCAGGAGGTCCCCCCACGAGCAGTGACAGTCACCACATGGCCCGCGGGCCGATATTGCCGCAGCTGGGCCGTAAAGGGATCAACGTGGCAGCACACGGGGGCTGCTTGGGATTTTGGAAAAAGCCAGGAGCGTGTTGGGGTCGTTGGATAAATCCCCCTGGCCCTGCTCTGCCTGTTGGGGTCGTTGGATAAATCCCCCTGGCCCTGCTCTGCGTGTTGGGGTCGTTGGATAAATCCCCCTGGCCCTGCTCTGCGTGTTGGGGTCGTTGGATAAATCCCCCTGGCCCTGCTCTGCCTGTTGGGGTCATTGGATAAATCCCCCTGGCCCTGCTCTGCCTGTTGGGGTCGTTGGATAAATCCCCCTGGCCCTGCTCTGCCTGTTGGGGTCCTTGGATAAATCCCCCTGGCCCTGCTCTGCCTGTTGGGGTCCTTGGATAAATCCCCCTGGCCCTGCTCTGTGTGTTGGGGTTGTTGGATAAATCCCCCTGGCCCTGCTCTGCCTGTTGGAGTCGTTGGATAAATCCCCCTGGCCCTGCTCTGTGTGTTGGGGTCCTTGGATAAATCCCCCTGGCCCTCCTCTGTGTGTTGGGGTCATTGGATAAATCCCCCTGGCCCTGCTCTGCGTGTTGGGGTCGTTGGATAAATCCCCCTGGCCCTGCTCTGTGTGGATAAATCCCCCTGGCCCTGCTCTGCCTGTTGGGGTCGTTGGATAAATCCCCCTGGCCCTGCTCTGCGAGTGGAGCTTGAGGAGGGGATCTGGGCTGGGGGGGAAGGCGACTTGTTGGAATTCCGCCGGCCTCCTTTGTCCCCTCTCGGGCCTGGAAACCAAATTAAATCCCAGGTGAAATCCATGAGTTGTTTTTTTGTTTGTTTGTTTTCCCCCCTAGGCGCAGCAGCAGAGGAACCTGGACAACGTCGTGTCCCAGCAGCCCAGGATTGGCGGGGGGAAGAAATCCAAGAAGGAGTTCAGCGCCAGCTCCGAGCTGGAGGTGAAGAACACCAGCCCCATGTCAGAGCAGGACTCGGGGATCCTGGATGTGGAGGATGAGGATGAGGAGGAAGAGGTAACTTGTGCAGCACCAAACCAGGGGCACTGGGCACTGTGGGGTGGCTGTGGTGTCCCAAAGGGTTTGCTGCTTGCTCATGTGGGAGTCCTGAAGGTTCAGAAGAGGCTGGAGAATGCGGGATGTGTCCCAAAATCCGGTTATTTCGTGGTTTTATCCCTATTCCCATTGCCAGGCTCAGCAGGGAGGCCAAGGGTTGGGAACAGCCCACCCCAGTCTGTCCCAGCACCTTGGTGCTGGTGGAGAACATCCATCCCTCATGGAAACGTTGCTCCAGAACTCTTTCCAGAAGAAAGGCCTTTTCCTTTCTTCTGCTTTGTCCTTGGATAAAGGACTGTGTCAGGACGGGAGCTGGAAATTGGAATTCCTTGGTGTTCTCCCTTCCTGGGATTTCACAGAGGGTTTTGGGAGCCACAAACCATAACCTGGGCATGGCGTTGGTTTTTCCTTCCTCCCAGGGTGGGGACACCAGGGATTTGGGACGTTTCCCATGGAATGGAGCCCCGTGGCTCAGGAATCAATGAGATTCCATGGAGGAGATCAGAGATCCCAGACCTGCAGTGCAGGACTTGGGGGGGGTTGAGACTTTGGATATGTCTGTCATTCCTTGGGATGCAGCCGTGTCCTGGATGTTTTGGGAAGTTCTGTCTGCCCCGCAGGATGCTTTTTCTCTGGTTTCCTGAAGCATCTTTTGTCAGGAGGATGATGTTCTCAGCCACAGGCAGTCCCTGGGCTGGGGGGTGTTTGTCACCCTGGCCGTGACAGCCCCTGGGCAGCCAGGGAGGAGAAGTTTGAAATTTAAACTCAAGGAGTTGTTGGAGTGGCTCTGTGCCGTCTGTTTTCTCCCTGCAAATCCATTCCCTCCTTCCCAGGGCTGCTGGGCATCCACAGCAGAGCGAGGTCACAACCTCCCCCACAGGGATGGAACTGTGGGGTCAGCCCAGAGCCCTCCAGCTGCTCTGGGACCCTCTGGGTGGGCTCCTCATTCCCATAGGAGCATGGAGTGAGACCCTGGAGCTGCTGCAGGGCTGGAGCCAGGCTGGGAGAGCTGGGAATGTTCTCCTGGAGAAGGGAAAGGCTCCAGGGAGAGCTGGGAGCCCCTGGCAGGGCCTGCAGGGGCTCCAGGAGAGCTGGAGAGGGGCTGGGGACAAGGGCTGCAGGGACAGGAGACAGGGAATGGCTTCCCACTGGGCAAGGGGAGCTTGGGCTGGGAGCTTGGGCAGCAATTCCTGGCTGGGCTGGAATTCCCAGCTTGGCTGGGGCTGCCCCTGGATCCCTGGCAGTGCCCAAGGCCGGGTTGGATCCACCTGGGATGGTGGAAGGTGTCCCTGCCCATGGATGGGGTGGCACCAGAGGAGCTTTAAGGTCCCTTCCATCCCGAACCATTCCATGATTCTGGCCGATCTCAGGCAGGTGAATCCCTTCTCTGGGTGTGGTGGCACTTTGGTGCCAGGAGCTGAGATCCAAACCCTGGGATCCCAAATTAACCCCAGGATCCCAAATTTTAACCCTGGTGTCCCAAATTAACCCTGGTGTCCCAAATTAACCCTGGGATCCCAAATTAACCCTCAATATCCCAAATTAACCCTGGTGTCCCAAATTAACCCTCAATATCCCAAATTAACCCTGGTGTCCCAAATTAACCCTGGGATCCCAAAGTAACCCTCAATATCCCAAAGTAATCCTGGGATCCCAAATCAACCCCAGGATCCCAAATTAACCCTCAATATCCCAAATTAACCCTCAATATCCCAAATTAACCCTGGGATCCCAAAGTAACCCTCAATACCCCAAATTAACCCTCAATATCCCAAACTGACCCTCAATATCCTGAACTAACCCTCAATATCCCAAAGTAACCCTGGTGTCCCAAATTAACTCTGATATCCCAAATTAACCCTCACATCCCGAATGAACACTGGTTTCCCAAATTAACCCTGGTATCCTGAATTAACCCTCAATATCCTGAATTAATCCTCAATATCCCAAAGTATGCTCAATATCCTGAACTGACCCTCATATCCCAAAGTAACCCTGGGATCCCAAATTAACCCTGATATCCCAAAGTAACCCTCAATATCCCAAATTAACCCTCATATCCCAAATTAACCCTCGATATCCTGAACTAACCTTCAATAGCCTGGATTAACCTTGGTATCCCGAATTAACCCTCAATATCCCGAATTAACTCTCAATATCCTGAACTAACACTCATATCCCAAATTAGCCCTGGGATCCCAAATTAACCCTGATATCCCAAATTAACCCTCAACATCCCGAACTAACCCTGTTGTCCCGCATTATCCAAACCCAGAGCCAAGCTTCCCTGAGCTCTGAGCCATCCCTGCACGTTTCTTTGGCAAACTTTCCTTCCAGGGGTTAAATGTCCTGCAGGGAGGGGTTTGGCTTTTCCAGAGCCTCCTGAACGTGCCTGCTGCAGGATTTGGGAATGAGATTGGGAGGCTGATGTTGTTGTGGACTGGGAGGTTTTGGGACAGGATGAATAAACGCTTTGTTCTTGTCTTGGTTTGGACAGACAGGTGTCCACCAGGGAAAGCTGGAGTTTCCCTTGGAATGGGGAATGTAAACCCCTCACCCCCTCCAAATGATCATTTTGCAATTCAGGGCTTTCAGGCAAAGATTTGGGAATGGGAATAACAGTTCTGTGCTGGGAATGGTAACAATACAAATGGAGTAGAAAACAAAACCACCCAACCAAACCAGCAAACAAACAAAACACCAATTTTGGAGAACCTGACAGAGTCAGAGCTCCAACCTGACACCCTGTTGGTCAGGGGGTTGGGAGCAGCCCCACAGTGAGTCCTCCTGGAGTGGCAGAGGTGGTTCTGGTGGGGCAGAGATGATCCTGTAGAACCAGGGACCAGTGATGGTGAGAAGGGTCCAGGGGTGGTGAGAAGGGTCCAGGGGTGGTGAGAAGGGTCCAGGGGTGGTGAGAAGGGTCCAGGGATGGTGAGAAGGGTCCAGTCTTTCTCCAGGAATCCGGTGGAACCAGATCCCTGGTGTTCCTGTGTCTCAGTTTTATCCAGGTGGGAATGGTTGGCTCCCCCCACTGGGTGGAGCATCAATTCCACCCCATCCATGGGCAGGGACACCTCCCACTGTCCCAGGTGGATCCAAGCCCCAGTGTCCAACCTGGCCCTGGACACCCCTAAATCCCGAGTTATTGCTGGTTGGGATGTTCATGGAATGGTTTGGGTGGGAAGAGACCTTAAATCCCATCCAGTGCCACCCCCTCCCACCATCCCAGGTGGGTCCAACCCGGCCTTGGGCACTGCCAGGGATCCAGGGGCAGCCCCAGCCAAGCTGGGAATTCCAGCCCAGCCAGGAATTGCTGCCCAAGCTCCCAGCCCAAGCTCCCCTTGCCCAGTGGGAAGCCATTACCTGTCTCCTGTCCCTGCAGCCCTTGTCCCCAGCCCCTCTCCAGCTCTCCTGGAGCCCCTGCAGGCCCTGCCAGGGGCTCCCAGCTCTCCCTGGAGCCTTTCCCTTCTCCAGGGGAACATTCCCAGCTCTCCCAGCCTGGCTCCAGAGCAGAGTTGGCTCCAGCCCTGCAGCAGCTCCACGTCCTTCTGCTGGATGGAATTCCATATATTCCATATATTCCATATATTCCATATATTCCATATATTCCATATATTCCATATATCCCAAGCCTTATATTGCATATTCTGGGAAGATTTTTGAATAATTGAATTAATATTTCTTCTTTTACAAAGCTGCATGTGCAGAAGAGCTTGTTTGTTGTTTTGTTTTGTTTTTTTTTAAAGAGATTATAAAATAATATATTTATATATCATTTATTATATAGTACACAGTATGTAGCATGTATTATATTTTATATATTATATATAATGCATTATATATAATATATACTATATAATATATACTTATACTGTATACTATATTACTATATAATATAGTATATAGTATATAGTATATAGTATATAGTATATATAGTAAATATTATATTTTATATTTTATATATTATACACTATACATTATATATTATATAGTGTATATCATATATCATATATCATCAAATATTACATTATATATATATTATATATTATACATTATATATTAACTTATATAATTTATTATAAAATAATACTAATTACAGCAAAACCAGTTTCATTTAAAAACTAACATTTATCCATGTTATAATACATTATAAAATAATCTTCCTGTAATATTCTATCCCCCTGCATAAAACCCCACAGAGTTTTGGGGGGCTTGGCTTTATTCCCCACAAACCTCCCCATGGAAAAGACCGGATCTCCCCTGCCTGCTCCTCCTGGTCCTGACTCAGGAATTCCGCAGCCGCTCCTGGAGGTGGGAGCTGTCCCAAATTAACCCTCAATATCCCAAAGTAACCCTGGGATCCCAAATCAACCCCAGGATCCCAAATTAACCCTCAATATCCCAAATTAACCCTGGGATCCCAAATCAACCCCAGGATCCCAAAAAAACCCTCAATATCCCAAATTAACCCTGGTGTCCCAAAGTAACCCTGGGATCCCAAAGTAACCCTCAATATCCCAAATTAACCCTCAATATCCCAAAGTAACCCTGGGATCCCAAATCAACCCCAGGATCCCAAATTAACCCTGGTGTCCCAAAGTAACCCTGGGATCCCAAATTGACCCTCAATATCCCAAATTGGCCCTCAATATCCCAAATTAACCCTGGGATCCCAAAGCAACCCTGGGATCCCAAATTGACCCTCAATATCCCAAATTAACCCTGTTGTCCCAAATTAACTCTGATATCCCAAACGAACCCTCATATCCCAAAAGCTGAGTGGCCCAGCTGATTTTTCCTGAGCCTCTGTGTGTGTGGCCTTGGAAGTTCTTCCAGAAAATCAGAGCCTGAAATCGTTGCTTTGAATGATTCAGGGGTGGGAGTCAAACATTTTCCTGGCCAAATCCCGATTTTTTCTCCGCCTTTATCTGAACAGTTTCTCCGTTCCGCTTGGATCACCGGATGGGAGCGGAGCGAAAACCCTTTGATGCTGGGTTGAAATTCCCTGGAAAACGTTGCCTGCTTTGAAGGGGGTGTGGAGGGATGACAGATCCCTCCTCCCTAAAAAATTCCTCCTGGGTCGGGGGCACTGGGCAGGAGCTGCCCTGGCTCCGGGCATCTCCAGGGTTTTTATTTTTCCAAGGATTTCGGAGCCAGAAGGGTTTCACTGTCGATTTTACCGATGGGAGGCTGATGGCTCCTGATTCTGGAGGAATAAAGGGAAGGAAAGGAGGAGCCCTGAGGAGCTGGGCTGGGGGTTTGGGAGCTGCTCAGGGACTTTGGGAGGCCTGGGAATGGGAATGAAAGGGGGTGGGAAGGCAGGAGAGAGAATTGGGATGGGCTCGGTGGAAGTGCTGCCTGGTGTGGGCAAAGCCAGGGAAAGGGAAAATTGTGGGAGGGATGAGCCTTGTTCAGAGCCTGGGTTCAGCTGGGATCAGGGAATCCTGGAATGCTTTGGGTGGGAAGGGACCTTAAAATCATCAATTCCCACCCCATCCATGGGCAGGGACACCTCCCACTGTCCCAGGTGGATCCAACCCGGCCTTGGGCACTGCCAGGGATCCAGGGGCAGCCCCAGCCAAGCTGGGAATTCCAGCCCAGCCAGGAATTGCTGCCCAAGATCCCAGCCCAAGCTCCCCTTGCCCAGTGGGAAGCCATTCCCTGTCTCCTGTCCCTGCAGCCCTTGTCCCCAGCCCCTCTCCAGCTCTCCTGGAGCCCCTGAGGGCACTCGGAGCATTCCCTGGAGTTTTTCCTTCTCCAGGGGAACATTCCCAGCTCTCCCAGACCAAAAGAGCTCCAGAATCCTGGAATGGTTTGGTTTGGAAGAGACCTTCAATCCCATCCCATTCCCACCCCATCCATGGGCAGGGACACCTCCCAGCATCCGAGGTGGATCCAACCCGGCCTTGGGCATTCCCAGGGATCCAGGGGCAGCCCCAGCCAAGCTGGGAATTCCAGCCCAGCCAGGAATTAGGTGAGTTTCACTCACCTAAACACGATTTTTTGGATTGATTAACGTATTTAAATTAAATTTTTCTAGAGTTCCACTCCCCTAAACGTGATTTTTTTCAGTGACAAACGTATTTAAATTTGATTTTTTTGAGTTTCACTCACCTAAACGTGATTTTTTTGGGAGTTACACTCATTTAAATTGAATTTTTTTAGGGTTTCACTCACCTAAACATGATTTTTTTTGGGAGTGACAAAAGTATTTATATTTGATTTTTTTTACAGGTTCACTCACCTAAACGTGATTTCTTTGCAGTGACAAAAGTACTAAAATTTGATTTTTTTAGAGTTTCACTCACCAAAATGTGATTTTTTGGATTGACTAACATATTTAAATACAGTTTTTCTGGAGTTCCACTCCTCTAAATGTGATTTTTTTTGGAGTGACAAAAGTATTTTAATATAATTTTAACAGAGTTTCACTCACCTAAACATGATTTTTTTCAGTGACAAAAGTATTTAAATTTGATTTTTTTAGAGTTTCACTCACCTAAATGTGATTTTTTTAGTGAGAAACGTATTTAAATTTAATTTTTTTTAGGATTTCACTTGTCTGCCTGTGATATTTCAGTGCTCCACTGACCTGTAATTAATTTTTTTGCAGTTTTACTTCTCTATCCATGAAATTCCGCCGAGTTTCCCGCCTTTTTCATGGAATTTTCTCCTTTTTCCAGGTGCCTGGAGCCCAGGATTTGGTGGATTTCTCCCCGGTCTATCGCTGCCTCCACATCTACTCCGTCCTGGTGAGTTGGAGCTGGGGTTTTCCTGGGAAATTCTCCCGGGAATTCGGGGGGAATTCCGTGGATCTGGGGGAAAATCTCGGCAGCTCCTTGGGAAATGCGAAGGGAATTTTTTCTCCGTCTCTCCCAAATCCGGAATTTTTCACGGGTTTGGGTTTCTCAGCTTGGTTTGCCTCCGAGGATTCCTCTTTGGATGCAGGAATTCTGTTATTCCGTGGAAATGGAGGAGTTCTCGCAGGAATTGTTTGGATTCTGATGCTGTTTTCTTCCAAGAATTCTTTGGATTCAGTAATTTTGTTATTCTGTGGGAATGGGAGAGTTTGGGGGTGGAATTGGTTGGATTCTGATGCCGTTGTCTCCAAGAATTCCTCTTTGGATTTCTTAACTTCATAATCCTATTGAAATGGGAGAGTTTGGGGCAGGAATTGTTTGGATTCTGGTGCTGTTTGCTCCAAGGAAAATGAATTATTCTGTGGGAATGGGAGAATTGTGGGAAATAATTGTTTGGATTCTGATGCTGTTTCCTCCAAGAATTCTTTGGATTCAGTAATTTTGTTATTCAGTGGGAATGGGAGAATTTTGGGGTGGAATTGGTGGTTGGATTCGGATGCTGTTTTCTCCAAGAATTCCTCTTTGGATCCAGTAATGTTAATATTCCATGGAAATGGGGGAGTTTCGTGGAGGATTTGGTTGGATTCTGGTGCTGTTTTCTCCATGGAAAATGAATTATTCTGTGGGAATGGGAGAATTTTGGGCAGGAATTGGATGGATTCGGATGCTGGTTCCTCCAAGGAAAATGAATTCTTCATTGGGAATGGGAGAATTTTGGGAAATAATTGGTTGGATTCTGACGCTGTTTTCTTACAAGAATTCTTTGGATTCAGTAACTTCGTTATTCCCTGAAAATGGGAGATTTTTGGGCAGGAATTGGTTGGATTCTGATGCTGTTTCCTCCAAGAATTTCTCTTTGGATCCAGTAATTTTAATATTCCTTGGAAATGGAGGAGAATTTTGTGGAGGAATTGGTTGGATTCTGGTGCTGTTTTCTCCAAGAACACTTCGGATTCAGTAACTTCATCATTCCATGGAAATGGGAGAATTTTGGGGTGGAATTGGTTGGATTCTGGTGCTGTTTTCTCCAAGAATTCCCCTTTGGATTTGGTAATTCCATTATTCCTTGGAAATGGAAGAGTTTTGGGCAGGACTTGGTTGGATTCTGATGCTGCTTCCTCCAAGGAAAATGAGTTATTCATTGGGAATGGGAGAATTTTGGAGTGGAATTGTTTGGGTTCTGATGTAGTTTTCTTCCAAGAATTCTTTGGATTCAGTAACTTTGTTATTCCCTGAAAATGGGAGAGTTTTGGGGTGGAATTGGTTGGATTCTGGTGCTGTTTGCTCCAAGGAAAATGAATTATTACAGAATCACAGAATCACAGAATCACAGAATCACAGAATTTTATTCTGTGGGAATGGGAGAGTTTCGGGCAGGGATTGGTTGGATTCTCTGATGCCGTTTTCTCCAAGAATTCTTTGGATTCGTTAACTTCTTTATTCCATGGAAATGGGATTTGCTTCCCTGAAATCCAGAGCTGCAGGGTGAGCTCCAAAGGCCCAGGAAAAGAGCTGCAGGCTCCTTGGAATGGCACATTGAAGGCCTGGAAACATCCCTGAGATTAAAGGTTGGAGAGAGAGGTCCAAAGGCCCAGGAAAAAAGGGATGAGGCTCCACAAATTCCTTGGAATGGCACATTGGAGGCTCAGATGCATCCCTGAAATTAAAGATTGGTGGGTGAGCTCCAAAGGCCCAGGAAAAAAGGGATGAGACCTCACAAATTCCTTGGAATGGCACAGTCAAGGCTCGCATGCACCCCCAAAAGTAAAATTTGGAGGGGGTGAGCTCCAAAGGTCCAGGAAAAAAGGGATGAGGCTCCACAAATTCCTTGGAATTGAAGGCTTGGGTGCATCCCCAAAATTAAAATTTGGAAGGTGAGCTCCAAAAGGCTCTGAAAAATGCCTGCAGGTTCCTTGGGATGGCACAGCCAAGGCTCGGATGCATCCCTGAAATTAAAGGTTGGAGAGAGACCTCCAAAGGCCCTGGTAAAAATGGATGAGACTCCACAAATTCCTTGGAATGGCATATTGAAAGTTTGGAAACATCCCTGAAATTAAAGGTTGGAGGGTGAGCTCCAAAGGCCCTGGTAAAAATGGATGAGACTCCACAAATTCCTTGGAATGGCACAGTCAAGGCTTCGGGGCATCCCCAAAAGTAAAATTTGGAGGGGGTGAGCTCCAAAGGCCCAGGAAAAGGGCTGCAGGCTCCTTGGAATGGCACATTGAATGCCTGGAAAAATCCCTGAGATAAAAGGCTGGAGAGAGAGCTCCAAAGGCCCAGGAAAAACGGAATAAAGCTCCACAAATTCCTTGGAATGGCACAGTCAAGGCTTGGGTGCATCCCCAAAAGTAAAATTAAAGGTTGGAGGGGGTGAGCTCTAAAGGCTCTGAAAAAGGGACGAGGCTCCACAAATTCCTTGGAATTGAAGGCTTAGGTGCATCCCCAAAAGTAAAATTTGGAGGGGGTGAGCTCCCAAGGCCCAGGAAAAAGAGCTGCAGGTTCTGTGGAACAGCACAGTTAAGGCTTGGATACATCCCTGAGACTGAAGGTTGGAGAGAGAGCTCCAAAGGCCCAGGAAAAAGAGGGATGAGGCTCCACAAATTCCTTGGAATGGTACACTGAAGGCTCACATGCACCCCCAAAAGTAAAATTTGGAGGGGGCGAGCTCTAAAGTCTCTGAAAAAGGGATGAGGCTCCACAAATTCCTTGGAATTGAAGCCCCAAAATTAAAATTTGGAGGATGAGCTCCCAGTGGGAGCAGCTCTGTCCCCACCCTGAGCTGGGACCAGCCTCTGCTCCCGTTCCTCCTGGTGATTCCTCCAGACAGGAACGGGAACGAGCAGAAATCCCAGCAGAGCTCTCGGGAAAGGCTTTTAGGGGAGAAAAAAAAAAAAAAAAAAAAATTTTAAAAAAAGTCCCCAGAGCAGCAAATTCTGCCCTTTTGCTGACCCGGGCCTGAATCCCAGCCTGGCTTTCCTAAGCCTGGCTCGGGTGGAACAATGTCAGGGATCCTGCAAAAAAAAAAAAAAATCAGCGAGGGCACGGCCCCGGCAGCAGCGTCAGACGGAAGGATCATAATGTAATAGTTCCCCCCCCAAAAAAAACTCCCAATATTTGTCATTTACAATGGGCCTTATCTCCCAGCTTGGCCCGCGGTTGAAAAGGCCCACGTTGAATAAACATCGGGAATATTTATTATTCCGAGTGAAATCGACCTCCCGGTCACCTCGGGTTTTTATGGCCGCGCCGCTTGTAAATTCCCCCAGGGTTTCTTTGCAAACTCCTGCTCCTATCTGGCGGCCTTATCAGCTGGGGCAGGAGTTCATGGGTTGTACCGGGGGGTCAGCCCACGGTCACGGGCTTTCCAGAGAGGGGGGCCAGGCACCTGTAAATCCTACAAATCCTTCCCTCGGCGACCAAGGCGAAGGACAACATCCAACAGGCGCGGAGGCTTTTCCAGGAAACGCTGAACTTTGGCAGGAAGGGCAGAGCAGGGGGGAAAGAAAGTGAAGGAAGGTCAGGCGGGGGTTAATTGAGAGCTGGACCTTGGCCTGGCGGCGGCTCGATGGGATTGTTCATCCCAATTCCTTTCCTGCCGAGGGAAAGGGCTGTCCTGAGTGTGGGAAGGGTTGGGATTTCTGCAGAAAAATCCTGAAATCTTTAGGGTGCCTCCATCTCAAACCAGTCTGGGATTTTGTGAATGATTTAATGAGAGGGTCTGCCTGCAAATCCAAAGATGGGAATTTTAGGATCAGTTGGCCAAGGTCTGGCCAGGTTTGAGCTGACTCTGAGCCCTAAGCCCAGCCCAGGTTCTGTTCAGCCATTTCAGGCTCTCCTGGGATGTTTTATGGGATTGTTCATCCCAATTCCTTTCCTGCCGAGGGAAAGGGCTGTCCTGAGGGTGGGAAGGGTTGGGATTTCTGCAGAAAAATCCTGAAATCTTTAGGGTGCCTCCATCCCAAAGCAGTCTGGGATTTTGTGAATGATTCAAGAAGGGAGGGCAGATCCAGGTCCTGGGAATTTTAGGGTCAGTTGGCCAAGGTCTGGTTTGAGCTGACCCTGAGCCCTAAGCCCAGCTCAGGTTCTGTTCAGTCTTTTTAAGCTCCCCTGGGATGTTTGATAGGATTGTTCATCCTGGGATCGGGATTTCAGGACAGAAAATTCCTGAAATCTTCAGGCTGCCTCCATCCCAAACCAGCCTGGGATTTTGTGAATTATTTAAGGAGAGGCACTGGCTGCAAATCCAAAGATGGGAGTTTTATGGTCAGTTGGCCGAGGTCTGGCCAGGTTTGAGCTGACTCTGAGCCCTAAGCCCAGCCCAGGTTCTGTTCAGCCATTTCACGCTCTCCTGGGATGTTTTATGGGATTGTTCATCCCAATTCCTTTCCTGCCGAGGGAAAGGGCTGTCCTGAGTGTGGGAAGGGTTGGGATTTCTGCAGATCTGGGACAGAAAAATCCCAAAATCTTTAGGGTGTCTCCATCCCAAACCAGCCTGGAGTTTTGTGAATGATTTAAGGAGAGGCACTGGCTGCAAATCCAAATTTTAGGGTCAGTTGGCCGAGGTCTGGTTTGAGCTGACCCTGAGCCCTAAACCCAGCCCAGGTTCTGGTTCTGTTCAGTCTTTTCAGGCTCTCCTGAGATGTTTGATGGGATTGTTCATCCCAATTCCTTTCCTGTCGAGGGAAAGGGCTGTCCTGAGTGTGGGAAGGGTTGGGATTTCTGCAGAAAAATCCTGAAATCTTTAGGGTGCCTCCATCCCAAGGCAGTAAAAGGTTTAAGGAGAGGCACTGGCAGCAAATCCAGGGATTTTAGGATCAGTTGGCCGAGGTCTGGTTTGAGCTGACCCTGAGCCCTAAGCCCAGTTTAGTTTCTGCTTCTGTTCAGTCATTTCAGGCTCTCCTGGGATGTTTTTTTGGGATTGTTCATCCCAATTCCTTTCCTGCCGAGGGAAAGGGCTGTCCTGAGTGTGGGAAAGGTTGGGATTTCTGCAGATCTGGGACAGAAAATTCCTGAAATCTTTAGGGTTCCTCCATGCCAAAGCAGCCAGGGATTTTGTGAAAGGTTTAAGGAGAGGCATTGGCAGCAAATCCAAAGATGGGAATTTTAGGATCAGTTGGCCAAGGTCTGGTTTGAGCTGACCCTGAGCCCTAAGCCCAGCCCAGGTTCTGTTCAGTCTTTTCAGGCTTTCCTGGGATGTTTGATGGGATTGTTCACCCCAGTTCCTTTCCTGCCAAGGGAAAGGGTTGTCCTGAGTGTGGGAAGGGTTGGGATTTCTGCAGAAAAATCCTGAAATCTTTAGGGTGCCTCTATCCTAAAGTAGTCTGGGATTTTGTGAATGATTTAAGAAGCAGGGGCAGATCCAGGTCCTGTGAATTTTAGGGTCAGTTGGCCAAGGTCTGGTTTGAGCTGACCCTGAGCCCTAAGCCCAGCCCAGGTTCTGGTTCTGTTCAGCCTTTTTAACATTTTTAGGGTGCCTCCATCCCAAAGCAGTGAATGATTTAAGGAGAGGCAGTGGCAGCAAATGCATGGCATGAGGGTTTCAGGGTCAGTTCACCAAGGTCTGGCCTGGTTTGAGCTGCTGACCCCGAGCCCTAAGCCCAGCCCAGGCCCAGCTCAGCAGCCCTGGGCTATCCCAGGACATTCACCTGCAGCCCGCCCCGGGCTGGTGGGATCAGCTCCATCCCCTCCCTGCCCGAGGAACCCTGGAAAACCACAACAGCAGGGATGCAGAGGCCAAACCCCAGAGCGTGATTTCGCCACCGAGGGAGGGGCTCTGATCTCTCTCTGCTGCCTCTGACCAAAGTCTGTGTAACTCTTGGGGCTGCTTTGATCGATCTCCAAAACAAACCAGGAAAGGTGAGGCCTGGGCCAGCTGGTTTTATCAGCAGGAGCATCTGAGAGCAGCTGGTGGGTGCCTGGCAGTTTTTTTTTTTTGGGGTTTTTTTTTTTTTTTTTCCAGGCCAAGGCAACGGGGATGGCTTCGGCTTTACATAACAGAGGAATGAAAAGCGAGTTTTGCGTTTCATGTTTCTCAGCCGGGCAGAAAGCAAAGAAAGGAGAGTCAACCCAAAGCAGAAAAGGAATGAGACCGAAATAAAAAAAAATTAAAAATAAAATAAATTAAAAAAAAAAAAGACTCAAGGCAGAGTGGGCTGCACTGAAGGTGCTCCCCTCCAAAAAATAATAATAATAAAAAAAAGTTGTCTGGGAGGCAGCTGAGGGTGATTTAAGTCCCTAAAACTCCTCCCCGAGCGGGGCTGTTGGTGCTCATTTCGGCGGGGTGGGTTTTTTTAGCTCTCTGCTAATTGCTTCCCAATTACTTTGAGGTTCTTCACATATTCCTGAAGACACTGGGACTGACACTCCCAGCTCTTTGATCCCAGCTACAAAGGGGTCATTTTAGGGGAAAGAACAAGTGTCCAAAAACAGAGGCAGCAAGGCAGAAAGAAAAAGGGAGCGTGTTCTGAGGTAAAAACAAAACAAAGCAAAAAAGCCTGAAAGCTGGAGCTGCTGAAGGATTTCTGGAGAATCCAGAGGTGGATAATTTAGATAAATGGGAGCTGACAGGGATTTGCTATAAATTTGTCCTATCTCCCCACTGACATTTTTATCTCGAGGTGCTTTGATGCACAAAAAGCATTAAAAAGGTTAAAAAAAAAAAAAAAAAAAAAAAAAGCAATGTCCAGTTAATAATGACCCCCCTTGTTTTGCTGAAAACGAGCTCTGTAGAAATATCTTGTCAGGGTGGATAGTCTGTATCCATTCGGAGCAGCTCGCCTTTGATTTTATTTTAGGGAATTTTTATTTTAGGAATTTTAGGGAAGGGCGAGTTTTTTTTTTATCTCTGAGAGCAGAGCCAGCACAGCCTTGGGAGGAGAAACAAGGTTTTCCTTTGGAATTATCTCTGGAGTCAGGTTCTGTTCAGCCTTTTTAAGCTCCCCTGGGATGTTTGATGGGATTGTTCATCCCAATTCCTTTCCTGCCGAGGGAAAGGGCTGTCCTGAGTGTGGGAAAGGTTGGGATTTCTGCAGATCTGGGACAAAAATTCCCAGCTTTTTCAGGGTGGCTCCATTCCAAAGCAGTGAATGATTTAAGGAGAGGCAAATCCAGGGATTTCAGGGTCAGTTCACCAAGGTCTGGCCTGGTTTGAGCTGCTGCCCCTGAGCCCTAAGCCCAGCCCAGGTTCTGTTCAGCCTTTTCAGGCTCACCTGAGATGTTTTTTGGGATTGTTCATCCCAATTCCTTTCCTGTCAAGGGAAGGGCTGTCCTGAGTGTGGGAAGGGTTGGGATTTCTGCAGAAAAATCCTGAAATCTTTAGGGTGCCTCCATCTCAAACCAGTCTGGGATTTTGTGAATGATTTAATGAGAGGGTCTGCCTGCAAATCCAAAGATGGGAATTTCAGGGTCAGTTGGCCAAGGTCTGGCCAGGTTTGGGCTGACCCTGAGCCCTAAGCCCAGCCCAGGTTCTGGTTCTGTTCAGCCAAAACCTTCCACAAGGTTTTGCTGCAGGGGGGGCTCCCTGGGCTCAAGGTGAGCCCGTGGAATTCCCACCTTGCGTGGCCACGTGGAGCAGATCCCAATGGAATTGGATCCTGGTTCCTGCATCCCAGCCCTGCACCTAAATCTTTTTAGTTCCTCTCACAGGTGTGATGCTGCTGGTGCTGCCTGCCCAAATCCTCCTTTCCCTGCTGTTTTTGGGGTGGGATGGGGCAGGGGGGGCTCAGCTCATCCCTCCAGCTCCCTCCCCACCCTCTGAGGGGCTCAGCATCCCCCCCAAAACCCACTTGTGCTCTGCAGAGGGGGCAGAACGATTGAAGCTCTCCTTTCAAGGCACCAGGGAGGCTCTTGGGGGAACTCCCAACAACCAGAGCCACCCAGCCCTGCCTTTCAAATGAAACCTTTTCTTTTCTTTTCTTTTCTTTTCTTTTCTTTTCTTTTCTTTTCTTTTCTTTTCTTTTCTTTTCTTTTCTTTTCTTTTCTTTTCTTTTCTTTTCTTTTCTTTTCTTTTCTTTTCTTTTCTTTTCTTTTCTTTTCTTTTCTTTTCCCCCCTTTCTTTGTAGCACCACTTGTCCCTTTTATTCCCCAAACCCCGCCGTGGAAAACTTCTGCGGGTTCTTCTGCTTTCAGAGCTCGGGCTTGTCAAGTTTTCCTTGGGAGCTTGAAGGAAAAGTTTTTTTGGTGTGTTTTTTTTTTATTTTATTTTTTTATTTGTTTTGTTTTGTTTTTTTGGGGGGGGGTTTTTTGGGTTTTTTTGTTGGGTTTTTTTTGTTGGGTTTTTTTTTTTTTTGTTTTTTTTTTTTTTTTTTTTTTGGTGGGGAGAGTGGGGGAAGGAGTAGCAGAGTGGGAAAAAAAAAAAAAATCAAAACCCCCTTCCCTCTCTCTGAATCTCTGGTGACTCCTTGTTCATCCCAGGCACTTTTTGCAGCCCTGTCCCGTGTCCTGGCATTTCTCAGCGTCTGCTGCCTGGGCTGGTGCCTGGTGCGGGGAGATAGCTGTAAACAGAGCCGTGAGATCATAGGGGAAAGGCTTTGAGGGGCGGGTGGGGGGAGAGCCACTTTGTGCACGGCATTGATAAGGGCCACAGGAAAAGCCATTAGAGAGCGGGGCCGGTGTCGGTGACCTGTGATAACCGCCCCGTGTCCTACGTGCTGATGGAGCCCCGGTGGCACGGGGGAGAAAGGGAAGGGGAGGGGGGGATTGAACTTTTGGGAATTGTCACGGCGGTCTTTTCACCCCCTGACCTCCTTAGCCCCCCGGGGAGGAGTTAAAAAAAAAAAAATATATATATATATATATATAAAAAAAAATAAATAAAAGCGCTTGGCCGCGATCAAAAGCAGCAGCGGCAAAATCGGCGCAGAAATCGGCGTTGTGGGGCTGGGAATGTTCCACTGGGAAAACAGAGCTGGAAAAGGGGAGGGAAAAAAAATAAAAAATAACAGGATAAAACCACCCAACAGCCCTGACCCAGAGAGGTTCTCCTGCAATAGCCAGGGCAGTGAAATCGGTACCACGGCGGGACTGGGAATGTTCCACTGGGAAAACAGAGCTGGAAAAGGGGAGGGAAAAAAAATAAAAAAAAAGGACAAAACCACCTAAAATCACCCAACAGCCCTGACCCAGAGAGGTTCTCCTGCAATAGCCAGGGCAGTGAAATCGGCGCAGAAATCGGCGTTCGCTCGGTACCACAGCGGGACTGGGAATGTTCCGCTGGGAAAACAGAGCTGGAAAAGGGGGAGGGAAAAAAAAATAATAAAAAAAAACCAGGACAAAATCACCTAAAATCACCCAACAGCCCTGACCCAGAGAGGTTCTCCTGCAATAGCCAGGGCAGTGAAATCAGCGCAGAAATCGGCGTTGTGGGGCTGGGAATGTTCCACTGGGAAAACAGAGCTGGAAAAGGGGGAGGGAAAAAAAAAAATAAAAAAAAAACCAGGACAAAATCACCTAAAATCACCCAACAGCCCTGACCCAGAGAGGTTCTCCTGCAATAGCCGGGGTGCAGGCTGCTCGTTAGCTGAGGGGAAGGGGAAGCAGCAGAGCGTTCCCAGCGGTGGTGGTGTCTTGGGGAAGATGCTGGGAGTTGGGGTTTTGGGATGGGTCCATCCTGGGTCCCTCAGTCCCATCCCACGTCCCTCAGTCCCATCCCACGTCCCTCAGTCCCATCCCAGGTCCCTCAGTCCCATCCCACTCTCAGGGGCCAACTCTGCTCGCCCTGAAAGGGGGAAGTTCATGGAAGCTGTTCTGTTGTTCATGGGATCGTTCCCTAGGGCGGGACCTTGGGAAAGGGGCACTGGTTTCAGAAGGAAAAATCCTAAAAAGGGTCAGAGCAGCTTCCTGTACCTGCAGGGGCTCCAGGAGAGCTGGAGAGGGGCTGGGGACAAGGGCTGCAGGGACAGGAGACAGGGAATGGCTTCCCACTGGGCAAGGGGAGCTTGGGCTGGGAGCTTGGGCAGCAATTCCTGGCTGGGCTGGAATTCCCAGCTTGGCTGGGGCTGCCCCTGGATCCCTGGGAATGTCCAAGGCTGGGTTGGATCCCCCTGGGATGGTGGGAGGGGGTGGCACTGGATGGGATTTAAGGTCTCTTCCCACCCAAACCATTCCATGAACATCCCAGCCAGCAATAACTCAGGATTTAGGAGTGTCCAGAGCCAGGTTGGACATTGGGGCTGGGATCCACCTGGGATGGTGGGAGGTGTCCCTGCCCATGGATGGGGTGGGGCTGGATGAGCTCTCAGGTCCCTTCCCACCCAAACCATTCCATGATTCCCTGGAAGCAGCTCTGAGATCAGCCCAGGCTGTTCAGAGCTGTGTTGAAAACCTCCAAGATTCCAGATCCTCTCCGAGAACTTCTCCTGCCCTGCTGGGGCACCTCCAGTGCTGGGGGGGCTGGAGCGAGTCCAGGGCAGGGAAGGGAGCTGGGAAGGGGCTGGAGAATTCCTGAGGGAGCTGGGAAAGGGGCTGAGCCTGGAGCAAAGGAGGCTCAGGGGGCCCTGGTGGCTCTGCACAAGGAGGGGACAGCCGGGGGGGATTTGGGATCTGCTCCCAGGGCACAGGGACAGGAGGAGAGGGAACGGCCTCAGGATGGGCCAGGGCAGGCTCCTCAGGGTGGGCAGCAGCAGGAATTTCCCCATGGAAAGGGTGCTCAGTGCCCAGGGAGGTTTGGAGTGCCCATCCCTGGGGGGTTTCAGAGCCCTGTGGAGGTGGCACTTGGGGACAGGGGTCAGTGGTGGCCCTGGCACTGCTGGAGGAGTCAATGATCTTAAAGGTCTTTTCCAGGCTTAAGAATTCCATGATTCTGTGAGTTTTCCCCCAGTTTGGAGTCACTGAGGAGTTCCTGGGAGTTGCTCTGGGAGTCGCTGCCACCAGAGTGGAGCTGGACACATCCCAGGACAAGGTCCTACCATGGTCCCCACATGTCACCAGCTCCATTTGGGATGCAACTCCTTGATCCCCACCCTCTGGAATTGGCCACCTCACTAATTATTGATTTATCCAGCTGTCCCTCATCCATCCAGGGACATCCACGTTCAGCTCTGGGAATTTTGTGGCAAAGCACATTGAATCCTGAGGTCTGCTTTCCCCCGGATCCCCAAACCCTGCTGTGCCTTGGAATTTAAGAATTCCTGCTTCAATACCTCCTGCTTTTCCCCACTCCCCTTCTCCTCCTGGAATTCCATCCCAGGAGGACTCAGCTCAGGGGCTGAAAGTTCTGCAATTCCTCCCATCTTTTTGTTTTGTTTTTTGTTTTGTTTTTTTCAGCCTTTACCTCGACATTCACCTTTCCCCCACTCCTTCCCAAGGTGCTTTTTTGGAAGGAATTTTTAGCCCCTCTGGAGCTGCTGGGTGCAGGGAGAGCTGGATTTTCTTGGGAATGTTCACCTTGCCCAGGCTCCAAGCTGAGTTCCAGCCCCACATTGTGCAGGCGTGGGAAGGCTCTTCCCAAAGATTTGCTGTTTCCGGGCTTTGGGGCTCAGGAGGCTCCCAGGAATGTTTGGAAAACGCCTGAAAGCTGCCCCTGGAGGACTCAGTGGTGGTGTCCAGAAGGGAGATATCTCAAAAACAACAAGTGATAGGGGCGGAAGTGAAGTGATTGGGAAGGAATTTCCCCGGAGAAGGTTGGGAGTTCCAAGGTAAAACTGGGATTAGCACAAAGGGGAGCCGTGAGTTCCCAGCCCTGTTCTCATCCTCTGCTTGTGGGGTCACAATGGAATGGTTTGGGTTGGGCAGGACCTTAAATCCCACCTAATTCAGACTGGGCCAGCTGGTATAAAATTTGGTCCAGGTCTCCTCAAAATTTGCTGAATTTGAAGTAAAATCAGGAATCTCCGAGAGTTTTCCATGGAAATTTTGAGGCTCTCCCAGGCTGGAGGCTGCCCAGCCTCTCTCTGCCTTTGCTCCACCTCTGTGGAATTTTTTTTTTCCCCCCCATTTCATTGATTTTAATTCAAAATGAAATTCAGTGAAAATGAAAATTAAAATTAAATCAATGAAATCAAATGAAATGAAAATTAAAATTAAACCAATGAAATCAAATGAAATGAAAATTAAAATTGAACCAATGAAATCCAATGAAATCAAATTAAAATTGAATCAATGAAATCAAACTTGAATTCAATTTTAATTGAAATCCTTCTGCATTTTGTTCCGTGCTCTGTTCTGCTGTGATTTTCCAAGGGGATCCTGGAATCCGGGGTTGGATGTGCTTCCTCTCCTTCCCCAGCTGTCCCAGCCCTGCTGGGCTGATGCTGATTTGCCACATTTAGGGCTTTAAAAACGAACCAAAATCTTTCTCTGTGCCACTTCTTGGGGATATTCAAAGACCCAAACCCAACCCTGCTGAGCAGTTCTGGTTTTTTCCTGATTATCCCTAAATTTTGACGTCTTGCTCGTCCTGGCATTGGCTCCAGCTGTGGGAATCATGGAAAAACGAAGGGAGTAGGACATGGATGGAAGCAAAGCTGGGAAGATTCTGGATGTGTCAGAGGGGAACTCTGAGACTGAGAGGAGAGGCTTTGGATCATAAAATCATGGAATTGCTGAGGTGGGAAGAGCCCTCTGAGGTCACCGAGCCCAGCCCTGCCAGGGCCACCACTGCCCCGTGTCCCCAAGTGCCACATCCACAGGGCTCTGGAATTCCCCCCTGCCGGGGCTGGCCAAGCCTTTCCATGAGGAATTTTCCTAAATTTCCGCCCTGAACCTCCTCTGGCACAGCTTGAGGCCTTTTCCATTCTCCTGTCCTTCCCTGGGAGCAGCTCCTGACCCTGCCCAGCTCTGCAGAGCCACCAGGTCCCCCCTGAAGCCCTTTTCTCCTTGGGCTCAGCTCAGCCGAGCTCAGCCAATCCCTGAACCTCCATCCCTAAATAAACTCCGGGGTTTAAAGGATTCCCCCTGGAGAGAACTGGGTTTGAAAGGATTCCCCTGGAGAGAACTGGGTTTGAAAGGATTCCCCTTGGAGGGAATTGGGTTTAAAGGATTCCCTTGGAGAGAATTGGGTTTGAAAGGATTCCCCCTGGATGAACTGGGTTTGAAAGGATTCCACTGAGAGAACTGGGTTTGAAAGGATTCCCTTTGGAGAGAATGGAGTTTGAAAGGATTCACCTGGAGAGAATTGGGTTTGAAAGGATTCCCTTTGGAAAGAATTGGGTTTGAAAGGATTCACCTGGAGAGAACTGGGTTTGAAAGGATTCACCTGGAAGAACAGGATTTGAAAGGATTCCCTTGGAGAGAATTGGGTTTGAAAGGATTCCTCCTCTAGAGAATTTGGTTTGAAAGGATTCCTCCTGGAGAGAACTGGGTTTGAAAGGATTCCCCTGGAAGAACTGGGTTTGAAAGGATTCCCTTGGAGAGAATTGGGTTTGAAAGGATTCCCCTGGAAGAACTGGGTTTGAAAGGATTCTCCTTGGAGAGAATTGGGTTTGAAAGGATTCCCCTGGAGAATTAGAGTTCTACTGTGCTGCCCACAAACTCCAGACTTTTTTTTTTGGGGGGGGGAGGGTATTTTTTTGGGGGGGCTCTGGAGCTACAAATCCACCCCCCACCCCGTCCCCAATCCCTCTCCAGCAGGGCTCAGAGCCCAGCTGTTTTCCTGCTCTTTATGTTCCTCATCCTACAGCCCCATAAGCACCGGGAGCTGGGAAATGATTCCCATCCTGTTTGCAATAAATCCCTGGTTTTATGAAGGGTCCCCGAGCCGGCTGGACACGGAATCCTCCACGTGTTTACAAATATTTGTGCAGGGGAGAAGGGAAAAAAAAAAAAAAAAAAAAAAAAAAAGAAAAAGGGTGAGCGACGTCCGGGACGGGCTTCTGACGCAGATTTCCCCCCCTCCCACCCCCGTGGCAGTCCTTTGTTCAGGAAAACCTGGGAGCCAGGCTGGGGGCTGCACAATGAACAAAACGTTCTGGGAGCAGCTCCCACCAAAAAAAAATAAATTCAAAAAAAGGGGTTTTTGGGGTCATGTTGGTTGGGAAAGCTGTGAAATGTCTCTGTGCACACACAAGTTGGTTCCCCAGGGCGGCGTTGCCCTCGGAGAGGGTTCTCCTCCGTGGATCCTCTGGAATCCAGGGGGTTTGGCTGCGGAGAAAAGCGGCTCTTTCATGGTTTTGGGGAGGTGGAGGTCTCGGGGGCCACTTGTGATCTTCGGGTTTCACCTTTTTGTGGGGGGCTTAGTCATCTCCTGGCAGCCCACGGGGGCCGTGTGGGGAGCGGGGGTTTGGCTCTGCCCTCCAATCCCCTCTCCTGACTCCGTCCTGCCCCGGCTGTGGTTGTGGTGTGGGATTCAATCCTTCAGGATACGAACTTGTTGGGGAAACCAGCGGCTTGAAAAGCTGCTCCTGTTGCATCTTGTCATGGTTTCAGGTCCTAACCAGAGGAACAAGGGCGGATCTGTGGAAAAACCTCTTTATTTGGGATGCTCCAGGACGTGTTTTCCACAGGTGTTGGGTGGGAAGGTTCATCCTCCTTTTGTTTGTAGAGCCTGGAAGTGCTCAGAGCCAGGTTGGAGAAACTTTGGGATGATGGAAGGTGGCCCTGCTCATGGCAGGGGTTGGAGCCAGGTGGTCTTCAAGGTTCCTTCCAACCCAAGCCACTCCATGGTGCTGTGATCACCAGGGCACATCCAGAAGCTCCATGGGGAAGGCGTCCCCATCCCCACAGCAGCCTGGGATGGGGGGGAACCTCTGGAGATCCCTGTGTCCTGTTGGGATGGAGCTCCACAGCTTCCCTGGGCAGCCTGGCCCAGTGTGGGATCATCCTCCCCGGTGGGGGGCGGGGGGAGAAGGGCTTTTCCTGGTGATTTCCTTGGGAATTCCTCTATCTCAGTTTGTCCTGAGCAGCCTCTGCCTCCTCAGCTTCCCCCTTTGGTGTCCATCCAGGGTGAGAAGGTCCCTCAGAGCTCTTGGGGGGTGTCCCAGGAGGGGCTGGACGTGGCCCTGGAGGGCTGAATGGCCGCTGGTGGAGTTGGCTCTGCTCAGACTCGGTGACCTCAGAGGCCTTTTCCACCCGAGTTCTCCCCGTGCTCCTGGGGCTCCCAGAGCCCATCCAGCTCCTCCTCCTCCTGCATCTCAGCCCTGCTGCTGAAGGTGCTGTCCAGCCACTCCAGGATGCGCTGGTAGCTGGAGATCCCCCCCAGCTGCCTCAGCCCGGCCTCGGTCAGCCGGGCCACCCTCACCCTGTGCCGGGCAGGCTGGGGCTCCCCGGGCTCCTCTGCCCGGCCCTGCCTGGCCGTGGAGGTCCCCGGGGTGTCCTGGGCTCTGGGGACACGCGGGCTGTGGCCGGTGGCCGGGGCTCTGCTCCGGACAGGAGCCGGGGGTGCTGCTGCTGCTGCGGGCGGCGGGCGGTGGCCGGGGAGGGGGTCACGGGTGGGTCGGGCGGGTGCTGTCACCTCCTGGGCCACCCTGGTGTGGGGCACCTGCAGGGGACAGAGGGTGAGGGAGGGTGGCCCTGGCTGCTGTCAGAGCTGCTGGCCTGTTTGGGGTTTTTGGGGCCATCTCCGGGGGTCTCCCGAGGTGGCTCCCAGTGTCACACGGGGTCTCTGGGCTGGGTGGCCCTGGAGCTTCATCCCATGGGGGGACTGGCCCTGTGTCCCACTGCACCCGTGTCCCACCTTCAGCTGTCTGTGTCCCACCTGTGGCTGTTTCCCTGTGTCCCACCTGTGGTTTGTTCCCTGTATCCCACCTGTACCTGTGTCTCACCTTCACCTGCCAGTGTCCCACCTGCCATTCCCTGTGTCCCACCAGCCATTCCCCGTGTCCCACCTTCAGCTGCCTGTGTCCCACCTGTACCTGTGTCTCACCTTCACCTGCCAGTGTCCCACCGACCATTCCCTGTGTCCCACCAGCCATTCCCTGTGTCCCACCTGTGGCTGTTTCCCTGGGCCCCACCTCTACCTGTGTCTCACCTTCACATCCCAGTGTCCCACCAGCCATTCCCTGTGTCCCACCAGCCATTCCCTGTGTCCCACCTGTGGTTTGTTCCCTGTGTCCCACCTTTACCTCCCTGTGTCCCACCTGCAGTTACCTGTATCTCACCTGTGGCTCTCTATGTCCCCACCTGCCATTCCCTGTGTCTCACCTGTGGTTTGTTCCCCGTGTCCCCCCTGCTATTCCCCATGTCCCACCCGTGATTTCCCATGTCCTCCCCATGATTCCCTGTGTCCCATCCATGATTCCCTGTGTCCCTCCGTGATTCCTGTGTCCCCTCTGTTATTCCCCGTGTCCCTCCCGCAGGCAGGAGGAGCTGTGGGAAGACCTCCTTGGCACAGCCCATTCCCATCCCATCCCATGGATCCCATCCCATGGATCCCATCCCATCCCATCCCATCCCATCCCATCCCATGGATCCCATCCCATGGATCCCATCCCATCCCATCCCATCCCATCCCATCCCATCCCATCCCATCCCATCCCATCCCATCCCATCCCATCCCATCCCATCCCATCCCATCCCATCCCCTGTGTCCCCTCCCTCACCTGGCCCCTTCTCCGGGGGCTCGGCTGCCCCTTCCTGGGCTGGGATTTGGGATTTGCCTTCTCTGCCATCTCTGCGATCCTGAGCCTCAGAGGGTTGGGGGGCTCCTCTGAGGGACCCCGAGGTGTGGGGACGTTCCTGGCAGTGTCCCCAGGGCCGGGGGGTCACAGTGGGCTCGGGGCAGGGCACAGCCCCCGTGTCACAAAGGGCCTGGGACACCCTGGCAACCACGGGGCTGCCTGCATCCAGCTGGGACTGGGTGGGATTGGATGGAAACATTTGGAGTTGGTTGGAAATGGTTGGAACTGGCTCAGGGGCAGCCCCAGCCAAGCTGGGAATTCCAGCCCAGCCAGGAATTGCTGCCCAAGCTCTCCCAGCCCAAGCTCCCCTTGCCCAGTGGGAAGCCATTCCCTGTCTCCTGTCCCTGCAGCCCTTGTCCCCAGCCCCTCTCCAGCTCTCCTGGAGCCCCTGCAGGCCCTGCCAGGGGCTCCCAGCTCTCCCTGGAGACTTTCCCTTCTCCAGGGGAACATTCCCAGCTCTCCCAGCCTGGCTCCAGAGCAGAGGGGCTCCAGCCCTGCAGCAGCTCCGGGGCTCCTCTGGACTCTCTCCAGCAGCTCCACGTCCTTCTGCTCTTGGCCCCAGGGCTGGGGCAGCTCTGCAGGGGGGGTCTCACCTCGGGGGGCACAGGGACACAATTCCCACCTTTCCTTTGGGATCAGCCCAGGCTTGAGATTGGATCTGGGCTGGGCCATTCCAGCCTCATCCACAACATCCCAAACCCTCCTCTCCCAGGGCTGCTCTCCATCCCTTTTCCCTTCCCCACCCAGCTGGGATTTGTGCTGGGATTGCCCTGACCCCGCTGCCAGACCTTCCACTTGGTGTTTCTGACCTTCCTGAGGTGGCCACTGCCTCACCTCATCCCTTCCAGAGTCCCCTCATCCCGTGCCCATTCCCCTCCCAACATCCAGGATGTGCTTTGCCCTCCTCAGAGCGTGACCTGCGTGGCTCTGTGGATTCTGCAGCCTCCCTTGGTCTGGAATTTTCTGCTTGGGTCAGTTTTTTCCTGGATTATTGCCTCAAAAAGGGGCAACAGCCAGGCTGGGGAGGCACTGCCAGGACAAAACTTCTCTCCCAGTCCGGAGGGTGCAGCTCCTGCTGGATGTGCTGGGAACAGGAGGTTTATTTACCAGTTTTATCTCTCCCTGTGTTCCCCCCTGTTCTGCCAGGGCAGAACACAACCACCAAGATGCAAATGGGATTTTTCCAACCCAAACATCTCACAGCAGAGCTGAGGCTCCTGGCTGGGACAGGGGGATCCAGGGAGAGGGAACACAAAGGGCTTTGGCCTCACGTCATCCCATGGGATCTTCCCCATTTCGGGATCTTTCGGGCTCTCTGGGAGCCTGAACCCCACAGCACTGAGGAAAAAAAGGGTGGGATTTGCTGCAGGTTGTGTTCTCCTCCTCTTCCCTCTGGACCTGCCCTTCATCCTCCTCTTTTCCCCCCTCTAACTGGAGGTGATTCTTCCCCCCTCACGGATGGGAGCCCTGAGGAGAGCCGATGGGGCTTGGACCCTTCCTCGCCAGGCTCCTGAGCCATTCCCAGCGCTCCCTCCCTTCCTTCCCGGAGCTTCCCCCACCAGCAGCATCCCCCAGGGGCTTCCTGCACGGTGGCCTCGCCTGGAAGACCCTGTGGGGCTCGTCCTGGATCTGTTTGTTTCCCTGGCAGAGCTGGTTGCTGATGAAGTTTTAATGGATTTTAAATTTATCATGAAACAGGCCCGGGGATGGGGGGGGGGGTGGGCAGCCGGCTCCGCTCGTTTTTGTTTTTTTTTACACTGGGAAGTGTCGGGGTGGGATTTTCCTTGGGGAGAAGTGGAGGGGAAAAGCACATCCAGGTGTGTTCAGCCTTGGGAGGAGAGCAAAAACCCGAGCTGGAAAGGTTGGGTGCTGCTGAAGGAGGAGGAGGAGGAGGAGGAGGAAATCTGTGCCGACATCGTCGCTCCGTAACTCCTGCAGAGCCCGGCTCCGGCAGGGGAGGGAGAGGCCGGAGCGGGAAGGGCTCCGTGGAGTTTTCCAGATGAAAAACACAGGCTACTTGTTCAGCCCGTGGAGTTTAGGTCAGCTGGAGTTATGGGAAACAGATGATGGCCGGTGCCGGGCCGGGCTCTGACAGATCCCCCATTGTTGAGCGCCGGGATCCTCCGGAGCTGCAGGAGGGGCTGGAGCTCCAGAGCCAAGGATTTGGCTCCTCGGGAGGGATTGCACTGAGGGAAAGGCTGGGTCAGAAACACGGGAGGTTCCTGATCTGGATTGTGCTGAGGGAAAGGCTGGGTGAAAAACACCAGAGGTTCTGAGGGAAAGGCTGGGTCAAAAACACTGGAGGTTTCTGCTCTGGATTGTGCTGAGGGAAATGTTGGGTGAAAAACACCAGGGGTTCCTGATCTGGGTTGCTCTGAGGGAAAGGCTGGGTCAGAAACATGGGAGGTTCCTGATCTGGATTGCTCTGAGGGAAAGGCTGGGTGAAAAACACTGGAGGTTCCTGATCTGGATTGTGCTGAGGGAAATGTTGGGTGAAAAACACCAGAGGTTCTGAGGGAAAGGCTGGGTCAAAAACACTGGAGGTTTCTGCTCTGGATTGTGCTGAGGGAAAGGTTGGGTGAAAAACACAGGAAGTTCCTGATCTGGATTGTGCTGAGGGAAAGGCTGGGTGAAAAACACCAGAGGTTCTGAGGGAAAGGCTGGGTCAAAAACACTGGAGGTTTCTGCTCTGGATTGCTCTGAGGGAAAGGCTGGATGAAAAACACCAGAGGTTCCTGATCTGGATTGCTCTGAGGGAAAGGCTGGGTGAAAAACACTGGAGGTTTCTGCTCAAGGGGTTCAGTCTGGGCTGCTGGGAATGCTCGGGGGATGTTCCCTGTGAGCACCTTGGATCCTCTGTGCTGGAGGTGTTTTTGAGGGGTGTTGGAGACATGGGATGGGATGGGTTGGGATGAGATTTGAGGTCCTTCCCACCCAACAGGTGGGATCAGGATCAGGGCTCTGGGTCTGTCCTTGGAGCAGGATCAGGATCAGGGCTCTGGGTCTGTCCTGGAGCAGGATCAGGATCAGGGCTCTGGGTCTGTCCCTGGGGCAGGATCAGGATCAGGATCAGGGCTCTGCGTCTGTCCTGGAGCAGGATCAGGATCAGGGTCTGTCCTGGAGCAGGATCAGGATCAGGGCTCTGGGTCTGTCCCTGGGGCAGGATCAGGATCAGGGCTCTGGGTCTGTCCTGGAGCAGGATCTGTTCCTGTCAGGAAGGGCCAGATCTCTGCCTGCTCCTGGTCATCCCAACCCCTGGACACATCCACTGTTGCCCCATGGATTTTATCAGTCAAAACCAAAACCCAAGCCACGGAAAATGGGGAAAAGGAGCGGATTTCTGGCTGGTCCCAGGTGTCACCGCCCTGGCAGGGACCCTCTGCTGCCCCTCACAGATCACCTGGGGGCTCTGGATCTTTGGGAGAAGCTGTTCAAGAGGGAAAGGTGGACATCCCAAAAGGGAAAGCTGGACATCCCAAAAGGGAAAGCTGGGCATCCTAAAAGGGAAAGTTGGATACCCCAATAGGGAAAGCTGGACATCCCAAAAGGGAAAGCTGGACATCCCAAAAGGGAAAGTTGAACATCCCAAAAAGGAAAGTTGAACATCCCAAAAGGGAAAGTTGAACGTCCCAAAAGGAAGGCTGGACATCCCAAAAAGGAAAGCTGGACATCCCGAAAGGGAAAGCTGGACATCCCAAAAGGCCCCTGAGGGAGATCTCGTGAAGGATTGGAGCCGTTCTGTTCCTGCTGGAGGAACAAACCTGTGGTGATTCTGGAGAGTTGGGGTGAGAGATCCAAACTGGAGGTTTTGGAGGCTGGAGAGCTGGGGTGACAGATCCAAACTGGAGGTTTTGGAGGCTGGCCACGTGTCCGGTGTTGATCCAAGTGAAGCCACCTTGAACTGGGATGAAGGGATGGGAAATGCAGCTTGGATTGGGGCTGGTTTGAGGGAAAGCTCTTGTGGCTAAGCAGAAGAACTGAACCCCGCACTGCCCTCGTTAAATGAACTCAGCAGCACTGGGGACACGGAATTTCCCTCCTGGTATTCCAGGAAAAACACACCTTTGATCACCCTGGGACCTCTGAAATGGGGTGGAAGTGGAATTCCCATCTTGGATTGCTCAGAAGATCTGCTTGTTCATGTCAGAACTTCCCTCAGCCTGAAAATCCCCAAAATTCCCCGGATTTGGGGGTTTGTGCCTCCATACAGGCACATCTTGGATTGCTTGGAGCATTCACTGTGGTCTGTGATGTTAGAACTTCCCTCAGCCTGAAAATCCCCAAAATTCCCCAGATTTAGGAGTTTGTGCCTCCATACAGACACCTCCTTGCTGGAGCTTGGCCTGGATTGGGAGAGACCAGATCAGAAAAGAGGGAATGGTGTCAGTCTGTGCTCCCAGGAACAGGGACTGGATTGGATTGGATTGCTGGGAAGATTGGCTGTGGTCACTTGTGTCTTGTTAGAACTTCCCTCAGCCTGAAAATCCCCAAAATTCCCCGGATTTGAGCTTTGTGCCTCCATAGAGGCACATCTTGGATTGCTTGGAGCATTTGCTGTGGTCTGTGATGTTAGAATTTCCCTCAGCCTGAAAATCCCCGAAATTCCCCAGATTTAGGAGTTTGTGGCTCCATACAGGCACATCTTGGATTGCTTGGAAGATTTGCTGTCTCCATTTGAGTCTTGTTAGAACTTCCCTCAGCCTTAAAATCCCAAAACTTCCCTAGATTTTGGGGTTTGTGCCTCCATACAGACACCTCCTTGCTGGAGCTTGGCCTGGATTGGGAGAGACCAGATCAGAAAAGAGGGAATGGTGTCAGTCTGTGCTCCCAGGAACAGGGATTGGATTGGATTGGATTGCTCAGGAGATTGGCTGTGGTCACTTGTGTGATGTTAGAACTTCCCTCAGCCTGAAAATCCCCAAAATTCCCTAGATTATGGGCTTTGTGCCTCCATACAGACACTTCCTTGCCAGAGCTTGGCCTGGGCTGGGACAGACCAGATCAGAAAAGAGGGAATGCTGTCAGTCTGTGCTCCCAGGAACAGGGATTGGATTGGATTGCTTGGAAGGTTCGCTGTGGCCGCTTGTGTGATGTTAGAACTTCCCTCAGCCTGAAAATCCCCAAAATTCCCTGGATTTGGGGATTTGTGCCTCCGTACAGACACTTCCTTGCCGGAGTTTGGCCTGGATTGGGAGAGACCAGATCAGAAAAGAGGGAATGGTGTCAGTCCGTGCTCCCAGGAACAGGGACAGGGTCAGGGGAGCAGCCTCAGGCTGTGCCAGAGGAGCTTTGGTTTGGATATCGGGAAGAGTTTCCTCATGGAAAAGGTGATCAGACCTTGGAACTGCCCAGGGCAGGGCTGGAGTCTCTGTTCCTGGAGGGATTTAAAATCCATGTGGATGTGGCACTTGGGGACATGGGGCAGTGGTGGCCTGGGCAGGGCTGGGAATGGTTGGACTGGATGATCTCAGAAGGTTTTTCCAACCTTAGTCATTCCATGATTCTGGAAGAGGCTGGGGTTTGATCCTGGTGGGCTCTGGAATGGCTGGACTTGATGATCTCAGAAGGTTTTTCCTGCCTTAGTCATTCCATGATCCTGGAAGAAGCTGGAGTTTGATCCTGGTGGGCTCTGGAATGGTTGGACTGGATGATGTCAGAAGGTTTTTCCAGCCTTAGTCATTCCATGATTCTGGAAGAGGCTGGGGTTTGATCCTGGTGGGCTCTGGAATGGTTGGACTCGATGATCTCAGAAGGTTTTTCCTGCCTTAGTCATTCCATGATTCTGGAAGCAGCTGGAGTTTGATCCTGGTGGGCTCTGCCCAGCAGAATCTCCTGTTCCAGGTGCTCCTTGTGCCCTAAGGATGAGGAGAATTCCCACCTGCTCCACCCTGCTGTGTCCAGGAGTTCTGCATTTCCTTGGAGAGCTTCTCTCCTTGTTCCTTCCCAGCCAAGGCTCTGCCTCAGGATCTTGGAGCTGCCGCGTCTCCTCCCGGTTCTGCTTCCAAACTCTCCCAAACTCTTCCAAACTCTCCCAAAAACTCATCCCTGGTTTTTCCAGAGGTGGAAAACTCTCCCAAAAACTCATCCCTGGTTTTTCCAGAGCTTAAGTTCTCAGCAGGGAAAGAAACTTGGAAGGGACCACCGCTGTCCCTTCTCTCCTTGCAGAGCTGCCTGGAAACTGTGGGGCTCTGGAAGAAAGGGAAATGGGAAAAGATCTTGGAACCAGGAAAAGGGGGAATGGGAAAAAGGGAAATGGGAAAAGTTCTTGGAACCAGGAAAAAGGGAAAAGGGAAAAGCTCTTGGAACCAGGAAAAGGGGAAATGGGAAAAAGGAAAAAGGGAAAAGTTCTTGGAACCAGGAAAAAGGGATATGGGAGAAAAGGAAATGGGAAAAGATCTTGGAACAACAAAAAAGGGAAATGGGAAAAAGGAAAAAGGGAATGGGAAAAGGGAAATGGGGAAGTTCTTGGAACCAGGTCTGCTGGGTGTCATGTCACTTTAAAAAATTCCATGGGAGATAGGAGTGGATGGGAGAATCCTTGTGTTTCAGGCATGGAGATCCTGATGTTCTCCCTGGCTTCCTCCATGGAATTCCTGCTGGGCTGGAGCGTGGAGCGTCCCTGCTCCATCCCACCCTGCCCCCCTGCCGGTGTCTGGGAAGGGATCAGGCTCTGGATGGGTGGAATTCCTTCCAGAGCTGCTTTTTGGGGTCTGCCAGGGCCCCCCAAAGCCTCTGCTGGCTCCCAAATCCCTTTTTTTGGTGGCACAGGGAGACCTGGGCCGAGCTGCCCATCCCTCTGCCTCCTGCAGTTTTCAGTTTTCCATGGGCTCCCTCCGGCTTTGAGGATCGGAGCTCCTGAGCAGGAGCTTTTCGGGGTTGTCCCGGGTGTGGGGCAGCCCCAGATTTTGGGGCTGATTTGCAGCTTTTTGGGGCTTTTAACTCCTCTGAGCCACAGCGAGTCACTGATGCCAGCTCTGGCACGCTGAGGGGATTTTTGTGAGGGACAGTGTGGAATTCTGAGCGTTGTTCCCATCACCAGGGAGTCATGGAATGGTTTGGGATGGAAGGGAGCTTAAATCTCCTCCAGATCCATGGGCAGGGACACCCCCCATTGTCCCAGGTGGATCCAAGCCCCAGTGTCCAACCTGGCCCTGGACACTCCTAAATCCCGAGTTATTGCTGGCTGGGATGTTCATGGAATGGTTTGGGTGGGAAGAGACCTTAAATCCCATCCAGTGCCACCCCCTCCCACCATCCCAGGGAGCTTTTCTTATCTCTAGGCCTTGAAACTCTGGCATTTCATGGAATCCTGGAATGGGTTGGGATGGGAGGGACCCTAAACCCCATCCAGTGCCACCCCATTCCATGGGCAGGGACACCTCCCACCATCCCAGGTGGATCCAAGCCCCAATGTCCAACCTGGCCTTGGGCACTGCCAGGGATCCAGGGGCAGCCACAGCCAAGCTGGGAATTCCAGCCCAGCCAGGAATTGCTGCCCAAGCTCCCAGCCCAAGCTCCCCTTGCCCAGTGGGAAGCCATTCCCTGTCTCCTGTCCCTGCAGCCCTTGTCCCCAGCCCCTCTCCAGCTCTCCTGGAGCCCCTGCAGGCCCTGCCAGGGGCTCCCAGCTCTCCCTGGAGCCTTTCCCTTCTCCAGGGGAACATTCCCAGCTCTCCCAGCCTGGCTCCAGAGCAGAGGGGCTCCAGCCCTGCAGCAGCTCCGGGGCTCCTCTGGACTCTCTCCAGCAGCTCCACCTCCTTCTGCTCTTGGCCCCAGGGCTGGGGCAGCTCTGCAGGGGGGGTCTCACCTCGGGGGGCACAGGGACACAATTCCCACCTTTCCTTTGGGATCAGCCCAGGCCCTGCTGGATCCATTCCCGTGGTTTTCCAGCATTCCCAGCCTGTTCTGCTCCTGCCCCTGTTTCTCCCCGAGCTGTTGACAAAAGTTCTCGTGGCCACCAGAAGTTTACACAGCGCAGGAACCCTTTGGATAAACCCATGGAAAAAAAATTCCATCCAAGCCTGTTCCAGGCCCAGAGCTGCCCTGTGGCTCGGGACGTCCCGACTCTGGGATTTGCTGAGAACAATGCTGGAAAAGCTGGAATTCCCTGTGCCCTTTGTCAGCAACACCCTGGCCGGTGCTGGCTGTGCTGCGGGGTTGTTCCTGCCACGGAACATCGGGAATTCCTGGATTGGTGCTGCAGGAGGTGTCTCCTGACAGTTCCTGGGCACCCTCTGCTCTGCCTCGGGGGCCTCCTGGCTCTGCCTCCGTGGAGAAATCCCATTTTCTGCTCTTTATTTTCGGTGCTGTGAGGTTCACATCCGGGTGGGAATGAGCTGGAATTTGGGAAAAGGGGTTCTGGCTGTGCTGCGGGGTTGTTCCTGCCGGGAAAATCGGGAATTCCTGGATTGGTGCCGCAGGAGGTGTCTCCTGATGGCTCCTGGGCACCCTCTGCTCTGCCTCGGGGGCCTCCTGGCTCTGCCTCCGTGGAGAAATCCCATTTTCTGCTCTTTATTTTCGGTGCTGTGAGGTTCAAACCTCACTGAGGTTCACAGAGGTTCTGGCTCTCTCCCCGTTTCATCCGGGTGGGAATGAGCTGGAATTTGGGAAAAGGGGTTCTGTCCCCAAAGTGAGGAATTTGAGGGCACTTGATTCCCAGTTCCACACCTTTTCTCCTGCAGTACCAAGGAATAAAAATCCCTCTTTATTTATTTTATTATTTTTATTTTAGTATTTATTTATTTATTATTTTTATTTTAGTATTTATTTATTATTTTTATTTTAGTATTTATTTTCGAGAGCAGCTCTTGATTCCATCCTTGGAAGTTGGTGGGGGACACTGGAGCTCTGCTTGTGCCTCAGGATCAGAACATTCCAGGGGTGACAGCTCTGGGATTTGGAGACAGGAGCTCCCTGACCCTCCCACCAACCTCCACAGGCAATTCTGGCAATTTCATCTCCTCCAGGCTTTCCTTATTTTTTTCCCCCCTCAAATCCTCAATTCCTGGGTTTTCCATCCTGCTGCCGGTGAGGGGAAGCCCCTGATTGTGTCCCAGATTTGGGTTTTCTCCTCCTGGTTCCCACATTCCAGCTGTTCCTCTCATGGTGATTCCCTGGAAAGAAGGGGAAAATCCTGGGGTTTTTATCCTCTCCCAGGTCAGAAGGAGCGTGGGATGGGGAGCTGGGGGAGCACCAGGATCTCTCTGAATTCCTTGGATTGAAGTGGGGAGGGTGGATTCCTGCCCCTCCACATTGCACAGGCTGTAAAAATGTCCCAGCAAATTGGGGTTTCCTGCTTTTGGGAAAAGCGGAGCACCTGGAACAGGGACTGAAGTGGGAAGAATCCTGGGAGGGTTGGGGTTGGAAGGGATCTCATCCCTGGGATCCATCCCAGCCCTTTGCATTCCTGGGATGCTCTTTTGGGGGGGAAACTCCTCCTTTGCTGTCCCGACCCGGGGTCAGAGGTCGTGCAAACCGGTGGCCAATTAACGCTTAATTAAAGGAGCTGGGGAGGGAAGGCTCTGGCGGGAGCCAGCTGCTCCTGGAGCCCTTGGGGAAGCTTTTCCATGGATTCCCAAAAGAGCTGCATTCCCAGAGCCAGGCTGGGTGATCAGTCCTGTTCCCCCTCTGACGGTGCTGATCCCTGATCCTGATCCTGATCCCTGATCCTGATCCCTGATCCCAGCGGGCAGAGCTGCCAGGGGCTGGGGGGGCAGAGGGTGGGATGGGATGGGATCCATGGGATGGGATCCATGGAATGGGATGGGATGGGATGGGACAGACAGGACAGGATCGGATGGGACAGACGGGACAGGACAGAATGGGATGGGATCCATGGGGTGGGATCCGTGGGATGGGATGGGATGGGATCCATGGGATGGGATCCATGGGATGGGATGGGATCCATGGGATGGGATGGGATCCATGGGATGGGATGGGACAGACAGGACAGGACAGAATGGGATGGGATGGGATCTATGGGATGGGATGGGACAGATGGGACAGGACAGGATGGGACAGATGGGATGGGGTGGGATGGGATGGCATCCATGGGATGGGACAAATGGGATGAGATGGGACAGGGTGGGATGGGATGGGGTGGGACAGGACGGGATGGGACAGGACGGGATGGGACAGGACGGGATGGGACAGATGGAATGGGACGGGATTAGATGAGATGGGATAGAACAGATGGGAGGGACGAGATGGGACAGGATGGGACAGTCGGGATGGGATGGGATGGGATGGGATGGGATGGGATGGGATGGGATGGGATGGGATGAGATGGGATGGGATGGGACAGACAGGACAGGGCAGGAAGGGCCTTCCCAGGTCACTGCAGGACCACCACGCTCCCTGGCCACACCAGCACACTCACACCAGTGGCCATGGCCAAGCAGCCAAACCCTCGATGTGTGTGTGGGACCTGTCCCAGGTGTGGGGCGATCCCAAAAACTCCAGGACACCCCAAACCCCCCCGCTCTTTGTCTCATCCCCACCCTGCTCTCCCCTCCTCACCCCCTCCCACGGCTGTGCTGCCGGGCTCCAACATTAGAGGGCATCTCCTGCTCACGCTTGCCTTTGCCATTTATTTTTTTGGCCTGTTTTTGTTTTACTGCAGTGGGGGCCTGTCCTTAAAAAGCCAGGAGAGCCTTTTCCCTGCTGTGCAGAGCAGCCAGATGGGAAGTGCAATATCCCGCTGCCCCTCATTACCGGGCCCTGGGAGCAGCTCCCCCCCCTCCTTTCCCCACATGTGACCATATTAAAAGTGGCCTTTGCAGCCTTTTCCTCCCATATAAAACTGTCTTCACTCCCCTGGCCCAGCAGTTAAAAGGGGAACTCCAGCTGCAGGCAGGAGGCTGAAATTAAAGGCTTTGCCCTGCTCTAAATGGAAAATGGATATTGCTTCCCATGGCCGGGGCTGGGGAACAATGGGGCCGGGGGGAGTGGGGCTGCTGGGCTGGGAGGAAGGAGCAGACAGGGAGGGGTTGGGTGTCTGAGGAAGGGGGAAAAGGGGGAATCTCACCTTTTCCTCTCCTGGTTAACTCTTCCATGGCCGGTGGGGAGCGGGAGGAGCTGAGCCAAGAGCCTGGGAGGAGGTTTTGTAGCAGAGCTACAGCATCTTCCCCTGGAGAGAACGGGGTTTGGAAGGATTTCCTTGGAGAGAACAGGGTTTGAAAGGATTCCCTTGGAGGGAATTGGGTTTGAAAGAATTCCCCTTGGAGAGAATTGGGTTTGAAAGGATTCTCTTTGGAGAGAATGGGGTTTGAAAGGATTCCCCTGGAGAGAACTGGGTTTGAAAGGATTCCACTGAGAGAACTGGGTTTGAAAGGATTCCCTTTGGAGAGAATTGGGTTTGAAAGGATTCCCCTTGGAGGGAATTGGGTTTGAAAGGATTCCCTTTGGAGAGAATTGGGTTTGAAAGGATTCCCTTTGGAGAGGATTGGGAAAGGATTCCTCCTGGAGAGAACTGGGTTTGAAAGGATTCCCCCTGGGGAGAGAGCAGGAATCCTCCCTGGAGAGAACAGGGTTTGAAAGGATTCCCTTGGAGAGAACGGGGAAAGGATTCCTCCTGGAGAGAATTTGGTTTGAAAGGATTCCCTTGGAGAGAGAAAGGATTCACCTGGAGGGAATTGGGTTTGAAAGGATTCCCCTGGAGAGAATTGGGTTTGAAAGGATTCCCCTGGAAGAACTGGGTTTGAAGGGATTCCCCTTGGAGGGAATTGGGTTTTGAAAGGATTCCCCTGGAGAGAATTGGGAAAGGATTCACCTGGAGGGAATTGGGTTTGAAAGGATTCCCTTGGAGAGAATTGGGTTTGAAAGGATTCCCCCTGGAGAGAAATGGGTTTGAAAGGATTCACCTTGGAGAAAATGGGTTTTGAAAGGATTCCCCCTTGAATTGAAACAATTCCCTGCTCTGCTGGTGTCTGTGTGTTCCCTGTTTTCCCTCTGCTCCTTGTCCATGTGTTCCCTGTTGTCCCGAGCAGCCCAGGCTCAGTGGATCTGGAGAAGTCGATGAATCTGTTGGACCCAGATTCCAAACTTTTTCTTTTTTTTTTTTTTCCTTCCCTCTTGCTTTCTTTTTGTCAAATTTTGTTGCTTTCAAAGTTTGCTTTAAAATGAACTCAGCCAAGCCGAGCAGGGCAGGGAAGGACGGGAGAGTTGGCTCTTCCATGGACTCTTCCAGGTGGAGTTTCTGAGTTCTTGGGTCAGGATTTAATGGGATCATGGAATGATTTTGCTGAAAAGGGACTTTAAATCCCATCCCTGCCATGGGGATGACCTCCCACCATCCCAGGCTGCTCCAAGCCCTCTCCAACCTGGCCTTGGACACTTCCCAAGTATGAGGAACCACAACTTCTGACCTCTGGAGACTCCTTTCCTTTGGCATCACCTTCGCTTGTGCTCCCCCCTCTTCTCCAGCCCCCAATGAATTTATTTTCAAGCTCCTCACCCCCCAGCCCATTAAACCAGCAGGGAGCCAAGCCCCGAAGGCGCAGAATTCCCTGCAAAACTCGGGATTTGGTGCTCCCAGAAGGCCTCGGGCGGCTGCTGCTGGGTGCAGGACGCAGCTGGAGGTCAGGGCTGGCTGGAGAGAACCCAATTCCTGGCGGGAGAAGCCTCTTCCAGCACCACCCTCTCTTCCCCCCCACGCAATTCCTGCTCGGCATCACCTCCGTGTTTTTTTGGGTGTTTTCGGTATCGAGGGGCTGTTTACAGTCAACAAACTCAGGAGCCTCCTGTTTGATCCCGGCCCGGCACAGCACCTGCGAGCGCGTCCCTGCGAGGTTTCTCGGGAATATTCCGGGAATATTTCACCTTTTTTTCCCTGCCGGGGTCGGACTCTTTGTTGCCTCCTCGGTGGCCACCGGGTTCCCCCTTTATCTTTATCTTTATCTTTATCTTTATCTTTATCTTTATCTTTATCTTTATCTTTTTATCTTTATTTATCTTATCTTTATCTTTATCTATCTTATCTTTATCTTTATCTTTATCTGTGTCAGGATGGTTTTGCTGAGCTGCTGTTCTTGGCAGCTCCTTCCTGGCTGCTGGGAAGCTCCTGGTGTGAAGTGCTGGACCCTAAAAAAAAAACCCCAAAAAAACCCCAAAAAACCCCTGCCCTGTTTCAGATTTTGGGGTAAAAAACAAAAAAAAAAAAAACAAAAAACCCTGGTGATTTGTAAGGTTTTAAAGCTTCTGTGCTGCTTTTGGGCTGTCCCGTCCGAGCTGCTGCTCTGAGCTGTTGAGCAGTTGGGGGTTGGGGTTTTTGGGGTATTTCGTTGGGGGTTTTGGGGTATTTCATTGGGGGTTTTGGGGTATTTCGTTGGGGTTGGGTTTCAGATATTTTGTTGGGGTTGGGATTTTTGGGGTATTTCGTTGGGGTTGTGTTTTTTGGGGTATTTCATTGGGGTTGGGTCTTTGGGGTATTTAATTGAGGTTGGGGTTTTTGGGGTATTTCGTTGGGGTTTTTGGGGTATTTCGTTGGGTTGGGGTTTTTTTGGGTATTTCGTTGAGGTTGGGGTTTTTTGGGGTATCTCGTTGGGGTTGGGTTTTTGGGGTATTTTGTTGGTGTTTTTGGGGTATTTTGTTGGGGTTGGGTTTTTGGGGTATTTCGTTGGGGTTGGGTTTTTGGGGTATTTCTTTGGGGTTTTTGGGGTATTTCGTTGGGGTTGGGGTTTTTGGGGTATTTCATTTGGGGTTGGGGTTTTGGGGGTATTTCGTTGGGGTTTTTGGGGTATTTCATTGGGGTTGGGGTTTTTGGGGTATTTCTTTGGGGGTTTTGGGGTATTTCGTTGGGGTTGGGTTTTTTGGGGTATTTCATTGGGGTTGGGTTTTTGGGGTATTTCCGTGGAATTTCGGGATATTTCAGGGGGGGAGTAGAGGTGGGATCCAGGTGGGGCTGAGTGGGTTTTTGGCACGAACGTGGTGTTTGGCAAATCCCTGAGCTGGGGCTGTCTCAGGCAGGTGAGGGTGACACAGCCCAGGGCCCTGCTCACCATGGGAGGGGAAGGAAATCCCGATTTTTCTTGGGATGAGGCTGGAATCACCCCTCCAGAAATGGGATTTTGGCCCCAAATCTGGCCTTTGCTGCTCCCAGAGCACGGCAGAGGGTTGGTGGTCAGGGCTGGGAGGTGAGTGGGGTGTGTGTAGGATGCTCCAGAGCTCTCTGCAGCCTGGGTGTCCCAGGATGGGGCCACCCAGGTGGGAAGGGACCTCAGGAGAGCTCCAGTCCAACCTCCTGCCTGGAGCTGGGAGATCACAGCAGGTTCCTCAGGGGTTCCTCCAGCCTGGAAGGGCTCCAAGGATGGAGATCCTGCTTGGTGAATTCTTTCTGCTGCTCCCTGGAGTCACGGGATGTTCCGAGCTGGAAGGGACTCTCAAGGATCCAGCTCTGGTGGGAATCAAACCCCACACCTTGGTGTTCTCAGCACCCTGCTCCAAATGTCCCATGGGAATGTTGGGTTGTGGACACCCTGCGTTATCCAGGTGGGAAATGTCCTTCCTTTCACTGATTTTTAGGGAATGGTTCGTGATGTTCCAAATGGGAAGGGGTTTGGGAAATCCTTCTTTTCACTGATTTTTAGGGAATGATTCGTGCTGTTCCAAATGGGAAGGTTTTTTGGGATGGCTCAGGCAATAATGTCCCACGGGAATGTTTGGTTATGGACACCCTGTGTTATCCAGGCTTCTTTTCACTGATTTTTAGGGAATGGTTCATGCTGTTCCCAATGGGAAGGGTTTTGGGATGGCTCAGGCAGTAATATCCCAAGGGAATGTTGGGTTGTGGACACCCTGTGTTATCCGGGTGGGAAATGTCCTTCCTTTCACTGATTTTTAGGAAATGATTCATACTGTTCCAAATGGGAAGGGTTTTGGGATGGCTCAGGCAATAATATCCCATGGGAATGTTTGGTTATGGACACCCTGTGTTATCCAGGCTTCTTTTCACTGATTTTTAGGGAATGGTTCATGATGTTCCAAATGGGAAGGGTTATGTCCCACGGGAATGTTGGGTTGTGGACACCCTGCGTGATCCAGGTGGGAATTGTGTGAGGTGCACAAGGTGCATTTCTGCTGCTGGCTGAGGAGAAGCTCTGCTCCAAACCCCTGTCACCCAAACTCCCAAAGTCCCAAAAATAAAAAAATAATCATTTTAATTATTATTAATTATTTATTGCTCCGGCAATAACATCCCACGGGAATGTTGGGTTATGGACACCCTGTGTGTGATCCAGGTGGGAAATGTCCTTCCTTTCACTGATTTTTAGGGAATGATTCATGATGTTCCAAATGGGAAGGTTTTTTGGGATGGCTCAGGCAATAATATCCCATGGGAATGTTGGGTTATGGACACCCTGTGTTATCCAGGCTTCTTTTCACTGATTTTTTGGGAATGGTTCATGATGTTCCAAATGGGAAGGGGTTTGGGAGATCCTTCTTTTCACTGATTTTTAGGGAATGGCTCATGCTGTTCCAAATGGGAAGGTTTTTTGGGATGGCTCAGGCAATAATATCCCAAGGGAATGTTGGGTTGTGGATACCCTGTGTTATCCAGGTGGGAAATGTCCTTCCTTTCACTGATTTTTAGGGAATGGTTCATGCTGTTCCAAATGGGAAGGGGTTTGGGAGATCCTTCCTTTCACTGATTTTTAGGGAATGATTCGTGCTGTTCCAAATGGGAAGGTTTTTTGGGATGGCTCAGGCAGTAATATCCCGAGGGAATGTTGGGTTATGGACACCCTGTGTTATCCAGGTTTCTTTTCACTGATTTTTAGGGAATGGTTCATGATGTTCCAAATGGAAAGGGTTATGTCCCATGGGAATGTTGGGTTGTGGACACCCTGCGTGATCCAGGTGGGAATTGTGTGAGGTGCACAAGGTGCATTTCTGCTGCTGGCCTAGGAGAAGCTGTCACCCAACATCCCCAAAAATAAAAAATAATCATTTTAATTATTCCCTGGAGCACTTTTTTTTTTTTTCCCCCTGGTGCAGCCCCAGCTCGCTCGGCTCTCGGCTCCGCGCTGCTCCCGAATCCCCAAACGTTTTTTTGGGTTTGTTCAGCTGCTGTTTTTGCTTTCTCGTGATTATCCCCTTGTTTTCCCTTCTGCGGTGTTCATCCCCGCTGGTTAATTACCCCCTTCTCCCTGCCAACTCTGTGAACTCCGGGGCTAATTTGGGCAGGAGAGCTCTGCCCGGTAATTTTACAAATATGAGGCGTTATTGAGGGTTTTTCCTGGACCGGTGATTACAAGGAACCCGGGAAACTTCGGATTCCTCTGCTCCCTCAGAGGGGTTGAGAGCAGGGTGAAACTGGAATTAAAAAACCTGAATGGAAAAGGAGCAGCTCCTCTGCCTTTTCCCCCCCAGCAGCAGCAGCAGCAGCAGGATTCCGAGGAATGGCTGAGGTTGGAAAAGCCCAAGGTTGGAAAAGCCCTCCAGGGTTGAATCCCAAGGCCACCACTGGCTGTTGTCCCCAAGTGCCACATCCACAGAAAGCCCTCCAGGGATGAGGATTTGGTGCCTTGGGAAGGCTGAGCTGAAACAGAGGCTGGGCAGAGCTGGGAGAATAATGTAGATATTTATTAAAGTAGATATTTATTAAAGTAGGTAATTATTAAAGTAGGTATTTATTAAAATAGATATTAATTAAGTAGATATTAATTAAGTAGATATTAATTAAGTAGATATTTATTAAGTAGATATCTATTGAAGTAGATATCTATTGAAGTAGATATTTATTGAAGTAGATATTTATTGAAGTAGATATTTATTGAAGTAGATATTTATTAAGGTAGATATTCATTAAAGTACATATTTATTAAGTAGATATTTATTAAAGTAGATATTTATTAAGGTAGATATTTATTAAAATAGAGATTTATTAAAAGGTTTCCAGGACCCACCCTGGGCATCCCAGGAACCTGACCCAGGTGCACCCAGGGTGGGTTGGGAATGGCCACACAAAATGTTTGCCCCATCAGGAGATTTTTACATTTTTATCAGTTCTGGTCCATTTGCACATTGGGGTTTAATTGTCCAATTCCAGCTCCAGGCTGTGAGGTCCCATCCTGCTTGTTCCTCCCTCCAGCCACCCTTGTTTGTGCTTTTTGGGCTGAAAGTTGTCCTTGGTGCTCAGCAGGAACAGGATTTGTTTTGTGTCCCTGCTCTGTGCAGAGCTGAGTGACCCTGAACGTGAGCTCAGAGCTGCACCCCTGGGCAGCACAGAACCTGGAAACATGAAAACTCAAATCTGAAGCATCAGATTCCAAACCTTCCTGGGTGCTTCCAGTGCTTGACCACCCTTTGCATGAGGAAATTTTCCTGGATTTTCCATGAGCAGCCAACCTGGACTTTCCCAAGAGGCCGTTTCCTCTTATTCTCTCCCTGAAGCTCTGAGAGAAGAGCAGCCCCTAAAACACAAATCCCACCTGGAGTTTCAGCTGGATAGCCCAGAAAACTCAGGATCTCGTGGTCAGGTCTGGAATATTCTTGGGCTGGTTGATGTGTTTCGTTTGGGGTTTTTTTGGTGGTTTTTTTTGGTTTGTTGTGGGGGTTTTTTTGTTGTGTTTTTTTTTTTTTTTTTTTTGGGGGGGGGGTTTGTGTTTTGTTTTATGGTTTTTTTGGTTTTTTTGTTTTGTTTTGGGGGGTTTTTTTGCCTTTTTTTTTTTTTTATCCAGAGGAAAAGAGGATTCAGAGCAGTAATGGATTACCCAGAGACCTGAGAAGCTGAATAGTCCTCAACAGATCAAAAATATGGGAAACTGGGTGGTCTGAGCTGAAGCTGCCACCAAGAGGAAGAAATATTTCCCATTTTGAGGAGGATCCAATAATATGGGAGCAACAGGAATATCTGGGGAGATGAGGGAGGGGAGAGAGGGATGGAACCGGGAGGATGAAAAATGGGAGCGGGGTTGTGAGGAAAAGCAGTTTTTTGTTGGAGGAACCTCTCGTGAGAGAGTCCCTGGTTCCTGGGGCAGCCAAAAATGGCTCAGGACAGAGACAAAGCCGTGAGGGGATGGGCTTGGTCAGGCTGGCAGGTCCCTGGGCCATAAATTTTCGGGAAACTGCTAAAATGTGAATGGGATTCTCTGAATTTATTATTTTTTTTTGGTGTTTTTTTTGGGAATGGTTTCAAAGGCCTTTGCTGCTCCTTCCCTCCTGCTGCTGGGTTGGAATGGGGAGGTGGCATTCCAGAACCTTCCTGAGGCTGAGGAGAATCCAGCTGAGGGTGGGGGTCAGGTGGCTGTGGGGCCTTCCTGTGGCATCCCTGACCATTTCTCTGCTTCTCCTGCTTGTGGAAAACACGTTTTTCCCTCTGGAAGTGATTCCAAAGTGATTTTGACTTTCAGGGACTGTGGTGAAGCTGGTCCAGGTGCTTCACCTTCCTCAAGTAAAACAGGGATGGAAAAACCCCGGCCTAGGAAGGAGCTGGGTGGGGTTGGGAATTTTGGTTCCTGTGCTTCCCTGACCCCCAGGAGCTGGGGAGCTCCCCCATCCTGTGCTGCTCCTGAGGAGCTGGAGAGGAAAATTCCCAATAGGAATGGTGGGGAGCTGCTGGAGAGAGTCCAGAGGAGCCCTGGAGCTGCTGCAGGGCTGGAGCCCCTCTGCTCTGGAGCCAGGCTGGGAGAGCTGGGAATGTTCCCCTGGAGAAGGGAAAGGCTCCAGGGAGAGCTGGGAGCCCCTGGCAGGGCCTGCAGGGGCTCCAGGAGAGCTGGAGAGGGGCTGGGGACAAGGGCTGCAGGGACAGGAGACAGGGAATGGCTTCCCACTGGGCAAGGGGAGCTGGGGCTGGGAGCTTGGGCAGGAATTCCTGGCTGGGCTGGAATTCCCAGCTTGGCTGGGGCTGCCCCTGGATCCCTGGCAGTGCCCAAGGCCGGGTTGGAGCACTCTGGGACAGTGGGAGGTGTCCCTGCCCATGGGATGGGATGGGATGGGATGGGATGGGATGGGATGGGATGGGATGGGATGGGATGGGATGGGATTGCTCTGAGGGAAAGGTTGGATGAAAAACACCGGAGGTTTCTGCTCAAGGGGTTCACTCTGGGCTGCTGGGAATGCTCGGGGGATGTTCCCTGTGAGCACCTTGGATCCTCTGTGCTGGAGGTGTTTTTGAGGTGTTGGAGTCATGGGATGGGTTGGATGGGAAGGGCTTTAAATCCCACTGGGCAAGGGGAGCTTGGGCCGGGATCTTGGGCAGGAATTCCTGGCTGGGCTGGAATTCCCAGCTTGGCTGGGGCTGCCCCTGGATCCCTGGCAGTGCCCAAGGCCAGGTTGGAGCACCCTGGGACAATGGGAGGTGTCCCTGCTCATGGATGGGGTGGAATGAGATGACCTTTCAGGTCCTTTCCCACTTAAACCAGTCTGGAATTCTGTGGAACGGGTTCGGACCCAGCCATGGTGGGACACTGGAAGTGCAGCCGGGTGTGGGAGGTCTCCTTGTCCTTCCTTTCCTGCAGGAGCAGGATGAGCAGGGCAGGGGCTGGAGCTGGAGGAACCATCCCAGCCCTGCCTGGACTCAGTGCAGCCTCAGCAGAACAAACTCCAAAACCAAACCTGCTCTGAAAATTTCCCTGAGGCCTCCTGCTCCCGTTGAGCTCCTCTCAAAGAGGCCAACATCTCCTTGAAGGCCACCACAAATCCTTGGGGAAACGGCAGCTTCTGCAAGTCCAGGGGTGAATTAATTACTCATTAATTTCCAGGGGATGCTGCTTAAAGCCAGACGAGGTGTTTGAGTGTCCGACCCTTGGTGGCCCAGCCTCGCTGTGCTCCTGCCTTTGATGGTGCTACACGCTCATTTATTAAAGAAATGATTTTTAAAAATCACACTTTCAGCTTTAATTGAGCCCCAAATTTCAATTATTTAATCAATTCCCTCCAGCTTCATGAGTGGCTTTGCTCTGAGGTGTTGGTGAGGCCACCAGGGCTGGGTTGGTGAGGATGGAGAGGATCAGGGGGGTTTGTTCTTCTTCTGGAGTTCTGGAGAGTCAAAGTCCCACAGAATTTAATAAATCCCTTCAGTTTGGTCCCCTCAGTGGGACCAATCCCCTTTTCCTTGGTTTTCCTGTGCTGGAGAGAAGATGGACACAGCACCAGAATCACCAGCTTCAGGCCTTGGAGAGGATGGAGAAGATCAGGGGGGGTTGTTCTTCTTCTGGAGCCCTGTAGAGTCAGAGCCCCACAGAATTTAATAAATCCCTTCAGTTTGGTCCCCTCAGTGGGACCAATCCCTCTTGGTTTTCCTGTGCTGGAGAGGAGATGGACACAGCACCAGGATCACCAACTTCAGGCCTTGGAGAGGATGGAGAAGATCAGGGGGGTTTGTTCTGCTTGTGGAGGTTTGGAGAGTCAGAGCCCCACAGAATTTATTAAATCCCTTCAGTTTGGTCCCCTCAGTGGGACCAATCCCTCTTTCCCCCTTGTGCTGGAGAGGAGATGGACAGCACCAGGATCCTGAGAATCACCAACTTCAGGCCTTGGAGAGGATGGAGGTGATCAGGCGGGTTTGTTCTTCTTCTGGAGTTCTGGAGAGTCAAAGCCCCACAGAATTTATTAAATCCCTTCAGTTTGATCCCCTCAGTGGGACCAATCCTGTTTTCCTTGGTTTTCCTGTGCTGGAGAGGAGATGGACAACACCAGGATCACCAACTTCAGGCCTTGGAGAGGATGGAGGTGATGAGAAGGGTTTGTTCTTCTTCTGGAGTTCTGGAGAGTCAGAGCCCCACAGAATTTATTAAATCCCTTCAGTTTGGTCCCCTCAGTGGGACCATTCCCTCTTTCCTTGGTTTTCCTGTGCTGGAGAGGAGATGGACAACACCAGGATCACCAACTTCAGGCCTTGGAGAGGATGGAGGTGATGAGAAGGGTTTGTTCTTCTTCTGGAGTTCTGGAGAGTCAGAGCCCCACAGAATTTATTAAATCCCTTCAGTTTGGTCCCCTCAGTGGGACCATTCCCTCTTTCCTTGGTTTTCCTGTGCTGGAGAGGAGATGGACAACACCAGGATCACCAACTTCAGGCCTTGGAGAGGATGGAGATAATCAGGGGGGTTTGTTCTTCTTCTGGAGTTCTGGAGAGTCAGAGCCCCACAGAATTTATTAAATCCCTTCAGTTTGGTCCCCTTTAGTGGGACCAATCCCCTTTTCCTCGGTTTTCCTGTGCTGGAGAGAAGATGGACACAGCACCAGGATCACCAACTTCAGGCCTTGGAGCGGAGCTCAAAGGGAGGTCACCGCTCCCTGCTCAGAATTTATTTTAACTTCAGCCATCACCTGATTTTATCTAAACTTGATGAAAACCTCTAATAATCCTCCTTTTCCTGGGTCTCACCTGTAAATCCCTGGCTCCTGCCTCGGGATCCTTCCCTCTCCTGAGGGAAACAGCTTCTGGGAGCGTTGGGAAGATGTTGGATCACAGTTTCCCTTTCTAAAACCTCTCCTGAATGATCAAATTTCTCGTAGATTCAGGTTGATCAGGGTTGGAAAAGCTGGGATTTGTGATCCAGGTTTGCCAGGGTGGCTGGATGTGCCCGGCCAAGGTCCATCCTGAGCTCCCCTGAGACTCAGCCAGCACAAAAAGCAGAATTCAAGGACAAAACCCACGTTAGAAATCCCCACGTTCCTTTGCAGAGCACGTGCACAGGGGCAGGGAGGGTTTGGGGATGGATTTTAGGACCTTAGAAGGTTTTGAGGATGGATTTTAGGGCCTTTGGAAGGTCTTGGAGATGGATTTCAGGATCTGAGAAGGTTTTGGGGTGGATTTGAGCATCTAATAAGGTTTTGGGGATGGATTTTAGGACCTTTAGAAAGTTTTCAGGTGGATTTGAGCACCTGAGAAGGTTTTAGGGATGGATTTTAGTACCTGAGAAGGTTTTGGGGGTGGATTTGAGCACCTGAGAAGGTTTTGGGGATGGGCTTTAGGTCCTTAGAAGGTTTTGGGGCTGGATTTGGGCACCTAGAAAGGTTTTGTGGATGGATTTTGGAACCTTAGAAGGTTTTGGGGATTGATTTTAGGGCCTTTGGAAGGTCTTGGGGATGGATTTTAGGACCTTAGAAGGCTTTTGGGGATGGATTTGAGCACCTTAAAAGGTTTTGGGGATTGATTTTAGTACCTTAGAAGGTTTGGGGGTGGATTTGAGCACCTGACGAGGTCTTGGGGGTGGATTTTAGGATCTTAGAAGGTTTTGGGGATGGATTTTAGGACCTGAGAATGTTTTTGGTGTGGATTTGAGCACCTTAAAAGGTTTTGAGGATGAAGTTTAGGGCTTTAGAAGCTTTTGAGGGTGGATTTGAGAACCTTAGATGGTTTTGGGGATTGATTTGAGCAACCTAAGAACATTTTGGGGATGGATCTAGGATCTTTTAAGGGTTTTTTTTTTTGGTGTGGATTTGAGCACTTCAGAAGGTCTTGGAGATGGATTTTGGCACTTTTAAAGGTTTTTGGTGTGGATTTGAGCACCTTAAAACGTTTTGAGGACAGATTTTAGGGCTTTAGAAGCTTTTGAGGGTGGATTTGAGGACCTCAGATGGTTTTGGGGCTGGATTTGAGCACCTGAGAAAGTTTTTGAGGTGGATTTGAGCACCTTAGAAGCTTTTGAGGATGGATTTGAGGACCTTAGATGGTTTTGGGGCTGGATTTGAGCACCTTACAAAGTTTTGAGGATGGATTTGAGGACCTCAGATGGTTTTGGGGCTGGATTTGAGCACCTGAGAAAGTTTTTGAGGTGGATTTGAGCACCTTAGAAGCTTTTGAGGATGGATTTGAGAACCTCAGATGGTTTTGGGGATTGATTTGAGCACCTGAGAAAGTTTTTGAGGTGGATTTGAGCACCTTACAAAGTTTTGAGGATGGATTTGAGGACCTTAAATGGTTTTGAGGTGTATTTGAGCACCTTAGAAAGTTTTGAGGATGGATTTGAGGACCTTAGATGGTTTTGGGGCTGGATTTGAGCACCTAAGAGGCTTTTTGGCTGGATTTTGACACCTTTGGGACAGCAAGAATTGGGTGGGAGAGCTCTGGGCGCATCCCTGGGCTGATTCCTGCCCGAGCCTGGAGCTGCTCCACTCGGGGAAAAAAACAAGGAGCAAGTCAGGCTGTGGCTCCTGACAAGCCCTGGGTGTAGCTGAGGGCATCCCGAGGCAGCCTGGTTGTGTAATGCCAACAACAGCTGGAGAATCATTAAATTACCATCAGGTTTGGCTGTTAATTAATTCATTTTTTCTGGCGAGAGGAGCAGGTTGACAGCTGGCGGTGCCTCGCTCGGGCGATATTTGTTGTTGCCTGTTTGTTTGTTTTGTGAATTGTAAATGAGGTGGAGTTGGGGTTGGGGTTTCGTGATGGTTTTTATTTTTTTTTTTTTTTTTTTTTTGGTTGCTGGGGTTTTTTTTTCCTCTCTTTCTCTCTCTCTCCCTTGGCTCCCGACAGTTCAAAGCGAGACGTTGTCCCTTCCCTGAGATGTTTGTGATTCCAATTTCAGACAGAAAACAGGGCGGGTGTGGAGGAGGAGGAGGAGGAGGGAGGAACAGCAGGGATGAAACACCCAGGGTTGGATGGCCCGGGGCAGGGGGGCCAGAGCTGCAGCAGATCCTGGGATTTTTTTGAGGATCTCCAGGATTGGGATGCTGAGCCTGAGCAAAAAAAAACACCCCAGATTTTTTTTTTGGTGTAAAAAAAAACCACCCCAGAGGGGCTGTTCAGAGCCCAGCCCAGGGGTGAGGGTGCAGCTGTTGGGATGGAAATCCTCAGGGCTTGGATCCCTCATCCCACAAGGATCCAGCTCCAGGGAAGAGCTGTGGGGTGGAAAGGACCTTCAAACCCAGCTGGTTCCACCTCTTTCCACCGGACCAGGATGCACCAAGTTTGGTGTCCATGTCCATCTCTTTCAATATTTTCACCCAAGGTGCTCCTGAGGTTCTCCTTCCCTGGATTTGGTTTTTCAGCCATGGAATTGAAGGGATCAAGGTGATCCTTCAGGTCCCTTCCAACCCAACCCACTCTGGGATTCTCTGATCTTGCATCAAACAAGGTCATGCCCCAGTGTGCCACAAAGATGCTTTTCTCCCCATGTTTTGGGAAAAAAAACAGCTTTCCAAGTACCTGGATGGGGATGGAGAACACCAGGGAACTTCTGGGGTCCCTCATCCCACAGGGATCCAGCTCCAGGGAAGAGCTGTGGGGTGGAAAGGACCTTCAAACCCAGCTGGTTCCACCTCCTTCCACCGGACCAGGATGCTCTGAGCCTGCTCTTCCTGTCCATCCCATATTTTCACCCAAGGTGCTCCTGAGGTTCTCCTTCCCTGAATTTGGTTTTTCAGCCCATTTTTCAGCCATGAAATTGAAGGGATCAAGATGATCCTTCAGGTCCCTTCCAACCCAAACCTGGGATTCTCTGATCCTGCATCAAACAAGGTCCTGCCCCAGTGTGCCACAAAGATGCTTTTCCTCCTCAGTTTTTGGGGAAAAACCAGCTTTCCAAGCACCTGGCTGGGGATGGAGAACACCAGGGAACTTCTGGGGTCCTTCATCCCACAGAGATCCAGCTCCAGGGAAGAGCTGTGGGGTGGAAAGGACCTTCAAACCCAGCTGGTTCCACCTCCTTCCACTGGACCAGGATGCCTCAGCCAAGCTGGGAAAAACGAGCTCCAGGTTTTATTTCTCCCAATGCTACGGCGTGGTCTGGTCAAGGGCTGAACCCCAAACACATCCTGGAATTCACAGAATCCCAGGAGGTTGGAGGGACCTTTAATGCCCATCCAAGGGTGTCCCAGGGTGCTCCAAGCCCTGTCCAACCTGACCTTTAATTCCTCCTGTTGGTGTCCTTGGTGTCTCTGGGTGTCCTTGGTGTCTCTTTCTCTTTGCTGCCACCATCCTTGGTTGTTCCATGGGTCAGTAAATCCAAGATTTGTCCAAATGATGGCCCAGAAAGCAGCTGGGGACACATCCCTGTGTGTCCTAAAAATCCCTGTGTGTCCCAAAAATCCCTGTGTGTCCCCAAAAAAATCCCTGTGTGTCCCCAAAAATCCCTGTGTGTCCCAAAAAAAAATCCCTGTGTGCCCTAAAAAATCCCTGCGTGTCCCAAAAAAAATCCCTGCGTGTCCCAAAAAAAATCCCTGTGCATCCCAAAAAATCCCTGTGTGTCCCAAAAAATCCCTGTGTGTCCCAAAAAAAAATCCCTATGTGCCCCAAAAAAAATCCCTGCGCGTCCCAAAAAAAATCCCTGTGTGTCCCAAAAAAATCCCTGTGTGTCCCAAAATCTCGCTGGGAGCCAGGCATGGAACCTTCTGGGCTGGACTTGGTGTTTTCGGATAAACTCCCTGTACTCTGAGGCTTGAAGGGAATTTTGGAGGGAAGTTCCAGGTTTGTGCTGGAGGAACACGAGGTTGGAGGTGGAATGTGCCAGCCCTGGGGTGGCAGCAGGGCCAGGACAGAGCCCTCAAAGGACTTCCAGGGGTGGGAGAGCTCACAGATCCACCCGAGGGCTTTGGAATCGTTATGGAAAGGAGGGATTTTTCAGGAACATCACCCCAGGGAATGGAAGGGCAGCTGGGGCTCTCCCATTCTCCAGCAGGGTGGGGATGGAGGAGCAGGAGGAGCTCCAAGGGGGATTGGGAAGTTAAAAACCATCCTGGAGCAGAAATCCAGTGAGGAGCAGCTGAGGGAGCAGAGGGAAGGGGCTGGAGTGAGCCCAGGGCAGGGAAGGGAGCTGGGAAGGGGCTGGAGAATTCCCGAGGGAGCTGGGAAAGGGGCTGAGCCTGGAGCACAGGAGGCTCAGGGGTCCCTGGTGGCTCTGCACAGCTCCCTGGAATGGTGGAGCCAGGTGGGAGTTGGGATCTGATCTCAAGGGGTAAGAGGGTACGGCCTCAGGGGAGGCTCAGGGTGGGCAGCAGCAGGAATTTCCCCATGGAAAGGGTGCTCAGGCCTTGGAAGTGCCCAGGGAGGTTTGGAATGCCCATCCCTGGAGGTGCCCCAGGAATTCCTGGATGTGGCCCTCAGTGCCAAGGTGGGGATCAATCCCAGCTCGGCCTGGATGGTCCTGGAGGGATTTTCCAACCTTTGTGATCCTGGTGCAGGGACCGGGCCTGGTTCCCCTCCTGGGTGACAAGAGAGACCCTGGAGGGGCTGGAGCGAGTCCAGGGCAGGGAAGGGAGCTGGGAAGGGGCTGGAGAATTCCCCAGGGAGCTGGGAAAGAGGCTGAGCCTGGAGCAAAGGAGGCTCAGGGGGGGCCTGGTGGCTCTGCACAAGGAGGGGACAGCCGGGGGGGATTTGGGATCTGCTCCCAGGGCACAGGGACAGGAGGAGAGGTTGGATGTTGGGAAAATTCCTCCTGGGAAGGGCTGCCCAGCACTGGAAGAAGCTGCCTGAAGAGGCAGTGGAGTCTCCATCCCTGGAAGGGCTCAAATCCCTGTGGATGTGGCACCTGGGAATGTGGTTCAGGGGGAACTTGGTTGGACTTCAAGATCTTGAAGGACTTTTCCGACCTCAGCAATCCCATGGCCCCACAGTCTCCGTCCTTTTTGAGCTCACCAGGTCAGACACGAGGGGAACTTTGGATTCATCCACATAAAACTGACTCAGGATCCATTTTTTTTTTCCTCTTAATTGGAAAAAATCCTGGGCAACCACGATTCCTTTCCAGACCAGGGAGGTTTGTGATGCTTCCAGCAGCTCCCGGGGCACAGGGACAGGAGGAAAGGGAACGGCCTCAGGGGAGGCTCAGGGTGGGCAGCAGCAGGAATTTCCCCATGGAAAGGGTGCTCAGGCCTTGGAAGTGCCCAGGGAGGTTTTTTTGGGGGGGATTTCAGAGCCCTGTGGCACTTGGGGACAGGGGGCACTGGTGGCCCTGGCAGGGCTGGGGACTCGCTGATCTCCGAGAGCTTTTCCAACCTCTGCCATTCCATGATTTATCTCCCCGGTGACCTCTCCTTGCACATCCTGACCGCTGCAGTGACCTTTTCCTGTTTTCCAGGGAGCCCGGGAGACCTTCGAGAGCTACTACAGGAAGCAGAGGAGAAAACAAGCGCGGCTGGTGCTGCAGCCTCCCTCCAACATGGTCAGCCTGTCCCTGTCAGCCTGTCCTTCCCTTCCCTTTTCCCTTTTCCCTTTTTCCCTTTTCCCTTTTCCCTTTTTCACTTTTCCCTTTTCCTCTTCCCTTTCCTCTTCCCTTTCCTCTTCCCTTTCCTTTCTTTTCCCTTTCTTTTCCCTTTCTTTTCCTTTTCCCTTTCCTTTCCTTTCCTTTCCTTTCCTTTCCTTTCCTTTCCTTTCCTTTCCTTTCCTTTCCTTTCCTTTCCTTTCCTTTCCTTTCCTTTCCTCTTTCCTCTTTCCTCTTTCCTCTTTCCTCTTTCCTCTTTCCTCTTTCCTCTTTCCTCTTTCCTCTTTCCTCTTTCCTCTTTCCTCTTTCCTCTTTCCTCTTTTTTTCCCTTTTCCTTTTTCCTTTTTCCTTTTTCCTTTTCCCTTTTCCCTTTTCCCTTTTTCCTTTTTCCTTTTTCCTTTTCCCTTTTCCCTTTTCCCTTCCTTCCCCTTCCCCTTCCCTTCCCCACCCTGGAATCTCATCCCTGTCCTCCTGCTCATCCCCAAACTCTGCCTTTCGTTTAACCTCTGCTCCCCTCTCTCTCTCTCTCCGTTTGCAGCACGAGACTTTGGACGGCTACAGGAAATATTTCAATCAAATTGTAGGGTAGGTCTGCTCCTTTTGTCCACGGCCCTGCTAAAAATGGGTCACCCCAAAAAAAAAAAACCCAAACCCCGGCGGGGAGGGAATGTTGATATTTTTGGTGGCCTCCTGGAAGCCAAAACGAAAAAAAAAAAGGACAAAAAAAAGGTGGTTTGTGCTTTTTCTGGATTTGAGCCGTTCCGCCGAGTCACCGGGAGGGAGCTGCCAGCAGCCTGGGGATTTGGGGGAATTTTGGGGGAATTCTGGGGAGTTTCTGGGGATTTTGGGGAGTTTCTGGGGAGTTTCTGGGGATTTGGGGTATTTTGGGCGATTTCTGGGAATTTCTGGGAATTTGGGGGAGTTTCTGGAAGTTCCTGGGTATTTCTGGGAGTTTCTGGGAATTTTGGGGAGTTTCTGGGAGTTTCGGGAGATTCTGCGGATTTTGGGGAATTTCTGGGGATTTCTGTGATTTTCTGGGATTTTCTGGGGATTTCTGGGAATTTTGGGGAAACGTTGGGAGTTTCTGGGGATTTGGGGTATTTTTGGGGATTTCTGTGAATTTTTGGGGATTTCTGGGAATTTCTGGGAATTTCTGTGAGTTTCTGGGAGTTTCCGGCTGTTTCTGGGAATTTCTGGGCGTTTCTGGGAATTTCTGGGGATTTTGGGGGATTTCTGGGAGTTTCTGGAAACTCCTGGGAATTTTGGGGAGTTTCTGAGGATTTCTGGGGAATTTCGGGGAATTTCTGTGAATTTTTGGGGAATTTCTGGGAGTTTCTGAGGATTTCTGGGGAATTTTGGGGAATTTCTTGGAATTTCTGGGATTTCTGGGAATTTTGGGGGACTTTAAGGATAAATGACCCCCATGGATGAAATGCATCTTCTTGCCCCACCAATGACACGAGTGGCCCATTGCCTTAATGATCCTGGAACATTATTGAATAATTAATTACTCTTTAATTATTCTCCTGCTCAATGAGGGGGGGATCCTCCATTCCCCTGCTTTTCTTTTTGTCACTCTCAAATTTGAACCAAAATCTTCCAAAAACCCAGCTCCAGGAGGAGAATTCCTGGGGCTGCTGATCCATAAAAACAGGGCAGGGTTTGTTAATAATGAGAATAATTTCATTACGGAATTCTGAGCACCACAAATTCCCCTCCTGCTCCTGGGCTGGATTTCCTTGGAAAAACAACACCTGGAAATTCGTTTTTTCCCCTTTTAAAATGTCCAGCCTCACCCTCATTCCCTGGAAAACGCTTCCTTTGGGAGCAGCTGAGTTGATCACTGGAGATGGGAGCGAGTTGATTTTCTGGAAATGGCTGGGAGCACCTGCTGGGAGAGGGGATTTTCCCTGCACTTCCAACATTTCTCCCTGGACTTACAACATTTTTCCCCTGCAGATAAAGCAGTTTTCCCTGTGGATAAAGCAGTTTTCCCTATAGATAAAGCTGTTTTCCTTATGGATAAAGCAGTTTTCCCTGCAGTTCCAACATTTTTCCCTGTACTTACAACATTTTCCCTGTGAATAAAGCATTTTCCCCTGCAGATAAAGCAGTTTTCCCTATGGATAAAGCAGTTTTCCCTGTGAATAAACTGATTTATCAGTTTTCCCTATGGATAAAGCATTTTCCCCTGAGGATAAAGCAGTTTTCCCTGCATATAAGTAATTTTTCCCTGAGGATAAAGCAGTTTTTCCTACAGATAAAGCAGTTTTCCCTGCGGATAAAGCAGGTTTCCCTATGGATAAAGCAGGTTTCCCTGCGGATAAATAATTTTTCCCTGAGGATAAAGCAGTTTTCCCTAAGGATAAAGCAGTTTTCCCTGCAGTTAAATCATTTTTTCCCTGAGGATAAAGCATTTTTCCCTGCGGATAAAGCATTTTTTCCATATGGATAAAGCAGTTTTCCCTGTGAATAAAGCAATTTTTCCTATGGATAAAGCATTTTTCCCTATGGATAAAGCAGTTTCCCTGCAGTTAAATCATTTTTTCCCTGAGGATAAAGCATTTTTCCCTATGAATAAAGCATTTTTCCCAATGAATAAAGCATTTTTTCCCTATGGATAAATCAGGTTTCTCTGCAGTTAAATAATTTTTCCCTGAGGATAAAGCATTTTTCCCTGCAGATAAATCGTTTTTCCCTGAGGATAAAGCATTTTTCCCTATGGATAAAGCAGTTTTCCCTGTGAATAAAGCAGTTTTCCCTGCAGATAAATCATTTTTCCCTGTGGATAAAGCAGTTCCCTGTGAATAAATCATTTTTCCCTATGGATAAAGCAGTTTTCCCTGCGGATAAAGCATTTTTCCCTGTGAATAAAGCATTTTTCCCAATGAATAAAGCATTTTTCCCTATGGATAAATCAGTTTTCCCTGCAGTTAAATCATTTTTTCCCTGAGGATAAAGCATTTTTCCCTATGGATAAAGCATTTTTCCCTATGGATAAAGCAGTTTTCCCTATGGATAAAGCAGTTTTCCCTGTGAATAAATCAGTTTTCCCTATGGATAAAGCATTTTTCCCTGTGAATAAATCATTTTTCCCTGAGGATAAAACATTTTTCCCTGCAGCCAGAGCATTTTCCCCCAGTTGTGATGGGATTGCTGCTGGCTGGAGCAGGGTTCAATCCGTGGTTCCTGTGGGAATAACGGGGCAGGGAGGCGGAGGAGGGGGAATTCTGCTCCGTGCACACCCTGAGTGCCACGGGGAGGGTTGACCCAGTGCTGTTAAAAAAAAAAAAAAAAGAGGGAATAAAGTGGGTTTTTTTACATGAAATTAAATCCATTTTTTGGGGTTTTTTTACAAAAAAATTAAAATAAAATATTTATTTATTTATATTAAAATAAATTAAATTAAATAAATGAAAAAATGTTTAAAAAAGGAGGGAATAAAGTGGTTTTTTTAACATGAAATTAAATCCATTTTTTGGGTTTTTTTAACAAAAAAATTAAAATAAAATATTTATTTATTTATAGTAAAATAAATTAAATTAAATTAATGAAAAAATGTTTAAAAAAGCGAGGGAATAAAGTGGGGTTTTTTTACATTAAGTTAAATCAATTTTTTGTTGTTACATTAAAATAAATCAAATTAAGTAAATTAAAACATGTTAAAAATGAGAGAACAAAGTGGGTTTTTTACGTTAAATTAAATCAATTTTTTTTACATTAAAATAAATTTTAAAAATTCAAAAATGTGGAAAAAATGAGGTGGAAAAGTGGGTTTTCTATATTAAATTAAATTAATTTTTTTCTTACATTAAAATAAATAAATTTAAAAATGAGGGGGAAAGTGGTTTTTACATTAAATTAAATTCTTTTTTTACATTAAAATTAGTTAAATTAAGTAAATTAAAAAACGTTAAAAAATGAGGGAATAAAGTGGGTTTTTTTACATTAAATTAAATTAATATTTTGGGTTTTTTACATTAAAATAAATGAAATTAAATAAATTTTAAAATGTTTAAAAAACGAGGGAATAAAGTTTTTTTTTACATTAAACTAAATTCTTTTTTTACATAAAAAAATTAAAAAACGTTAAAAAATGAGGGAATAAAGTGGTTTTTTTACATTAAATTAAATTCATTTTTTTACATTAAAAAAATTAAATAAATTCAAAAATGTTAAAAATGAGGGGGAAAAGTGTTTTTTTTATATTATATTAATTGTTTTTACATTAAAATAAAATAAATTAAATTAATTAAAAAATGTTTAAAAATGAGGGGAGAAAGGTGGGTTTTTTACATAAAATAAAATAAAATAAAATAAAATAAAATAAAATAAAATAAAATACAATAAATTAAAATAAAATACATTCAAAAACGTTAAAAAATGAGGGAATAAAGCATTTGGAGCTGCCTGGATCTGACAGATCCCTCCAAACCCCCAAGCAGGCCCAGAGCCCTGGGACGCTCAACCCTCGGGGGGATTCGCTGTCCTTTTAATCTCTGAAATTCCCAATTTCAGAGATCAAATTCTGAACTGGAAACAGCCAAAACCCCGAATTCTGATGTGTTTATTTTGTTTTTTTTTTTTAATTTCCTTTCTGCCCTGTCAGGTTTTTCGTGGTGGAGGATCACATCCTGCACACCACGCAGGGCCTGGTCAATCGGGCCTACATTGACGAGCTGTGGGAGATGGCCCTGTCCAAAACCATCGCCGCCCTGAGGACTCACTCCGTGAGTAAAACCCTGCAGAGCTCAGCTGTTGCTTGACTCTCCTTGACACGCTGCAATTCTGCTTTTTTTTTTTTTACCTTTTTCCCCCCTCAGGATTCTTTGTTTTTCCCCCTCTTTTCCCAAAGAGCACACGCGGATAATTCTGGCTTTGTCTGGCTTTTTTGGCCTCTTGGTTGACCAGATAATTCTCTTTTTCTGGCTTTTTTTGGCCTCTTGGTTGACCAGATAAATCTCTTTATCTGGCTTTTCTGGCCTCTTGGTTGAGGAGATAATTCTCTTTGTCTGGCTTTTTTGGCCTCTTGGTTGAGCAGATAATTCTGGCTTTCTCTGGCTTTTTTGGCCTCTTGGTTGACCAGATAATTCTCTTTGTCTGGCTTTTTTTGGCCTCTTGGTTGATCAGATAATTCTCTTTGTCTGGTTTTTTTGCCTCTTGGTTGACCAGGTAATTCTCTTTTTCTGGCTTTTTTGGCCTCTTGGTTGACCAGGTAATTCTGGCTTTTTCTGGCTTTTTTGGCCTCTTGGTTGACCAGGTAATTCTGGCTTTTTCTGGCTTTTTTGGCCTCTTGGATGACCAGGTAATTCTGGCTTTTTCTGGCTTTTTTGGCCTCTTGGTTGACCAGGTAAATCTCTTTGTCTGGCTTTTTTGGCCTCTTGGTTGACCAGATAATTCTGACCTTGTCTGGCTTTTTTGGCCTCTCGGTTGACCAGATAATTCTCTTTTTCTGGCTTTTCTGGCCTCTGGGTTGACCAGATAAATCTCTTTGGCTTTTTTTGGCCTCTTGGTTGACCAGATAATTCTCTTTTTCTGGTTTTTTTGGCCTCTTGGTTGACCAGGTAAATCTCTTTATCTGGCTTTTCTGGCCTCTTGGTTGACCAGATAAATCTCTTTGGCTTTTTTGGTCTCTTGGTTGACCAGGTAAATCTCTTTGGCTTTTTTGGCCTCTTGGTTGACCAGGTAATTCTGGCTTTGTCTGGCTTTTTTGGCCTCTTGGTTGACCAGATAAATCTCTTTGGCTTTTTTGGCCTCTTGGTTGACCAGGTACTTCTGGGTTTTCTGGCTTTTTTGGCCTCTTGCTTGACCAGGTACTTCTGGGTTTTCTGGCTTTTTTGGCCTCTTGGTTGACCAGGTAATTCTCTTTTTCTGGCTTTTTTGGCCTCTTGCTTGACCAGGTACTTCTGGGTTTTCTGGCTTTTTTGGCCTCTTGCTTGACCAGGTACTTCTGGGTTTTCTGGCTTTTTTGGCCTCTTGGTTGATCAGATAAATCTCTTTGGCTTTTTTGGCCTCTTGGTTGCACAGATAATTCTGGGTTTTCTGGCTTTTCTGTCCTCTTGGTTGACCAGGTAATTCTGGCCTTGTCTGGCTTTTTTGGCCTTTTGGTTGACCAGGTAATTCTGGCTTTGTCTGGCTTTTTTGGCCTCTTGGTTGAGCAGATAATTCTCTTTTTCTGGCTTTTCTGGCCTCTTGGTTGACTACGTTTCCCTACCAAACGCAATATTTTGAAGAGTGGAAGAGTGGGATTTTTGTGGTTTTTTTCATCGTTATTTCGGTCAGAGGTTTTTGAGGAGCACCAGCAGAGAGAGTTGATTTGTCCCCAAAAAACTGAGGAGGAAAAGCATCTTTGTGGCACGCAGGGGCAGGACCTTGTTTGATGCAGGATCAGAGAATCCCAGAGTGGGTTGGGTTGGAAGGGACCTGAAGGATCATCTTGATCCCTTCAATTTCATGGGTGAAAATTGGACTGAGACACCAAATCCAGGGAAGGAGAACCTCAGGAGCACCTTGGGAAGAGGGTGAAGACATGGACACGGACACCAAGCTTGGAGCACCATGGTCCAGTGGAAGGAGGTGGAACCAGCTGGGTTTGAAGGTCCTTTCCACCCCACAGCTCTTCCCTGGAGCTGGATTCTCTGTGGGATGAGAAACCCCAGAAGTTCCCTGGTGTTCTCCATCCCCAGCCAGGTGCCTGGAAAGTTGATTTGTCCCCAAAAACTGAGGAGGAAAAGCATCTTTGTGGCACACTGGGGCATGACCTTGTTTGATGCAGGATCAGAGAATCCCAGAGTGGGTTGGGTGGGAAGGGACCTGAAGGATCATCTTGATCCCTTCAGTTTCATGGCTGAGAAACCAAATCCAGGGGAAAAGAACCTCATGAGCACCTTGGGTGAAAATCTGGGAAGAGATGGACATGGACACCAAGCTTGGAGCACCATGGTCCAGTGGAAGGAGGTGGAACCAGCTGGGTTTGAAGGTCCTTTCAACCCCACAGCTCTTCCCTGGAGCTGGATCCCTGTGGGATGAAGGACCCCAGAAGTTCCCTGGTGTTCTCCATCCCCCTCCAGGTGCCTGCAAAGTTTCCTCCTTCCCCCTGAGCTCCCGTGCTGCCGCAGGGGATAAACACCAACCCCCCCAGCGGGCTGCAAACCTGTGTTTGTTTTGGTTTCAAGTGGGATTTTCTCGGAGCTGGGAGCAGGAGGCTGAGCCAGGCCCAGCCACGGGGGGTGGGATTTTTTTTTTTTTGGTTTTCCCAGCTTTGTTGCCACGCAGGTTGTTTCAAGTGGTGCCAGAGCAAACGCTCGGAGTGGCTGCCAGGGGAGGCTTTTCCAGCCATCTCCAAACATTCCCTGATTTCCCAACCCTGTGGCTGCCACCGTTTGCTCCCAGTTCAACCAGTGCCCCGCAGCCCAAACTGGGATTTGAAGGGAGGGTCTCACCTCGCTGAGGCTATCTGGATTCTTCCAAGGCAGACAGATTTATCCCTGGATTTTCTCCCTCTCCGCAGCCAGGGACATCTTCAATCACTTGCGATGCTTCGGGGCGTTATCTTTCTTCCTGCCTCTCCTTTTTTTTGGACAGGGAGATGGAAAACGTGTGTCTCCCAGTCCTTCCCCCTGATTAATGGGGCCGTTCCTCCTGGAGTTTCCAGCTTTAAATCCCACTCTCTTTCCAGCCTGGGATCTCTGAGTCTATATTTGGGCAGGCTCTGTCTCAAACTTCACATTTCTCAGCCCGGGGAGAGGTTTTTTTTTGGCTGCTCCAGGGAAGCCCCAGGGTGGTGGGGTGGGGTGGGGAGGGGGGGGGACTGGGGACACCGAGTTGTGTCTTGGGGGTTTGGAGCTGGACAAATCCCAGTGCTGGAGCTGGGATTTTTTTTTTTCCCTCGGCCCTGCCTGAGATGCTTCATTACCGTCAGACACAACACGGTAAATATTAAATGAGACAAGGCCGTGGCGTCCGTCTCCTCTGGCTGCCCAGCAGCTCCTCCTGCACCATCCCAGGCACACCTGGGGCAGCCCAAAGCCTTCTCCAGCCCGGGCAGCAGGGACATCCTTCTGGGGCAGCCCCTCCCTGCCCCGTGCAGGAGGGAGAAGCTGCTGCTCCCCAGATTTTGGGGCAGAGGGGCAGGGGAGGTTGTGCCGTGCCCTGCAGTCGAAGCCGTGTTCTCCTCTCTGCTGGTTTGAAAGCAAAACGGGCGAGACTCCCAGTCAGAGAGAGAATTTAATAGGAGAAAAGAGGGAAAAAAGGTAAAATAAAATAAATGGAATAATGCCACCTGACACCCTGTTGGTCAGGGGGTTGGGAGCAGCCCCACAGTGAGTCCTCCTGGAGTGGCAGAGGTGGTTCTGGTGGGGCAGAGATGATCCTGAGAGAAAAAAGGGTTCAGGGATGGTGAGAAGGGGTCTGGTGAAGGTGAGAAGGGTCCAGAGATGGTGAGGAGAGTCCAGTGATGGTGGGAAGGGTCCAGGGATGGTGAGAAAGGTCCAGTGGTGGTGAGGAGAGTCCAGTGGTGGTGAGAAGGGTCCAGTGATGGTGGGAAAGGTCCAGTGATGGTGAGGAGAGTCCAGTGATGGTGAGAAAGGTCCAGTGGTGGTGAGGAGAGTCCAGTGGTGGTGAGAAGGGTCCAGTGATGGTGGGAAAGGTCCAGTGATGGTGAGGAGAGTCCAGTGGTGGTGAGAAGGGTCCAGTGGTGGTGAGAAGGGTTCAGTGATGGTGAGAAGGGTCCAGTCTTCCTCTGAGAATCCAGTGGAACCAGATCCCTGGTATTCCTGAGTCTCAGTTTTTATCCAGGTGGGAATGGCTGGCTCTTCCCACTGGGCGGAGCATCTCACACTGGGATGATGGAATGTGTCCTGTCCTGGGTGAGCCTCCATGGCCCATTAGCAGGCGATAACCCTTAATGACCCATTAGCAGTAGATAACCCTCAATGACCCATTAACAGAAGATAATCCTTAATGACCCATTAGCAGAAGATATCCCCCTGGAGGGAGGACAGGCAGTGACAGAGATAACAAACACTGCCCCACCTGGTTTATCAGCTGGCCCATTATCAGAAGGCATCAGTCCCCCTCCCCACAGAGTTACAGGAGATAAAGAAAAAACATCTCCCCAGCTGATTTCAACCAATAAAATAGAATCCACATTTTGGGTTCCATAACCCAAGACATCCTCCTCTCTCTCTCCTCTCCAGTCCTACTGCTCTGACCCCAGCCTGGTGTTGGACCTGAAGAACCTCATCGTGCTCTTCGCTGACACGCTCCAGGTAGGTGCTGGGAGCCTGGGCACCGAGGGGTTCCAGGCTTTCTGTGCTGAGCCCCCCTCAAAACAAACCCTGAATTGCACCTGAAACCTTGGAAAAGGCTCCCAAAATTGAATGATAAAACTGCAATTATGGGGGTGCAGTTTGAATGAAAGTGTGTGATAGCACAGGGTGCAAAACTCAAGAGTTTAGGGGTTCAGAATATAGCAATATATAAATATATAAAGTAAATATAAATCTAAATATATAAAGTAAATCTAAATCTAAATATATAAAGTAAATCTCAATATATAAAGTAAATCTAAATATATAAAGTAAATATAACTATAGCTATAGCTATAGCTATAGCTATAAATATAAATATAAATATAAATATAAATATATTTAATAAATTTAAATTTAAATTCCATTTTTTTGCAAAATGGAAGTTTGAGGGCGGAGGCTGAGTCCCTTCCTTTTCACCTCCTTCTCCGTGGCTCTGGGTGATGTTTTGTAATTAAGCAGAAAAATCCGCATTGCGGGCCGCAAGTGGTTGGTTATTAAGTTAAAAATAAAAATAATTTGGGTGTCATTTCTCTAATTGGAGAGTTTGTCCTTAAAAGGCCTCGGAGAGAGAGAGAGAGAGAGAAAAGGAGGCACTTTTAGCTTGTTAGCTGGAAGTGCTGTAGAACTCAGGGTTTGTGAGGCTGTAAGGTGGGTAAGGATTAATAAATATCTTAATCCCAACAAGGAACACCAGCTTGCACGTTTAATCCTGACCCTGACAAAAAACAAAACAAAACAAAACAAAAAACTCAAAAAAAACACCCACAAAAAACCCCCCAAAAACCCCCCCAAAAACCCCAAACAAACAAAAAAAACCAAAAAAACCCCAAAAAATCCACCAAAAAAACCCAAAAAAAAGCCAAAATACACCCCCAAAAACAATTAAAAAAAAAAACAAACCACAAAATCAACAAACCACGAAACATCAAAAGCAAAAAAAAAAAAAAAAAAAAAAAAAAAAACACCAAAACAAAAAAACCCCAAAAAACAGAATGTGGGGCTCGGGGCTCTCCTCATCCAGCCCCACTCCTGGTGCTCCCAGCTTGTCCAGCCTGAGCTGGGCTGGCCGAGCTCTGTCTCTGGCTTTGCTGGGCGTGGATCACCCAGGGACAGCCTGGTTGGGTCTGTGCGAGCACCAAACCTTGGCCCCTGGACACCTCTGGGTGCTTCCCCCTTGCTCAGCGCCCCCCTGAACCCCCCCGGCAGCGCCAGGGCTGGAGCTGGGGGAGGATTGGGCCCCCTTCAGTGCAGAGAACTTCATTCCCTTTCCTTTCCTTTCCTTTCCTTTCCTTTCCTTTCCTTTCCTTTCCTTTCCTTTCCTTTCCTTTCCTTTCCTTTCCTTTCCTTTCCTTTCCTTTCCTTTCCTTTCCTTTCCTTTCCTTTCCTTTCCTTCCCTTCCCTTCCCTTCCCTTCCCTTCCCTTCCCTTCCCTTCCCTTCCCTTCCCTTCCCTTCCCTTCCCTTCCCTTCCCTTCCCTTCCCTTCCCTTCCCTTCCCTTCCCTTCCCTTCCCTTCCCTTCCCTTCCCTTCCCTTGCCTTGCCTTGCCTTGCCTTGCCTTGCCTTGCCTTCCCTTGCCTTCCCTTGCCTTCCCTTGCCTTCCCTTGCCTTCCCTTGCCTTCCCTTGCCTTCTCCCTTCTCCCTTCTCCCTTCTCCCTTCTCCCTTCTCCCTTTCCTTCCCTCTCCTTTCTTTCCTTTTCCTTTTCCTTTTCCTTTTCCTTTTCCTTTTCCTTTTCCTTTCCCTTTCCCTTTCCCTTTCCCTTTCCCTTTCCCTTTCCCTTTCCCTTTCCCTTTCCTTTCCCCTTTTCCCTTCCCCCTTTCCCCTTTCCCCTTTCCCCCTGCAGGGCTATGGCTTCCCCGTGAACCAGCTCTTTGACATGCTGCTGGAGATCCAGGACCAGTACAGCGAGACCCTGCTGAAGAAATGGGCAGGAGTCTTCAGGTGAGGGAGGAGGGGAGCACCTGAGGCACTGCTGGCTGGGGAGTTTTGGCCCCTTAGGTGGAGTTTTTGGGGGAAATTTCGTTGTGGGATCGTGGGATGGGTTGGGTGGGGAGGGACCTTCCAGTGCCACCCCTGCCGTGGAGCTGCTGGGATAAATCCAGGGGAGGCCCTGGAGCTGCTGCAGGGCTGGAGGCAGGCTGGGAGAGCTGGGAATGTTCCCCTGGAGAAGGGAAAACTCCAGGGAGAGCTGGGAGCCCCTGCAGGGGCTCCAGGAGAGCTGGAGAGGGGCTGGGGACAAGGGCTGCAGGGACAGGAGACAGGGAATGGCTTCCCACTGGGCAAGGGGAGCTTGGGCTGGGAGCTTGGGCAGCAATTCCTGGCTGGGCTGGAATTCCCAGCTTGGCTGGGGCTGCCCCTGGATCCCTGGCAGTGCCCAAGGCCGGGTTGGATCCACCTGGGATGGTGGGAGGGGGTGGCACTGGATGGGATTTAAGGTCTCTTCCCACCCAAACCATTCCATGAACATCCCAACCAGCAATAACTCGGGATTTAGGAGTGTCCAGGGCCAGGTTGGACATTGGGGCTGGGATCCACCTGGGACACTGGGAGGTGTCCCATCCAAATGGGATTGAAGGTCCCTTCCCACCCAGCCCATTCCATGCACACCCCTGTGGAGCTGGGACACCTCTGGAAACCCAGCAGTCATTCCAGTGCCTGCCCCAGGCTCTCCAGGATTGTTTTGGAGCCAGGGATGTCAATTTGGAGAGGCCCTTTCCCTGCCAGAGCCCTCTGGGATCATGGGAGCTGTCCCTGCCCATGGATGGGGTGGAATTTTGGGATCTAAGGTCCCTTCCCACCCAAACCATCCAATGGTTCAGCCCTCGCTCCATCCCCGAGCTGTGGCTGCTTTGGGATTTCCCTGGCCACTGCTGCTGCAGGAATTTGGGATCACACCTCAGCCTGGCCCCAGCCCCTTGGGAATCTCCTGACCCAGCAGGAAAACTTTCCCCTCACAGTTGTCCCCCTGGCTCTCCCTTTCCTTTTTCCCAGAAATATCCTTGACTCGGACAACTACAGCCCCATCCCGGTGTCGAGTGAAGACGTTTATAAGAAAATCGTCGGGCAGTTCCCATTCCAGGATGCTGAGCTTGAAAAGGTGAATCTTTGGGATGGGCAGAACGGCCTGGCCTGGCTGCTGGGGCAGGAGAACCTCACAGCCTTTGTGGGCATTGAAAGGATCAAAAAAAACCACCAAAAAAACCCCCAAATGACCCAAATATTGGATAAAAGAGAAGGGAAAACAATGGGAAAGAGCAAAAATTCCTCCCATGGGATGCATTTCTCCTGGTGTGGATGAGGGGAGTGTGGTTTGTGTTCCTCTCAGGGTGTTCTATCCCACAGGTAGAAATATCCATTTCCACTGGCATTTAATTCCCATTTTATGGACCCTGGGATTGACCTTTATTGGTTTGAGTCTCATGTTTAGAGAAAAAGAGCCCAAAAGCCTACACAGGTAGAAATATCCACTTCCACTGGCATTTAATTCCCGTTTCATGGACCCTGGGATTGACCTTTATTGGTTTGAGTCTCATGTTTAGAGAAAAAGAGCCCCAAAAAGTGGTGGATCTCAGTCTTTGCAGGAGCACGTAGTTGGAAAACCAAAAAGTGTGTCCCAGATGTCCCCTAAATCCTAAAAATCCTGCCACACCTGGCAGGGGCAGCAAAATCCAACCCTGCTGATCCCAGCCAGGGGTTGGGATTTCTGTGTCCTGCCCCAAAATTCAGCCCTGGGGTGGGTTCAGCTGCTCCCTGCACCTCCCAGCATGGAGTGCTGGGGGGAAAAGCTGGAAAAATTCCATGTTGGAAAATCCCTTTGCTCCTGGGTTTTGGGGTTGTTGGGCAGCACCCGGGGGGAGATGAGCAGGAAAACACCTCGTGGGGCAGGAATTCCAGGTTTCCCCAAGGAAGGGAGGGGATGGGAGTTGGGAAGAGGGAATTGCCCCAAACCCCTCCTGCTCCAGGTTCCAGCTGTGATGATCTGCTGGAAGAGTTGGTTTTTTTTAATAAAACCCGGGAGAAATCCCAGAATTCCTTTGCCTGCCCCTCCCTCTGGAATTCTCTCCCGTCTTTTTTTTTTTTCCCAGCAACCCTTCCCAAAGAAGTTCCCCTTCTCGGAGTTTGTGCCCAAGGTTTACAGCCAGATCAAGGAGTTCATCTACGCCTGCCTCAAGTTCTCCGAGGACCTGCACCTCAGGTGGGAGATGTTGGCACTGAGAGGGCTCAGCTGGATTCCAGCAGGGGATTTGTCACCCTTTGGATGGACCCTGTCCAGGCTGGAAGTGGCCCTGGAGCGCTGGGATCTTGGCCTGGCCACCTTTTCTTCTCTAGGGGGAGGTCCCACATGGGTTGGGTTGGGTTGGGTTGGAAGGGACTTTGGGCGTCATCCCGTTCCGACCCATCACCTTCCACTCTGCTCCAAGCCTCCTCCAGCCTGGTCTCGGGCACTTCCAGGGAATTCCACGCTCCCAGGACAATCCCAGCTGTGTGGGGAGCCAGGGGCTGTTCCCTCCAAGGTGTTTCTTCATCATTTTTTGAACCCATCAGTGACCCCGGGGATGTCTGGGGGAAGGTGGTGATGGCCTCTTGTCACCTGCTGGGACATCTCTGACCCCACCACTCCTCTCCTCACTCTTCCCCAAGGACTGGGAGCTCCGTGGTTCCATGGAATTGTTGTCAGGAAAACTCTGAGGGTTGGGTTTTTGGGCAGGGACGAGTTTCAGCTGCTGGTTTCGTGCTTTTGTTTTTCTTGTTTCTTCGGGGAGTTTATATACAAATAATGCGATTTTTTTTTATTTTATTTTTTTTCTTTAAAAGCCTGCAAAATATTCCGTGTGTTTACCCTCCCTGCTCCATCCCAGAGAGGTGCTTTGATGCTCGTTTTCCCCCATGTGTACGTGTGTGAGACTGAAAACCAGCGGGCTCTGCCAGGAGCTGCCAGCTGGGGCTTGGCTTTTGCATCAGCAGCTGGGGAGAGGTTTGGAAAGGAAGGACGAGAGTTTGGCTGGAAGGATTTGTCCTCCTTGCCCTTCCCTGGGCAAAGAACCCAAAAAAAGTGGTGGATCTCGGCCTTTGCAGGAGCACGTAGTTGGAAAACCAAAAAGTGTGTCCCAGATGTCCCCTAAATCCTAAAAATCCTGCCACACCTGGCAGGGACAGCAAAATCCAACCCTGCTGATCCCAGCCAGGGGTTCAGATTTCTGTGTCCTGCCCCAAAATTCAGCCCTGGGGTGGGTTCAGCTGCTCCCTGCACCTCCCAGCTTGAAGTGCTGGGGGGAAAAGGAAAGGGCTGGGTTGGGGTGGGGGAGTTCCACCTCCTTGGGAGCTTCACATCCTGGCCACGAGCTGACCCTGGAGAGAGTCCAGAGGAGCCCCGGAGCTGCTGCAGGGCTGGAGCCAGGCTGGGAGAGCTGGGAATGTTCCCCTGGAGAAGGGAAAGGCTCCAGGGAGAGCTGGGAGCCCCTGGCAGGGCCTGCAGGGGCTCCAGGAGAGCTGGAGAGGGGCTGGGGACAAGGGCTGCAGGGACAGGAGACAGGGAATGGCTTCCCACTGGGCAAGGGGAGCTTGGGCTGGGATCTTGGGCAGGAATTCCTGGCTGGGCTGGAATTCCCAGCTTGGCTGGGGCTGCCCCTGGATCCCTGGCAGTGCCCAGGTCAGGTTGGACATTGGGGCTTGGATCCACCTGGGACAGTGGGAAGTGTCCCTGCCCATGGGATGGGGTGGCACTGGGTGGGATTTAGGGTCCCTCCCATCCCAACCCATTCCATGATTCCATGAAATGCCAGAGTTTCAAGGCCTAGAGACGAGAAAAGCTCCCTGGGATGGTGGGAGGGGGTGGCACTGGATGGGGTTTAAGGTCTCTTCCCACCCAAACCATTCCATGAACATCCCAACCAGCAATAACTCGGGATTTAGGAGTGTCCAGGGCCAGGTTGGGCACTGGGGCTGGGATCCACCTGGGATGGCGGGAGGTGTCCCTGCAGTTGGATCCAGATGGGATTGAAGATCCCTTCCCACCCAGCCCATTCCACGCCCACCCCTGTGGAGCTGGGACACCTCTGGAAACCCAGCAGCCATCATTCCAATGCCCACCCCAGCCTCTCCAGGATTTTTTTTTTTTTTTTTTTTTTGAGCCAGGAATGCCAATTTGGAGAGGCCCTTTTTCCCTGCCAGAGCCCTCTGGGTTGGTTTGGGAGCTCAGGAGTTTTTCTCCCCCCGTGTTCCACCTCAGCTTTGCCCTGGTGGCAGCTTCTCCTCCCTGGTTTCTCCCTCACCCTGGGCCCTCTCCCTTTGCAGATCCCATCATCCCAGGTGGGTGCTGCTCCCCCAGGAGGGATGATGATGGGCTGGGGCAGGGCAGGGAGCAGCAGTGGCTCCCTCCCGGGGCTCCCTCCAGACCCCTCATTAAAATTCCTTTGCACATTGGATTCCCCAGCAGCAGGGGGAAGGGCAGCCCCCGCTCCCAGAGCCAAACATTTGGAATATTTCTCTGCAAACCCCCGTTGACACTTTCTTCATTTCACCCTGACAGCTTGAATTAGGTTTTATTAGGGAGCTTGGCTACAAAGCCGGCAGCCAGTTCCCTTTTTCTCTTCCCTTTCTTTTTTTTTCCTCTCTTTATTTTTTATTTTTTTTCTCTTTCCTCCCCCTGGCCTTGTCATTTTTAGGGAGCACCCCGGAGTGCTGGGGGTCAGCCTGTCACTCACAGGGGCCTGGAGGTCACCACAGCTGCCACAGGATCCGGGACAGGAGCTGTCATTATCCCAGACAGTTCCCTTCAAGCCTTTTCCTGCAGAACTCAGCCCCGTGGCCGAAAGCAGAGCTCCCATTTTAGTTGTTTTGGGGTTTTTTTTTAATTTTTTTTAATTTTTTTTTCTCCCTCCCCCCCTCCCCTAATTATTTTGTTAAAAGCAGCTGCTTGTGTTTGTTGGATGGAAGGGTTCTCCTTTATGTGGGGCTTGTTTCACTTGGGGCAAGTTTGGGTTTGTAGGGCTGGGAATTTTTTTTGTTATTGGTTCCATTAATTGGATCAGAGCAGGAAAACTTCCTTTATCTCCCCGGTGCTTCTGCCTTTTTTTTAAAAAAAAGCTGAGTTCATCAGGTTGTCTTTGAAAGCATCCTCTTGCTTTTTCCAGTGGAATTTTCCACTGGAGAATGGGGGAGTATCTCAGGAAAACAGCGGGTGGAAAAGGATGATCAGCTCTAATCCACCAAGATTTGGGTTTGGGTTGGGTTTTTTTACAAAGCCCCAGTCCTGGAAAAAACTTGGGATAAAAAAGTTCAGGCTTCCACCGTCCCAGGCTGCTCCGAGCCCTGTCCAGCCTGGCCTTGGACACTTCCAGGGATCCAGGGGCAGCCACAGCTTCTCTGGGAATTCCATTCCAGGGCCTCCCCGCCCTCCCAGCCAGGAATTCCTTCCCAAGATCCCACCTGAGCCATTCCCACTCCCCACTTGCAGCATCCCAACATCCCCCCGTTAACTGAATGAAGTTATTCCTCCCGGGATAACTTCAAGGCTGGATTTTGTTTCCCAGGTCAGTCCCAGCTTTGGGACGTGGCCCCTCTGTCAGGTGGAGCAGGAGAAGGGGCCAAAGGTCAGGGGCTCGATTTACCGGGACACTTCCCGGCCTTCCCCTTGGGAATTCCCTCTCCTGCCCCTGACTGCAGGAGACAATTCCTGCTGCTGTCAGGGCTAATCCAGAGCCAAGCACAGATCCAAGGAGCCTCTGGCAGGGTGGACTGGGCAGAACCTCCTGGAGAAAGGAGAGGTGGCACCCTGGAGGGGTCGAGCCCCTGAATTCCAGCAGTGCTGCTGTTCCAGACACCTGGGAAAGGGCAGGAATGGGCTGCAGGAGCTTCCAGTCTGGTGTTCCAATACTGGAGCCAGGCTGGGAATGTTCCCCTGGAGAAGGGAAAGGCTCCAGGGAGAGCTGGGAGCCCCTGGCAGGGCCTGCAGGGGCTCCAGGAGAGCTGGAGAGGGGCTGGGGACAAGGGCTGCAGGGACAGGAGACAGGGAATGGCTTCCCACTGGGCAAGGGGAGCTTGGGCTGGGAGCTTGGGCAGCAATTCCTGGCTGGGCTGGAATTCCCAGCTTGGCTGGGGCTGCCCCTGGATCCCTGGAAGTGCCCAAGGCTGGGTTGGACATTGAGGCTTGGATCCACCTGGGATGGTGGGAGGTGTCCCTGCCCATGGATGGGGTGGCACTGGATGGGATTTAGGGTCCCTCCCATCCCAATCCATTCCATGATTCCATGAAATGCCAGAGTTTCAAGGCCTAGAGATGAGAAAAGCTCCCTGGGATGGTGGGAGGGGGTGGCACTGGATGGGATTTAAGGTCTCTTCCCACCCAAAGCATTCCATGAACATCCCAGCCAGCAATCACTCGGGATTTAGGAGTGTCCAGGGCCAGGTTGGACATTGGGGCTGGGATCCACCTGGGACAGTGGATGCATGGCAATCCCTGCCCATGCATAGGGTGGAATGGGATGGGATTGAAGGTTTCTTCCAGCCCAAAGAGTTCTGGGATTCTGGGATGTGGGAGCTGTGCTGTGCTGAGGAGCCCCTGTGTGGAAATCCAGGGATCACTGGATGTGTGTCCCTCTAAACCCATTCATTCCCTGTGACCTCGCTCACTCCTGCGATTTTTCCAGTTTTATTCTACGATCCCTTCCAAGCCAACCCCATTCCACGGTTCTGTCAGTTGGTGTAAAAGCCTGGAAAGGGCTGAGAGGGGAATTTTGGGGGATTGGATTTGGGGTTTCCTTGGAGATCTTTTCCATACAAATTCACATGAACATTCAAATCCCTGGTGCTGGGACTCGAGTTGTGCTCGACTCTTCCTTGGGATGGAGCAGCTCCTCTGGGATGGGAGGCTGAGGAAGGTGGAATTTGCAGGTGTAAATCCACCTTTCCTCCTGAAACATGGAGATAAAAAAGCCCAAATTCTCATATTTTGATGCATTTCAAACATCAGCTCCCGAGAGCTGCCCGGCTGCTCAGGGGTGAGGCAGGGGAGAGTCGGGGAGGAGGATGAGGAGAATTCCCGGTGATTTTGCTTTCCCTGGAGCACCTTGCAAGTTCCTCTCTCCATTTTGCCTCGCAGCTCCACGGAAGTCGATGACATGATCAGAAAATCCACGAATCTGCTGCTGACCCGGACCCTGAGCAACTGTTTACAGAACGTCATCAAGAGGAAAAACGTTGGACTGACAGAGGTGGGATCTGCATTCCCTTGGGAATGGAGCAGCAGGGCGCAGGGAATGGCTTCCCACTGCCACAGGGCAGGGATGGATGGGAACTTGGGCAGGAATTCCTGGCTGGGCTGGAATTCCCAGCTTTGCTGTGGCTGCTCCTGGATCCCTGGGAATGTCCAAGGCCGGGCTGGACACTGGGGCTGGGAGCACCTGGGACAGTGGGAGGTGTTGGGGTGGGAATGGGTTGGGCTTTGAGGACCCTTCCAACACAAACTCTTCCACCTGGAGAAGGGAAAAATCCAGGGAAACCCCCGAGCCCCTGGCAGGGCCTGCAGGGGCTCCAGGAGAGCTGGAGAGGGGCTGGGGACAAGGGCTGCAGGGACAGGAGACAGGGAATGGCTTCCCACTGGGCAAGGGGAGCTTGGGCTGGGAGCTTGGGCAGCAATTCCTGGCTGGGCTGGAATTCCCAGCTTGGCTGGGGCTGCCCCTGGATCCCTGGCAGTGCCCAAGGCCGGGTTGGACATTGGGGCTTGGATCCACCTGGGATGGTGGGAGATGTTGGGGTTGGAATTGGATCATCTTTGAGGTCCCTTCCAAGCCAAACCATTCCTGGACTGAGTGATTCCAGGGCAGGGTGGCAGGAGGTCCCTTGGAACTCCTTCAGGCACCTTTGGAGGTGCTGGTTTGCAGCATTCCATGAAATATTTGCCTGGAAAACAATGGGAATGCTCAGTGGTGCTGTACAAAGCCAGGAACTTCAGATTGTGGGAAAGCGAAGAGATTTCTCTGCTGTTGGTTGTGAACTTTGCTCACTGCATTTTGGGGGATGGTACAAATGTGAACTGAAGTCAGAGGACTTCAGGGAGGACCAGAGAAGATCCAAGAGGGAAATGTGAGGGAATGGGGGGGCAGTGCCCGTGTTCAGGTGATGGTTGAGTGGTTTCAGCACATTGCTGCAGCACAAACCCTAATTTGGGATTTTCTTTCCGTGGTCCATCCTTTTTCTTCTGTAGAAAATCAATTTTCTGACTATTTTAATCCATCTAAACCTATTCCTGGCTCCCAGGACAGGTGGGACCTCTGGCTGCTGGTGTTAAACAAAGAGTGATTAATTATTTACTTAATTACTGCTGCCTTGGATTGTGTCACCCGCGGCTTTCCCTTCCCGACTTTCCATTTCTCCCGGACATCCCACAGCTTTTCTGGAACACCCTGCTCCAGTCCAGCACCTTCCCAGTGTCTCTTCTCCTTCCCAAAGTCCAAGCTGAACCTCCCACGGTGTCACCACCACCCTTTCTGACGTCACCAGCGCCGCCGCCGGGATCTTTGCCGCGCCGCTCGGCAATTCCTTTGAAATCGCTGATTAATCCCATCTCCTTCACACTTGGGAGCCTTTCCAAACCCTCCCTGGCTCCAGACAGCCCCACCAGGCTCCAGCAAAGGAGATGACACCAACCCAGGGGGCTGGCAGAGACCTGCTCACCCCACACCTGCCAGCGCCAAACCTCCCGGTTTCCTTTGTCAGGGCCCGTGCGATGCTGCTCGGCGTCACTCAACTTTGGGGTTATTTTTTCGGGTTCAGTGGCAGCCAGGAGCCTCCTGGCAGTTTTTTTGGGGAGCCTTGAGTGACAGCTCAATGTAGGAAAGTCCTCCCCTCGCCAAAAAAAAAAAAAAAAATCTCCTGCTGTGGTATTAGTGGCTGTCATGGGAAACGCTTCCCCCCCGGAATTATCCTGGATTTGGGTGTTGTTAAAGGAGGGGAGGCTGGAGCCCGTGGCAAAGCTCGGGGTGTTTGCTCAGCTCCGTGGAGCTGTCCTCCCTCCCTTCCCCTGGCACCTGAAACTCCTCCTTTGCCCTTCCCAGCTGGTCCAGATCATCATCAACACCACCCACCTGGAGAAGTCCTGCAAGTTCCTGGAGGAGTTCATCACCAACATCACCAACGTCCTCCCCGAAACCGTCCACACCACCAAGCTCTACGGGACCACCACCTTCAAGGTCAGCCTCCTCCAGCCCCGGGAGGGGCCTGGGATCTGCTGGGGGAGGCAGCTGGGCCCAGCCCAGGGATAATTCGGGGTGATTCCGGCCCGTTTTGGGAAGGTTGCGCCATCGCTGCGCGTCCGTCCTTCGGAGCGTCGCTCCTGTCGAGATCGTGGGAGGTTTTCCCCCTGTCATTTACAAGCCCTAATTAGCTGAAGGATTAAGGGGATTTTAAACAAAAGCATGATAATTTGTTTCCTATTTAAGTAAATCCTCGCTGCCCTGCCGGAGCGCTGTGTCATGGACACCAGGCTGCTCTTCCACCCAGGGAGGAGGATTCCCAGAATTTATATTTCTCTGTCTTTCCATTCCTTTTAGCATTATCCCCTAAAAACCTGGGCTGACAGAAACTCCCAGATTTTCCAGCCTTTCAATCCCACTCCGGGAGCGTTCTCCTGGGATCTGGTTGGGTCAGGTGTGGGGTTGCCTGAGTTGTGTCCCGTGGAGATCCAGAGGTGGGAACAGCAGGGATGGGTTGGGTGAGGCTTTGCCTCGGGGTGGCTCAGTCTGGTGTCCCCAGGAAAGTCCATCCTGGCCTTGTCCACCTGTTTGGCCTAAAGCTGAGTGTCCTGCCCTTGTTCTGGCAGGGAGGCTCCTGAACCCCAGCCCTGCACTGAGTTTGGTGGGGTTTCTGTAGGGGAAGTTCCTCTCCCGTCCCAGAATTGTGGGATATTCTGGGATATTCATGGGGTGTTCACAAGGATCGCCAGCTCCAGGGATTGAGCCACAACCTTGGTGTTATCAGGTCCCACCAGTGGAGCCAATCTCTCCTCCATCTCCTCTGGATTTGTCCTCAGGTCACATCAGAGGCAGAATCCAGCTTGGTCCTGCCCACCACAACCTGGTGGTTCCTGTCCCACCAGCCTGAGGCTGCAGCAGCCTCGTGGTTGCCTCCTTGAGCTTTGGGGTTGGGTCAATTCCTGGTCTAAAGGCTGGGTAACAGGGTCCCCACCCTGTTAGAGGGTGGTGTGGAGCCCTCATCCCATGTAGCATGTCAGTGGTGTGGGATCTCATTGGTTTGGAGCCTCCATCCCGTGTAGAGTCTCAGTGGTATGGAGCCTCCATCCTATTGTGGGATTTTGGTGCTGTGGAGCTCCCATCCCATGTAGGATCTCATTAGTGTAGAGCCCCCATCCCATGTGGGGTCTCAGTGGTGTGGAGCCCCCACCCCATGTAGGATTTCGGTGCTGTAGAGCCCCCATCCCATGTGGGATGTTGGTGATGTAGAACCCCCATCCCATGTAGGATCTCTTTGGTGTGGAGCCCCCATCCCACGTGGTGTCACAGTGCTGTAGAGGCCCCATCCCTTGTAGGATCGCAGTGGGGTGGAGCCCCCATCCCATATAAGATTTTTTTGGTGTGGAGCCCCCATCCCATGTGGGATCTCATTGGTGTGGAGCCCCTATTCCATTGTGGGATCTCAGTGCTGTGGAGCCCCCATCCCATGTGGGGTCTCAGTGGTGTGGAGCCCCCATCCCACGTGGGATTTTGGTGATTTGGAATCCCCATCCCATGTAGAATCTCATTAGTGTAGAGCCCCCATCCCATGTGGGATTTTGGTGCTGTGGAGCCCCCATCCCATGTAGGATTTCGGTGCTGTAGAGCCCCCATCCCTTGTGGGATTCTGGTGCTGTGGAGCCCCCATCCCATGTGGGATTCTGGTGGTGTGGAGGCCCCATCACATGTAGGATCTCATTGGTGTGGAGCCCCCATCCCATGTGGGATCTCATTGGTGTGGAGCCCCCATCCCATGTGGGGTCTCAGTGCTGTGGAGCCCCCATCCCACGTTGTGCCTCCTTCCCAGGATGCCCGTCACGCCGCCGAGGAGGAGATCTACACCAACCTCAACCAGAAGATCGACCAGTTCTTGCAGCTGGCCGACTACGACTGGATGGCCCTGGAGCTGGGCAGCAGGGCCAGCGACTACCTGGTGGATCTCATCGGCTTCCTGCGCAGCACCTTCGCCGTCTTCACCCACCTCCCGGTGAGCTCTGGGGGATCCCAAACCCGATACGGGGGGCGTGCTGGGAGCAGGGCCTGCTGCTCTGCAGGACGTAGGGAAAAAATTCCAGGTTTAAGGGAAGGTGTTGGGCTTCAGGAGGACTCTCCCAAGTCTGATTTTGTGGGGTTGAGGCTCACCCCCAGCAGGACTGGGATTTATTCCCCACCTCTGCTTTAGATGTCTGAATTTTCCAGTTCGTGGCCAAACAGGATTTTTGTTTTTCCCAGAAAATCCCAGCCTGTTGGGTTGCATTACTGGAGCTACAGCTGCATTTCCAAGTTTTTTTGTCCAGTCCCTGACGCCTCCCATCCCAATACTGCTGTTTTCTGTTAAAAATAATTAGTTCTAAAAATGACAACCAAAGCTACACCGAACTGGCCAAACCAGGTTTCCAATACATCTTTTGGGAAGTTATTCTATGGTCTGAAAGATCTTTGCTTGGCAAAGGAGCAGGTATAAATAGCAAGAGACATTTTCTTCAGGGACTTTGGGGGACTGGATGAGAGTCTTAGTTCATAAATATTGTCACAGAAAACCCTGTGACTGTCTTTGGACGAAAAGCCAGAGTTTGCAGTGTCTTTAGTGTGCCTTAATTTCCTTAGGAGTGAAGAACATGGACTGGCACTTAAAAATAAATTAAATGTCCCACCAGGACCGAGCCAAGGAGGTCTCCTAAGTCAGGAATAATCCTTAAATTCTAAAGCAACCATTCAGGGGGACAAACTATTTTTAATCATTTATTTGCTATTTTTATTTCAATGACATCTCCAGAGCATTTCAGCACAGCTTCCACCTTGGACGACCAACTGGAGATAACTATTGAATGGAGAAAGAGTAAGAAACAGGGCCTTCAGAAGCAGGAATAAAAATCAAATTCAGGCAAAAAAAAGAAAAAACAAATCCTCCTAAGTAATTATTTAGGTCTTGGAGCTGTGGCAGTGCACTGCAAAAGAGCTTCAATAGGGCTGAGAGCCCTGCAGGACCTGCAGGATTGGGATTTATTCCCCACCTCTGCTTTAGATGTCTGAACTTTTCCAGTTTGTGGCCAAACAGGATTTTTGTTTTTCCCAGAAAATCCCAGCCTGTTGGGTTGCATTACTGGAGCTACAGCTGCATTTCCAAGTTTTTTTGTCCAGTCCCTGATGCCTCCCATCCCAATACTGCTGGCTTGGAAGGCACCATATGTTTCTTCCTTCTCCCCTGCTGTCCCCAGCCCCTGTGTTTACGCTGCTGTTGCCATCAGAAATGTGCTTTATGTTGCTTTCTGCAGTCAGCTGAGTGGTGTCTCCTCGGTAGGAAAAACCCCATCACCAGGGAGGTTCCTTTTTTTTATTTTTTTTTTTGCTCCAGCAGCTGTTTTTTTTCCTCCTGTAAATGGGATTTGGGCTGAGCTGTGTGGATACACTCTGGGGAGGGGCTGGGATCAGCAGGTATTTTGAAACAGCAAATCCCCCTGACCTCTGTGGTTGTTCTAAAAGCAATTTCAGATCTTCCTTTCTTTTCTTTCTTTACGAAACTGGGAGTTGTTTGCTGCTTTCAGGAGCTGGGAATAAACAGGAAGGGAAGATTTCATATTCCCCAGCGGCAGCTTCCTTCGTTCCGTTCGTGCCCTGAGATTCTCCTCTGGAAGGAGATCCCAGAGCTGTTTTTGGGAGGTGCCACAGCCCCAAACGTGTCTTTGGGCGTCCCAATCCCAGCAGGAAGATCTGGGAGCAGGTGGGGGAGCTCAGGCTGGTTTGCTGTGGGGGAGAAACCCCCAAAAAGGGCTCTGGGGGTGGCTCCCCTGCTCCTCTGCACCTCTGTTGAATTACTCAGCTCCGTTCTCAGTGGGGAAAATTGGTAAATAAACGAAAATGAAGTGTTGCCTCCTGAGCAGAGGGGTGGGGAGGCCTTTGATCCATCTCCCTGGCCAGATTTTTTGTCCCAAACCGTCCCCAAGCAGGTGTCCTGTAGCAGGTGACTCCCTGGAGGAGCCGGGAGAGGCTGGAAACGGCTGTATTTCTTCTTTAAAAAAAAAAAAAAAGAAATAAAATAAAATAAAATAAAATAAAATAAAATAAAATAAAAATGGAGCCGTGGGTTGGTTTAGCCACCTGGAGGCTTCCACCCATCAGGCTGGGAATACTCAGGAGCCAGTAATGGAATCTGACAGGGAGATTGGTCTCTGCAGCAGAGCATGAAGCAGCAGAGATGAGCTGGCGGGGGGGAGATGCCCACGGTGATTTATGAGGTGGGCCAGGAGTGATTTATCTTCTTTAAATATTAATGTTTCCTTTTTGGAGCCAGTCAGGGTTGGTTTGGAGGCCGGGAGGACTTGAATTGGTCGAAAAAAGCACCGGGAGAGGTGGAAGGCAGCCTTTTGTCTCCCAGAGCTGGGTTAGGAAAGCCCCAGCTGAGGGTTTGCTGGGCAGCCCCTGAGCTCCAGGGTCTCCCCAAATCCTGGGGAGGCACCTCAGCCTGGTTTGGGTCTCAGCTGCAGGTCTGGGTCAAAGCTCTGTGAGAGCTGCAGGTTTGGGATTTTTTAACATTGATTGGGGTTTCTTCCTTTTGTTGCTGGTGGATCACCCAAATCGTGATCTGCCAGGATCTGCATCCCAAAGGCCTCCACGTCCTTTGGTGTCAAGGGTTTTAATCCTTGGGAGAGTTCAGGAGATGTTCCCAGCAGCTGATTTAGGAGCACACTAAAATTCCTGGGCTTTGCTACTGAAGTGCAGGAGATAAAGGTGGTGTTGTCCAGAGCGAGGCAGGAAATGATGGAGGTGTCTTTGTTAAAGCACCAAAAACGTGGGATGGGCGTCAGCTGGGGAAGGAAAGAGCGAGGGGGGTGGAGGAACATTTCCAAAACGGGTGAATTCCAGCTGTAGGAGGATATTCGGGGTTCTGGGGGCAAGGTGGAGCTGATCCAAACCCATCCCAATCTGTCAGCACCACAGTTTTGGGGTCTGAGAGGAGCTGCTGCCCTCTTTGGGATGAGTCTTCAGCCTGGTCCCATAAAATCCAGGATTTCCACACCGCCAGTAGCTCCACCCTGGGATGAGGTGTCCTTGGAGCACCTTCACTCCTGTGTGCAACACATTCCTGTTCCCCTGTCCGGTTTGGAGATGCTCCCCAATCTTCCAGAGCTGATTCCTACTGAATTTATGGGATTTTGCCCAAGTGGAAAGTGTTCCCCTGGTGTTGGAAGGTGCAGTTTCGTTGCCTTTTGTCCCAGCTGGAATGACACCTCCACCTGCCCACCAGGGCGCCTCAGCCCGGGCATGTCGGAGTTCCTGGGATGAAATTCCACCTCCAGAAAGCCCCGTCACGGAAAAGAGCAGAGCCCAAAGTCCTGAGGCTGCAGAAATGCACCGTGACGGGGCTGAGTAATCCCATTGTCCCCACGGAGCTGCGGGAAAACCTCTCCGGGGTCACGGCTCCAGCTGGCCCCAGGGCAGCTCAGGTGGCCTGGGAAGATCCTCGGGACTCAGGTTAGAGGAGCTGAAAGGAATCTGAGCCGGGATTTGGGATTGGGGTTTGTGTTTCCCTCTTCAGGCTGAATTTTTCCTGTGTTTCTGGGGAATCCCAGAATTATTCTGTCGAACAGTTTGGGTTGGAAGGGCCCCTTGAAGGTCACCTGCTCCAAGCTCCTGTAAGCTCCTGTCCCTGCAGGGACATCCTCAACTGGATCAGGTTGTCCAGAGCCATGGATTTTCCCAGGGATGGGGTCTCTGACATTTCTCTGGGCACTCAGCAAAAATGACCCAGCCCAAAACCCTGGCTGCTGGATTGGCCTAAAATCTCCATTTCTTCTAGGCCTTGCAATCCCAAATTTTTCTTTGGACTATACACTGTGGGAGATGGTGGAAACCACTTGATTTTGGGAATTCCTGGAATTTATTTGTATGTTGCAGTTTTCCAGGGGACATCTTCAACTGGATCAGGTTTCCCAGAGCCATGGCCTTGGATTTTTCCAGGGATTTTCCCAGGGATGAGGCCTCCACCACCTTTGTGGTCACCCAGCAAAAATGACCCAGCCCAAAACCCTGGCTGCTGGATTGGCCTAAAATCTCCATTTCTTCTAGGCCTTGCAATCCCAAATTTTTCTTTGAAATATACACTGTGGGAGATGGTGGAAACCAGTTAATACTGGGAATTCCTGGAATTTATTTGCATGTTGCAGTTTTCCAGGGGACATCTTCAACTGGATCAGGTTGTCCAGAGCCATGACCTTGGATTTTTCCAGGGATGAGGCCTCCACCACCTCTGTGGGCAGTTCAAGGAGCAAAAATAACCCAGCCCAAAACCCTGGCTCCTGGATTGGCCTAAAATCTCCACTTTTCCTTTGCAATCCCAAATTTTTCCTTTGGAGTAGGCACTGTGGGAGGTGAGGAAAACCACTTGATTTGGGGAATTCCTTCTATTTATTTGCATGTTGCAGTTTTCCAGGGGACATCTTCAACTGGATCAGGTTGTCCAGAGCCACGACCTTGGATTTTTCCAGGGATGAGGCCTCCACCACCTCTGTGGTCACCCAGCAAAAATAACCCAGCCAGGCCTTGTGGGAAATGGTAGAAACCACTTGATTTTGGGAATTCTTGGAATTTATTTACACATTGCAGTTTTCTGGGGGACATCTTCAACTGGATCAGGTTGTCCAGAGCCATGACCTTGGATTTTTCCAGGGATGAGGCCTCCACCACCTCTGTGGGCAGTTCAAGGAGCAAAAATGACCCAGCCAGGCATTGTGGGAAATGGTAGAAACCACTTGATTTTGGGAATTCTTGGAATTTATTTACGCATTGCAGATTTCCGGGGGACATCTTTAACTGGATCAAGTTGCCCAGAGCCATGACCTTGGATTTTTCCAGGGATGAGGCTTTCACCACCTCTGTGGTCACCCAGCAAAAATAACCCAGCCAGGCATTGTGGGAAATGGTAGAAACCACTTGATTTTGGGAATTCTTGGAATTTATTTACGCATTGCAATTTTCCGGGGTACACCTTCAACTGGATCAGGTTGTCCAGAGCCATGACCTTGGATTTTTCCAGGGATGAGGCCTCCACCACCTCTGTGGTCACCCAGCAAAAATAACCCAGCCCCAAAAACCCCTGGCTTCTGCAGCAGCCCCGAAGAGCCTCCACATTTTCCAGGCCTTGCAATCCCAATTTTTTTTTTTTCCTTTGGAGTAGGCGTTGTGGGAGAGGACGAAAACCGCTGCGTTTTGGGGGAATCCCTGGAATTTATTTTTTTTGCAGTTTTCCAGGGGACGCCGAGCCCTCCTCAGCAGCGCTGTGGGGACAGCGTGTGCCGAGGGGGGGAATGTTGGGGGGCCAGGAAAAGTTCAGGGAGAACTTCCCGGGGGGTTTTTCGGTGCCTGCCAGCGGCTGCACGAAACTGGTCATGGTGGTTTGGAGCCACAATTCCAGAGCGCTCCGCTAAGTGCCCAAAAATGTCTCGGAGCAAATGAGAGGCTGATGGGAATCAAAGCTTAATTAACATTTGGCTCCCGGGGCCGCCCCTCTTCCTGAGTTAACCAGGGAGAGTCGGTTCCTGCTGCTGCTGCTGCTCTGTGGGGCTGGTGAATACGGGATGCTGGGGTCTCCTTTAAAAGAAAAAAAAAAAAAACACTCTTTTTAAGGGTAAAAAAAAACACCCCCCAAAAAAAACCCACGCTTTTTAAAAAAAACGCCCCAAAAATAAGTATGTTTTAGTACAAAAAAAAAAAAAAAAAGTGTTTTAGGCCTTTAAAAAAAAAAACAAAAAGACCAAACAAAAAAAAAAAAAAAAAACCAAAAAAACCTCCCAAAAAAACAACAAATCCCCCCCCAAAAAAACAACAAAAAAACCCAAAAAACCCCAAAAAAACCCCCCCAAAAAACCAAAAAACCAAACAAAAAACAAAAACAAAAACAAAACAAAACAAAACAAAACAAAAAAAAAACAACAAAAAAACCCCAAAAAACTAAAAAAAAAAAAACCAAAAAAAAAAAAAAACCAAAAAAACCCCAAAACACACAAAAAAACCCCCCAAAAACGAAACAAAACAAAACAAAACCAAAAAAAAACCAAAACAAAATAAAAAAAACACCAAAATTAAAAAAAAAAGGTGGTTTCTGGTTTTCAGCAAGCAAAGGGCCGCGCGGCCTCCAAAACCGAACATTTCCAAGCCTAGGACTTTGCAAAGAACGACTGAAAAAAAAAGCCTTTTGTCTTTGATGGCTGATTGTTGTTTTTATTTCTTGTTGGACAAGTTAATGTAAATGGCATTGACAGGGCTACTCCAAACACACTGATTTGTTGACATTAAGCTCCTCGGAGATGGAGGGTTTGTGTCAACACCTCCCCTGAACTGTCAGGTTAACAAAGCAAGGATGTTTTCTTGGGGGGGAGGGGAGCGGGGCTGGGGGAAGAGGGGCGGGGTGGGGTGGGGGGTGTTTTGTTTTTATTTTCAGTTTCCTCTAATCCTCTGTTAGTCTTGTATCTCGATAACCTCCTTTGGAAAGGGAATCGGGGCAGGTCAAGAGGTGAGGCTGACCTGGGAAGGGGAAGCAATCTTTCAGCGATCCAACAAATCCGAGCACTTCAGTGTGAACCCTCTGCAGAGGGTTTTTTTTTTTTTTTTTCTTCCCCCCCCACTATTTTTTTTTTTCCTCCTTTTCTGCTTATTTTTGCCAGATGGCAGGCACAGATTTCAGCTGGAGCCGTGACGGTTTTTTTTGCGTCCTCTTGGCATCTCTTCCCCCCCCCCCCATCGCAAACGAACGGCCCCGGCAGCTCTTGCTCTGGTAGAAAAGAGCCTTGCAAGTGTTTATTTTCTTTCCAAAAGAGAACGATTGCCCTGTGTTTTTTATTTGAAAAGTCAAATCCCCCTGGAGTATTTATAAGCCAAGGCCCTGTGCATGGAAGCGAAATGCCGTGAACTTTGCACCAACCACAGCCTCGGCCGCGCTGGGAGGGGACCCGAGTGGAAAATAACCATCAGGAAAACATCTCAGGAGCACCAGAGTCACCTCTGGGTTTGCACAAGCCCAGTCTGTGCTTAAATAACTCCCCTGGCCCTTGGAAGAGCTGAGCAAGCCCTGCTGGAGCTGATCCCAGGGTTTGACATCCATCACCTCCTGCAGGTGGGATTGCTGAGGAGCAGGGATGGTGACGTGCAGAGCGGGCAGGAGAGCTGGAGAGGGATCTGGGACAAGGTCTGGAAGGACAGGGAATGGCTTCCCACTGCCAGACAGCAGGGATGGATGGGATCTTGGGCAGGAAGTCCTGGCTGGGAGGGTGGGGAGAGGCTGAGCTGGAATTCCCAGCTTTGCTGTGGCTGCTCCTGGATCCCTGGCAGTGCCCAAGGCCAGGTTGGACGTTGGGGCTTGGAGCAATCTGGAATGGTGGAAGGTGACCCTGCCATGGCAGGAGGTGGAACTGGATCATCTTTAAGGTCCCTTCCATCCCAAACCATTCCGGGATTCCACGGTTTTCTCCAGAAAATAATGTGGATTCTTGACACGCGCCATCTCCCAGTTTGGATTTGGCCAGTCAGCACCAAGCCAAGGAGACTTTCAGAGCTTCCTTCTGATTCAGCAACCCAAGGGCTCCCCACCCTTGGAACAGTGGGAGATGTTTGGATCGGGATGCTCTCTAAGCTCCCTTCCAACCCCAACCCATTCCAGGATTCTGTGACAGAATGACAGCAGAACTGCTCTTGTGTTCCTCCTCCTTCTCCTCCTCCTCCTCCAGGAGCTCCCAGAAGCTCCCATTTTGCTTTCCCAATGTCGGAGCCACCATTGGAGCGTCGGGGAGGGTTTGTGGGCACCTCTGATGACCTCTGGGCTCCTTTCTGCCTTTGTCCTGTTGTGCCTGTTGTGCACATCTCCCACTGTTCCAAGGGTGGGGAGCCCTTGGGTTGCTGAACCAGAAGGAAGCTCTGAAAGTCTCCTTGGCTTGGTGCTGACTGGCCAAATCCAAACTTGGAGATGGCGTGTCAAGAATCCACATTATTTTCTGGAGAAAACCATAGAATCCCAGAATGGTTTGGGATGGAAGGGACCTTAAAGATGATCCAGCTCCACCTCCTGCCATGGCAGGGTCACCTTCCACCATTCCAGATTGTCCTGTTTGCTCTGTTGTGCCTCTGACCTTGACGTGCTGTGTTGTCCCTCTGTGGGGTGGGCAGATGTCCACTCTGCCATGCCACGCTGCGTCCTGCGCCTTGGCTCTGCTCCGCTGCCTCCTCCAGGCTCGGGGTGGGGAGTTGAACCAGAAAAGGTCCTTTGTGTCAGCCAGGAGGAAAGGAAAAGATGGATTGAAATGTTGAAATCAACGGGATAAATAATTCTGGGATAAATCGGAGACCGGAGGAAAGGTTTTCCTTCCCAATGGGTGACTGAATTGTTGATTTTAGAGCATTGGAATGGCTCCTTTTATCACCCTGGGATATCTGAATCTGCAGGGAATTAGGGGGGAGTGCCTGATGTTAGGGAAACCTGGATGAGTTCCTCACGCTCTGCTCCAAAGAGAAAAGATGTTTGTAAAATCCCGTGCTCCTTGTTGAGGGAAATTCCCTGTTGGGGTTCCAGCAGGAAGTTCCTCCGGGTTTGAGGGATTGGACCACTAAACCTTCCCTTAGAGAGGAGTGGAAATGTCCAAAGCCAGGTTGGAGCAACCTGGGATAGTGGAAGTGCCATGGCAGGGGACGGAACTGGATCATCTTTAAGGTCCCTTCCATCCCAAACCATTCTGGGATTCCAGGGTTTTCTCCAGGAAATAACGTGGATTCCTGACACGTGCCATCTCCCAGTTTGGATTTGGCCAGTCAGTGCCAAAACGAAGCCAAGGAGACTCTCAGAGCTTCCTTCTGGTTCAGCAGCCCCCTGTGCTGGTTGTCATCTCTGCTCCTTCCATGTGCGGGAGGAAAGCCCGCGGCGTCTCCGGGGCTTTGGGATTCTTTTACCCAGTGGGAGATTTAGGGGAAATCATGGGATTTTCAGTTTTCCTGCTTCCCTCTTGTTTCATCCCTTGCTCTTCCAAGGCTCTGAAGTTGGGAATGTGGAAAGACAAGGAAACAAGCTGGGAATGTGGAAGATGGCAGACAAAGTCCTCTGCAGCCACCTTGTTCCCTCTGTTCCCACTGGGGGCAATTCCCTCTGTTCTACCTGGGAATTCTGTGGGGTTGTCACGTGCAGAGCCTGGACCCTGCTTCTGCTTCCCAGCCTTTGTTCCATGCTCTTCATGGGAATTCCCTGCTCCGGTGGGATGCTTGTGCCCCTTTTCCCTGGAAACTGAGCCCAGCTCAGCCTGGACCCTGCTTCTGCTTCCCAGCCTTTGTTCCATGCTCTTCATGGGAATTCCCTGCTCCGGTGGGATGCTTGTGCCCCTTTTCCCTGGAAACTGAGCCCAGCTCAGCCTGGACTTATTTGCAGGCTGCGGGCACCTGGGGAGTTTCTAAGTCAACACCGAGGCCTCAAATCAACGCCAGCTCCTGGAGAGGGGGAGCCCGGTTAAAGCAATCCCAGGCTGGCTCCCATCAAAGCTGCCGGGATGCTCCGGGCATTCCCTGCAGCCTGGGCTTTCCAGGAGCGGTGTTGGATGTCAGGCATCCTCCGTGGTGTCCTCAGGGCGCAGCCCGAGAGGGAGGGATGCAAAAAAAAAAGCCCTTTTCCCTCTGGCTTTTCCAGGCTTGGAAGCTGTTTAGAAGCCAGATGTATTTATTCCTTTAATTGGATCCAGTGCCTAGACAGCTCTGGAGTCAGCTTCCTACGGAGAGGGGGGCATTACTTTCATTAAGGTAAATCAATGGAAAAATAATACCTGGAGCTCCCCTGGAAAGGGTCAGGGATGGAGTAAATCCCTTTATATGGAGGGGCTTTGCCAGCCTGCTCTTAGCCAGGCTTGTTCTTAACGGCAGCAAATCCCAGCTTTCCTTTTATCCCGCCTCATTTTCTCTTCTCTGCCTACTTGGGATTAATTGGCGGGAATAAATCACGGAAGAGGTGGAAAAATAAAAAAATAAAAAAAAACGGGATCGCGCAAAGTAGCAGGAGAAAGGAGGAATTTTAGCAGAGTTTGATTTGTCCGGTGGGAGGTCGTTGCGGCTGATCCTGGAAGTCTAAAAGGTGAAAAACAAAAAAAAAAAAGTGGGATGCAGACATGGACAGGGCATGAGCAGCATCCAGAATCTTCCATGCCTGGGGCTTTCCACTCCGGAAGTGATCCAAGCTCTTTTAGGGGATTGCTCGGCCTGAAGGAATGTTCAGCAAAATTCCTGTGGAACAGGGATGCCTTGAAGGGGGGAGAGGATGGACTGGTGGCCGGAGCAGCCCATTCCTGCTTTCCCAAGTGCCTCCACAATCCCAGATATTCGTAGGGATGGAGGAGTCGAAGCAGGAGCTGGTGGTGCTTTAAGACAAGGAGCAGTGTCCAAATCCCCTGGATTTCATGCTGGATAGGGGCAGGCTGACCCCTGATTAGCCCAGGAGCTCTGTAAACTCGAGTCTGGCTAAGCCGGGTTATCTGGAATTCCAGGGTTTCCTTGTCTGCTTTCAGCAGCTGGAAAATTAATGGAAGCCCAAAATGCCCCAATCCCATAAATCCTTTAAACCAGGGCGTGCTTCCGTTGGTATCGTTCCCTCTGTGGGGTCACCTCGGCACGGCTGGTTTGGAATTTTGTTTTCCAGACTGGGATTGAGGAAGCTGTTGGATGCTTTCTCTTGCCTGCACCTCCATCCATAAAGGGATGTATGGCACAGGGGAGTTTTGGCGGCCAAAATTCCAGCCCTGGTGTATGGAATCCAAACGTGCCTTTTCCTTCCTGCTCCAGAGCCTCAGCCTGGACCTTCCAAAAATCCTGTCTGGAGATAAAATTTGGGTTGGGATTCCTTTATCCTTCAGGGGATTTAGGGGAAATCATAGGATCTGCAATGTCCTGCTTTCCTCTTGTTTCATCCATTGCTCTTCCAAGGCTCTTCAGTTGGGAATGTGGAAAGGGGCGTCCATGAAGTGCTTCCAGAGCTCTCCACACCTTCCTTAACCCATCCTTGGGCACTGCTGGGGATCCAGGGGCAGCCACAGCCAATCTGGGAATTCCATTCCAAGGCCTCACCATCCTCACAGGGAGGAGCCCCAGCTGCCCTGGAGAAGCCCAAACCTTTGGGGGAGTCCCTGGGCAGGGGACTCTTGAGTTGAGGGTGCACGGACAAGTTGGGTGCTCGGGGTGGCCGCTTGAAGCCACCAGCCACGGTTGAGGCCACCAGTGTGGGTGAAGATGGTTTTGTCACCATCACGGGGTCCCTTTCCACAAATGTTTTTCCTGCATCTTACAGCCTTGGGTGGATGGGATGGCAGGAGTGGGGAAAACATCTCAATGTGCAAGATCCCTGTGGAGTTCTCATGATCCTCTTGGAGTTCTTTGTGGGGTTCCATGAAGGGCAAGGAATCAGGAGAACCTGATGGGCTGGTTAAAAACCGGTGACTTAGCTCCTACAGCTTTTCCCATCTCTCTGTTTCATCCACCTTCTCCCTGGTTTTTAGCTGCAACACCTCAATTTTGAAACAGAAACTTAAGATACGATTCACTTTTTTGGGAAAAGATGAGACGAGAGCTGAAGGTTCGGCCGCCGCTTCTGCCGGTCACTCGGGTCTGCTCGGAAAAACCTCTTGGACAGAGCTCCTGCTGGCTGCTGGAGCAGCAGTGGAGCGAGTCTGGGTTGGGATTTTTCCTTGGAGCTCGTCCCTTTTTCCAGTCTGTTGAACATCTGGGCCCTGCAGTGGGGCAGCGGTTGCGTCTCCTCCGGGCCCCCGCGCGTCACCCCGATGTGCCGAGCCTTCCCCCGGCATCCCGGCGGGCGGGGATCTGCGTAAGTGGGGAATCTGGAGCATCCCTGTGTGTGCCCAGGGTGAGGAACCCCCCGGGGTCGCCGTCCCAGAGGGGAGGACGAGCGCTCCAAACTTCTGGATCTTTCCTTTTCTCTCCCAACACCGAACGGCGATTACGAAATTATTTCGGCAGGATGGAGCCATTCGAGTCGCTCTCTTTAAGTTTTCCTGCTGCCGTAATTGGCAGCTTTGCCCCGATAAATCAGCAGAAACAAACGTGGTTCTTGCTCTTCATAAGCGAGGGGGAAAAAAAAATTAAAAAAAAAAAAAAAAAAAAAAAGAATCTGTATTTAATCAGCTTTTTGTTTCCAAAATGGCAGCTGCTTTGTATTTAATGGAAAATCAGGCTCTTCCCAATGGAAAGAATGTTATTCCCAAAGCGAATACAAAAGAAAATAAAAGCCACAAAAGAGGAGGATGAAATATGTCCATTTTTTTTTTTCTCCCCCCCTTTTTTTTTTTCTTTTTTTTTTTCTTTTTTTTTTTTTGGTCTCGTTCGTTCCAGTTTGGAGCCGCGCGCTCCGATCGCGGCCGGGCCACGGCTCTGCTTTGCATCAAGGAACTGGAAAGTCTGGGATCCTGGGCACGGGGACCAGGAGAGAGCCTTGGGAGGCACGAATAGGACCAAAAAAAAACCCCAAGGCTACTTCATGTTCCTCGTGTACCTTTTAGCTTCAAGCTGAAAGAGGGGAGATTTACACGGAATATTGGGAAGGAATTCTTCCCTGTGAGGATGGTGGGGCCTTGGAATAGAATTCCCAGATTGGCTGTGGCTGCCCCTGGATCCCTGGCAGTGCCCAAGGCCAGGTTGGACATCAGGGCTTGGAGCAGCTTGGGACAGTGGGAGGTGTCCCTGCCCATGGATGGGGTGGGAATGCGATGGGATTTAAGGTCTCTTCCAACCCAAACCATTCCAGGGTTCTGTGATTTTGATGCCAGTCTCATCTTCCAGCCTGGTGGGACAGTTGGGATCAGGTGGTTATTGGGAGTCTGCAGTTAAACCCAGTGGCAAACCAGGAAAAAGACTGTAACTCCTAGAGTAATTCCTGGAGTAATTCCTGGAGTAATTCCTGGAGTTTCTCAGGGTGTGATGTTGTCCCACCCCACACCTGGACTGGCAGGAATCTTCCCCACCGATGGCTGGTGTGGAGATCCTTGGGGAGATCCTGCAGCCTGGCAGGAGCCTGGAGAGCAGCTGGATGCTGCAGCTCATTTTGGGCCATCCAGGCTCTGCACCCAGCAATTTCCTTGTTCTTGGCTCCCAAAAACCCATTTAATCCAAAATATCCTGCCCTGCCTTTGGATGTTGAACAAGGGAAAAGACGGAGATCATGAGATCTTCTGTTCCCTTGGATTTTTGCACGTCTGCATATCCAGATTTCCCCCCGGCAGCTTCCCAGCTTTGCTGCAAACCTCTGGAGCTTCCAGAGGAGATCCCTGCCCACTTTTGGCTCTTTTAGGCTTCAGAGGAGCTGCCCCCTGCTCAGCCCCCACTCCCTGCCCCTCCTTCTGTTTATTTATTTTCCTATTTATCAAAAACTATGAAGCAGAAGTCACTCATTGACAGAGGGACAAAAGGTGTGTTCCTTCCTGTGCCTGCTCCTATCCCAGAGCCTCTGAGATCCTGAATCCCACCGTTTTCCATGGTTCCAAACTCCTGGAGTTGTGCTTTTGCTGTTGGGTGTTTTTGCTTCTGCTTCTCAGGCTCCTCATGATTCCAAGACCTCTTGATTCCTTCAAGAGGAAAAACCTTTCCACGGAGCTGGCTACTCCACAAATTATTAAAGACCTCCCCCAAAAAAAGCCCCAAACCAGATAAAACAGCATTAGATATTTTTTAATAAAAGCCCCTTTCAGCCCTGTCTGCGGGAGCTGGTTGTGACCATCACCCCCAGTGTGATTTCCCTCTTCCTTGAGCTTCCCCCAGCTCCAGCCAAAATACTTCCAGCTGTTGACCTTGGGCATCTTGGACACAGCCGAGGTTTTCTTCCTCTTTTATTGGAATGTCAGGGATTTCTATCGGGCTGCGGTGGCTGGTTTATTTTTGGCGTGGTGAGGATAATTGCTGGATTTGCTTTTCTCTTCCCCCCTTTTCCCATTTTTTTTTTTTTCTTTCTGTTTGTCTGGTTGTCCCTGAGCTTCTGGGGGGAGTTCAGCTCTGCCGTGTGTCGGTCCTGTTGCCGGATCCCGTTTTCCCAAAATATCATCAAGGTGGGAAATGTTTTGCCTCTGGCAAAGGACACCCCGTGGAGTTTTTTCCACACCTCTGGAATGCAGGCACTGAAACGGGCTCAGTTTCCACAGGAATCTGGGAGAGATCCTGGGTCAGGCAGGGCATGGGGCCTTCCAGGCTGGTTGGAGCAGCTCCACTTTTGGCTCTTTGGAGCTTCCCAGTTGAATTGGTCTTTGCAGGAGACAAATTCCCCCTGGAATTGGGTTAATTGGTGCTGCTGTCCATAGGTTTTTCCATGGTGAACCTGAGCCCTTCCATGGTGGGACGTTGTCTCCTGAACCGAGGCAGGGATGGTCCAAGTCAAGGCCAAAATCCCAGTTTTACTCAGGAAATGGTGAAACTTTGCTGAAGTTTGGTGATTTGCTGATGGCACCGAGGGCTCTTCCATGGGTGACCACAGCCTGCCCTGCCCAGCCCGAGGCTCGTCCTTCCCAGAGCATCCATCCTGCTGCCAAACCAACAACTCCGCTTCGTGGAATCACTTCTGGAATGGCAGATCCTGGGCAGAAGAGTCCCTCACCACTCCTGGGAAACCAGGGCATGGATGCCTGTCCTGGCTGGGAGTGCCGGGGTGGAGCTGGGGCTGTTGGAAGGGACACTGCTGTCATGGGGGTGGTGACACTGTCCATCCCGTGTGTCCCGGCGTGGATGGAGTCCAGAACTCCTGCCCAAAGAAATGTGTGGGCACACTTTGCCTCTCTGCTCTTGAGTCTGGGCATCAGGAGCTCCAAGGCTGAGGAGCATCCCATGGCTCCCAAGGCTGAGGAGCATCCCATTGGTCCAAGGCATGGAGTAGTCCATGGATCCATGGCTGAGGAGCATCCCATGGTTCCAAGGCTGAGGAGCATCCCATTGGTCCAAGGCTGAGGGTCATCCCATGGATCCAAGACTGAGGAACATCCTGTTGGTCCAAGGCTTGGACTATTCAATGGATCCAAGATTGAGGAACATCATGTTGGTACAAAGCTGAGGAGAACCCCGTTGGTCCAAGGCTGAGGACCATCCCATTGGTCCAAAGTTGAGGAGCATCCCATTGGTCCAAGGCTGAGATCATCCCATTGGTCCAAAGTTGAGGAGCATCCCATTGGTCCAAGGCTGAGATCATCCCGTTGGTCCAAAGTTGAGGAGCATCCCATTGGTCCAAGGCTGAGATCATCCCATTGGTCCAAAGTTGAGGAGTATCCCGTTGGTCCAAAGTTGAGGACCATCCCATTGGTCCAAAGTTGAGGAGCATCCCATGGGTCCACAGCTGACTGTCATCCTGTTGATCCAAGTCTGAGGAGCATCCCGTTGGTCCAAGGCTGTGGAGTATTCCATAGATCCAAAGCTGTGGAGTATTCCATGGATCCAAGGCTGAGGAATATCCCATGGATCCAAGGCTGAGGAGCATCCCACGGATCACAGCTGAGGAATATCCCTTCCTCCAGCAGCCATTCCCCTGTGTCCAGGAGCCCTGACCCCCCAAGCCAACCTTGGCTGGAAGGTTTCCCCTTTGGGATTTGGCAAATCCCAAATCCACATGAACGTCACCTCCTAACTGGGCTCCGGCCCCTTTTTCCAGCTCCATAAATCCACACAGTGGCTGCAGTGTTCAGCTCCTGGGATGACTCCACGGATCCAGGGATCCAACCAGGGTCTGCCCGTGGCTGAAGTCACTCAGGGCCCGTTGGTGGTCACACCTCCACCACCCCTCGTGTCCCACGCGTGTCACCTCAACACAGAGTGACAGAGCCCGGCCCACAGCTGGAAACCAGGAATTGTTCTGCTCCTGTCCTCCTTCCTTAAAAAAAAAAATTTAAAAATTAGGGATAAAAAAGGGATTTGTTCTTAATGAGTCTGCTGCAAAAGCTAAGTAGAATTAATTAATTGTTTTCTTGATACCTGCTGGGTTTGTTTGGGATGCAGCCATAGAGGTTGGTGTGGCCACGGTGGTGATTGGTGCCAGCTCAGCTCCAGCCTTGAGGGGACATCTTTGGAGGCCACCAAGCTCAAGGTGACCTTGGCAACCAACCAGATACATCAGCTGGGCTTTGGGGTGGCCGTGCTTGGGCCTCTCCCTCCTTCCTTTGGACCTCTTTGTCCTGGAGACCCATTTCTTTGCAGGATCTGGAGTGCAGATCCACAGCTTTTGGGTTGCCTTTTTTTTTGTTTGGTTGGTTTTTTGTTTTTTTGTTTTTTTTTTTTTGGTAGGGGTTTTGTTTGGCTTTGTGTGGTTTTTTACAACTAAAACAAAGCTGAAAACACCCCAAAACAAACCAGGAAAAAAAAAAATCCAACCAAAAAGCTCCACGAAAGCCCACTTGGTCCAGTTGAAAATGGACTTCTGGGTAATTAATGAAGGGTTTATTTTTTAAGTAAACCTCTTTGAAATATTTTTAAAATTGACAGGTACTCGTCGTTCGTTTGCTTTGACGCTTTGGGAAGCGTTCATGTTTTTGGATGATGGTTTGGGGTTTTTTCTGCCACCTTCAGTGAGGCCAGAACTGTTGTGTTTTGTTTTTTTTTTTAAAAAAAAAGCAAATCAGGACAGCACAGGCAAGGCAGGAAAGATTTCCACAGCTGGTTTACTGAACCTGCCCCCAGTTTAGGGGGATTTGGGGCAGCCAGGGGATCCAGAAGCTTCTGGAGCAGGAGTTGAGCCCTGGGAGGTCTGCAGGGCCTGAAATCTCCATCCCTGGGCCACAGGGAGAGGATCCACTGGGATTATCCCGGGGTTTTGTGCTACCAAACAATTGCTCATTATTTCCCCGTCACGTTTCCGTCCTCTGCAAAACATCCCCGGCGCTGCCTGGCGGGTTGGGAGAGCCAGGAAATTCGGTGTCGAAATGACGGGGACGGCCGGCGGTGTTTATAGAAAATCCGTACATCCAGTACCGGAGAGCTCCCGTGCCTTGGCCCGGCTTTCCCTGCCGTCTGGAGCTCCCTGGATTTGCACATCTAAATATCCCTAATGGCAGCAACCCCCGTGCTCGTGGCGGGTGAGGAAGGAGTTCTGCTGGTAGCACAAAAAAAAAAAAAAACAAACCCAAAAAACAACGAACCCCCACGACTGGAAACTCCAAGAGCCCTTGGAGCAGGTCAGGCTTTGTTCTCCATGGAGACCCTGCGTTAGTTCCTCGGAGGTTCCCCGTGCTACAGGGGTTGGATTTCAGGGATTTGGATTTCCATCCCGCCTGGTTTTGGGACAGGGGAAGCACAAAATGCTCCAACAGGTGAAGGAAAGCTGTAAGCTGCCCCCCAGATCCCTGGAAGTACCTGAGGAGCAGGGCTTGGAGCACCCTTGGGATGGGTGGGAAGTGTCAGGGTGAGCCTGGGTGATCCTTGGGCTCCAACCCCCAACCCATTCCGCGATTCCGGAACGGCAGCCCAGCGGTGCTCCTGCGGTGGGGCCCGGCAGCGCATTCCTGGTTGCACGTGAAGATTAATGGGTATTTATTTGAACAACCATTCCATTTCAGTAGCTCTTAATGAGTCCTTTGATAGCGAGTTCCCTAATTAACAAGGCAGCCTCTTGGCGTTTCCTCTCCCTAATTGGGAACAGATTGGCCGTTCCTCCACCGGCGCTCCCGGCAGCGGGGGCCCTTCCCCACAGGCCCTGCCCCTGGCGTGGGGCAGGGATGGAAAGAGAGGATTTCCTGGCTGATCTCCTCAAGCAGGATGGACCTGGTGGAGAGCAGCCCATGGAGATTGGGCATTGGGGGTGCCCAGGGAGGTGTGGAGCCTGTGAGGTTTTTATCTTCTTGTTTATCTTGTTTTCTTGGTGGGGTTAATGCGTGGGAGATGCAGTTTTTGGTGTTTGGACTCAGAGGTTTATTAATTCTTATCTGTAGTGCAGCCTCATGAGTTGTGAGCCCTGGCTAAGAAGGTAGAAAGTGGATCCCTCTCTTTTCTCTTTTAAGCGCTAATTACCCAATAACGAGGTGACACCTCTATTATTTATACTTTTAATCCAATCACTGACCACCCAAGGCCCACAATGCGGGCCTTTTTCACCCAGTTAGAAAAAACCACCCTAAACCACGAAGAGAAAGGTGAAGAAGAAGGACTTGGACAATGCCTTAAATCCTCCATCTTTCCCCATATATATTACTGCATACTAAAACCTTAAATTCTCAGTTTTTCACCCCGTGAGATCACACAGTGCTATCCAAACTCCACACCCACAACCCCTGCGCCGTCACTCAGTTTTGGAATTCATCAATTTTCGGCTTCGATTTTGGAAGCCGCTTTCTTCCACGGCCTCAGGTCAGATGTGGGGCTTACGTGAGGGTCAGCACCTTTCAGAATAGAAAGCCTGGAATTCTCAGCCTCCAGGGTTCCAGCAGGAGTCCCCACCCCTGGAGGTGTCACTCAGTGCTCAGGATGGGGACAAGGTGTGGTTCTGTCAGATTGGAGATCCTGGAGGGCTATTCCAGCCTCGGTGATCCTGGAGAGCTTTTCCAGGCCTGGTGATCCTGGAGGGCTTTTCCAGCCTCAGTGATCCTGGAGGGCTTTTCCAGGCCTGGTGATCCTAGAAGGCTTTTCCAGGCCTGGTGATCCTGGAGAGCTTTTCCAGCCTCGGTGATCCTGGAGGGCTTTTCCAGGCCTGGTGATCCTGGAGGGCTTTTCCAGCCTCGGTGATCCTGGAGGGCTTTTCCAGGCCTGGTGATCCTGGAGAGCTTTTCCAGCCTTGGTGATCCTGGAGGGCTTTTCCAGCCTCGGTGATCCTGGAGGGCTTTTCCAGGCCTGGTGATCCTGGAGGGCTTTTCCAGCCTCAGTGATCCTGGAGGGCTTTTCCAGCCTCGGTGATCCTGGAGGGCTTTTCCAGCCTCGGTGATCCTGGAGGGCTTTTCCAGGCCTGGTGATCCCGGAGGGCTTTTCCAGGCCTGGTGATCCTGGAGGGCTTTTCCAGCCTCAGTGATCCTGGAGGGCTTTTCCAGCCTCGGTGATCCTGGAGGGTTTTTCCAGGCCTGGTGATCCTGGAGGGCTTTTCCAGGCCTGGTGATCCTGGAGGGCTTTTCCAGCCTCAGTGATCCTGGAGGGCTTTTCCAGGCCTGGTGATCCTAGAAGGCTTTTCCAGGCCTGGTGATCCTGGAGGGCTTTTCCAGCCTCGGTGATCCTGGAGAGCTTTTCCAGGCCTGGTGATCCTGGAGGGCTTTTCCAGCCTCGGTGATCCTGGAGAGCTTTTCCAGCCTCGGTGGTCCTGGAGGGCTTTTCCAGCCTCGGTGATCCTGGAGGGCTTTTCCAGGCCTGGTGATCCTGGAGGGCTTTTCCAGCCTCAGTGATCCTGGAGGGCTTTTCCAGGCCGGGTGATCCTGGAGAGCTTTTCCAGCCTTGGTGATCCTGTGGTGGTCTGTTCTGCTAGGGAGCCTCTTGGCTGTGTCTCTGGGAGAGCTTTGGATTCCGGCTCCTCCCTTTCAGCGCTTGGAATGGCCACAGGGAACCTTCTGGATCCTTCCTGTGTGTCCAGAGGGATCCTGGGCGGGTGGTGTCACCTTGAGAGGCATCATGGCAAAGCCAAGGTTCAACCAGGAGCCGTGGACAGAGGGATTCAGGAATTGCCAGGAATCTGGTTACAAACAGATCGAGCCACAAAACGAGAAATCCATGGATTTTTGCCCTTGGAAAGGCTTTGCTTGCCTGAGGTTGGACCAAGGAGGCGTTTGGCCATCTTGGCCATGAAGATCTGTCAACTTTCATCTGTGATCCCCATCCTTGCCAGGGCAAACCCAGGTTTTGATGGGATTTGCAAAGGTCTTAATTAATGAGTGACCCCCCCGAGCTGTTTCTGGGATTGCTTGGCGTGGTTTGCAGCTCCGCAGATTCCTACAGGCGGTGGTGGAAAACGTGTGGTTTGACACGTCGGTAAATGAGCGCGGGTGTAAACGAGCGCCTCCAACACCTCCGAGGTGTTTGCTTTCCCCGCTCCCTGCAGAGAGCTCAGCCCAGGGATGCGTTCCTGCTCTTTGCTCCCTGCTCAGATCTCATCCCACCCTTTGGACAAATCATTCCTGAGCTGGATGGACCAAGCGGGCGGGTTGTTCCTAAAATCCAGACAGGGCTGGAGCCGGGCTGGAGCTATTCCAGGGGGAGAGCGGGATCAGGATGTCACCGGGGATTGCTCGGGGCGCTGGCACAGGGACAGCCTTTGGGAGTGTCCCAGCTTCTGCCACACGCCCGAAAACCGGCGGGGAACGGGCGCGGGGCCGGAGCCGTCCCGGCTGAGCAGCCCCCGGGGCTCCCCAGGAGCGGCCACATCCCGGAGCTTCCCGCTCGCTCCGTGCCAAGGCACAAGTCCCGGCACCGCCGCCGAGGGCGGGACAGGGAACGACGTTGGGGCGGGAAATGGTTTTGGGCTGGGTAACGATTTTGAGACAGGTAATGATTTTAGACTAGGTAATGATTTTGGGGTGGGTAACGATTTTGAGACAGGTAATGATTTTAGGGTAGGTAACGATTTTGGGGCGTGTAACGATTTTGAGACAGGTAATGATTTTAGAGTAGGTAATGATTTTGGGGCGGGTAAGGATTTTGGGGCGGGTAATGGTTTTGGGCTGGGTAATGATTTTGAGATGGGTAATGATTTTAGGGTAGGTGACGATTTTGGGGCGGATAATGGTTTTGGGCTGGGTAATGATTTTGAGAAAGGTAATGATTTTAGAGTAGGTAACGATTTTGGGGCGGGTAATGGTTTTGGGCTGGGTAATGATTTTGAGATGGGTAATGATTTTAGGGTAGGTAATGATTTTGGGGTGGGTAATGATTTTAGGGTAACGACTTCAGGCTGTGTAACGATTTTGGGGTGAATAATGATTTTGGGGTGAATAACGATTTTGGGTCGAGTAGTGATTTTGGACTGGGTTACAATTTTGGGCTGAGTTACGATTCTGGGGCTAGGTTACGATTTTGGGGCAGATAACGATTTTGGGGTTGGCAATGCTTTTGGGGAGGGTAACGATTTCGGGGTGGGTAATGAATTTAAGGTAGCAGTTTCCGGGTGGGTAATGATTTTAGGGTAGGTAATGATTTTGAGATGGGTAATGATTCTAGGGTAATGGCTTTGAGCTGGGTTACAATTTTGGGGCACATAACGATTTTGGAGTTGGCAACGCTTTTGGGGAGGGAAACAATTTCGGGTTGGTAATGATGTTGGGGCAGGTAACAATTTCAGGGTGGGTTACGATTTTAGGGTAACGACTTTGGGCTGGATAACGACTTTGGGCTGGGTAACGATTTTGGGGTGGGCAATGATTTTGGGGTAGGTAACGATTTTGGGGTGGGTTACGATTTTAGGGTAATGACTTTGGGCTGGGTAATGACTTTGGGCTGGGTGACAATTTTGGGGTGGGAAATGATTTTGGGGAAGGTAACGATTTTGGGGTGGGCAATGATTTTGGGGCAGGTAACGATTTTGGGGTGGGTAACGATTTTCAGGTAACGATTTCAGGGTGTGTAACGATTTTGGGGCAGGTAATGATTTTAGAGTAGGTAAGGATTTTGGGCTAGGTAACAGTTTTGGGACGGGCAACGATTTTAGGGAAGTTAGCGATTTCGGGGCAGGTAACGATTTTCAGGTGGGTTACGATTTTAGGGTAACAATTTTGGGGTGGGCAACAATTTTGGGGTGAGTAACGATTTTGGGCTGGGTAACAATTTTAGATGGGGTAACGATTTTGGGGCAACTAATGATTTTGAGGTGGGTAAAGATTTTGGGCTGGGTAACGATTTTGGGGCGGGTAATGATTTTAGGGTGGGTAACGATTTTGGGGTGGGTAGTGATTTTGGGGTGGGTAACGATTTTGGGGCAGGTAATGATTTTGGGGTGGGTAACGATTTTGGGGCAGGTAACGCTTTTAGGGCAGGTAACAATTTTGGGCTGGGTAATGATTTTGGGCTGGGTAATGATTTTAATGTGGGTAGTGATTTTGGAGTTGGTAACGATTTTGGGCCGGGTAACATTTTTAGGGCAGGTAACGATTTTGGGCTGGGTAATGATTTTAGTGTGGGTAGTGATTTTGGACTCGGTAACAATTTTGGGTTGGGTAACGTTTTCGGGAGGCTTGGGACCGTTGCAAACACATCCGAGCTGGGCTTGGCTCAGCATGTCCCACAGCCGAGCAGGAGAGTCCGGCTCTTCCAGCGCTGCAAAGAAACTCAAAAATAATAAAAAAAAACCCAAGAAAAAAACCCCAAAACCTACAAAAAAACCCCTCAACGCCGTGAAGCGAAACTCCGTGGTATAAATGAGCTCCGAAGAGGCGAGGCTGGGCATCTGTGGCAGGAGGATGTGCTCAATTCCTGCCAGCCCCAGCCGTTCCAAGCGGGAATACAAACAACCTTCAGCTGCAGCAGCGGCTTATTAGCGCTGATATATCAGCGGCCGCCCGCTCGTTTGTCTCCTGTCAGCAGCAGCTGCTTATCCAGCAGATTTCCCGCTGTATTCCCGGGGAAATGGCCTGAAATTGATGTTCACAAGCCGCGGCTGACTTTATAAGGAGCTGCTGTAACTCGTGGAGCGCAGGGGTGAGGCAGGAAAGGATTAAGTCGGGTCTTATTTATAAGGAGTGAAACCCATAAATTCTGGGAGGGTTTTAAATCTCGGTGCCCAGGGCAGGAGCTGCTGCTCATCCCTGGTGGTACCTTCTGTTCTCTGAGCAGACATTTAACACCGTGATTGAAACTCCTGTGGCATCGCCGAGTTCTCTGATAATAAATATAAGGGGGGGAAAAAAAAAGGGGATTCGGGCTTCAAAAGCAGAGAAAAACAATTCCGTCTACTTTTGCTTTTCTTCGGGGTAATAGTGAATTCTTAACCGTGAGGCATCCACGTGTTCTTTGAGAGGAAAAACTGAGTGTTTTGAAAAGAGAAGATTTTTAGGTGTTCAGAACTCAGGAATAAGGGAAATAAAAGGTCCTGTTCTCAGCTGGCCTGAGAGGATTCAGGTTCAGGGTGAGGGCAGTGGACATTTGCACCTGAAACAGTTTTGGGCCTGGCCTAATCCTGTGTAGGGAAGGCTGAGCCAGAAGCTGCTGCTGAGCTTGTGTGGATCCCCTTTGCCATCTCTGCAGTGAGTCCTGGGAGAACATTCCCAGAAGGGACATCCTGAAGTGCCCTTTCCACTCGGGGAAGCTTCTCAGAGTCGTGGTGCTGCCAAGCCCTGACGTTGAAATGGCTTTTCCCATCCCGCTTTCCCCGTTTGGGGTTGAATTATGTGACATCTCGTCTCAATTGTTTGCTGGTTTTCACCCACTCATGAGGTCACTTCTCATTCGCTCTCTCCTGACCAGAAATTGGTGCCCAGGGCAGGTGTGGGTCACCCTCAGGTACCTCCATAGGTTGGTCTGACCCTGCTTGGGGTGTAACAAGGTTGTTCCTCTGAAATTTTGGTTGGTAGGGGCAGAAAACCTTCCTGGGGTTTTTCCTTTGTGGGAAAGGAGGGAATCCAGTGGAATCTGGACAGGCTGGGGAGCTGAGCACATGGGAAACTCAGGAAGTTCATCCTGAGAGAAGGGAAGGCTCCAGGGAGAGCTGGGAGCCCCTGGCAGGGCCTGCAGGGGCTCCAGGAGAGCTGGAGAGGGGCTGGGGACAAGGGCTGCAGGGACAGGAGACAGGGAATGGCTTCCCACTGGGCAAGGGGAGCTTGGGCTGGGAGCTTGGGCAGGAATTCCTGGCTGGGCTGGAATTCCCAGCTTGGCTGGGGCTGCCCCTGGATCCCTGGCAGTGCCCAAGGCCGGGTTGGATCCACCTGGGATGGTGGGAAGTGTCCCTGCCCATGGATGGGTGGCACTGGGTGGGATTTAAGATCCAACCCAAACCATTCCGTGGCTCACCTGGGGGTGAGAACCTCCAAGGCTTCTCCAGGGGTTACAACCCTCTGTAAATTCCCGCTGATGTGGAGCGTGAGCTGCTCCAGGGATTTCTCTCCTGCTCTTCCAGGAAGGGTCAGGAGCCCCATCCCTTGTCCTCAGCAGGTCCCAGGGCTTGGCTGCCAAGCTTTTGATTTCCCATCCTCTGCTTCCATCTGGCACATCTCAGTGGCACATGGAGGGGTTGAGGGCACTTGGAACGTCCAGCTGGAGCGGAGGAGGCTCAGGGGAGACTCTTTGGGATTTGCTCCTCCCCAGGGGCAGCTGTGACAGGGACAGGACCTGGGGAGTGCCTGCAGCTATTCCAGGGGAAGTCAGGCTGGAAATCAGGGAAAGGTTCCTCATCCAGAGGGTGCTGGGCACTGCCCAGGCTGCCCAGGGAATGGGCACGGCCCCGAGGCTGCCAGAGCTCCAGGAGTGTTTGGACAGCGCTGCCAGGGGTGCTTGGAGTGGGATTGTTGGGGGCTCTGTGCAGGGCCAGGGGTTGGATCCACAATCCTGTGCGTCCCTCCCAACTCAGAATATTCCCTGATTCTGTCAAAACTCCTCGGCCACAGCAAAGACTCCAGTGTCTGCTGGAAGTAATGAAGAAAAATCACAGCCGGGCAGCGCCGTACTTCCCGCAGCTTTCGGAGATGAGGAATGGGCGCGAGCGGGGTTTTAAATAACCCAGCGTGTCAGGAAAGCACAAACAAATGATGAAAAGCAAAGGGAAAAAAAAAAAAAACAAAACCCCAGAGCTCTGCTAAACTTTATGGTTGCCATGCTTCATCTTCATTTTGGTGCAGGTGTTTGTTGGGAGGTGAGTGATGGACGCTGCGGCGGCGGGCGGGAGATGGAGCACCCTGCCCTGCAAGGCACGGCTCGGCTCCTTTTTTAAATAATAAAAAAAAAACCCTAAGAAAACAAAACATTTTTTGCTCCTGCTGAAGATGGATGTGGCCTGAAGATCCAAACCAACTTTGCAGAGCTGGGAGAAAAAACCCCCTTCCCGGCACGGACATCAAACGTTGCCGCGCCGCGGTAACGAAACCGGCGATGCCGAGCGGGAAAGGCGGCGGAAGCGCCGCTTTAATCCCAGTTTAAACACAGCTTGTGAGAGCTCCTAAGCCACGCCTTGAGTGTCAGGAAAGCGTGTTAAGAGTCTTTTCTGAGCGTTTGAGGACATAATCTCCTGCTGGAGCTGTTCTCAGGGCAGCGCCACCATCCAAAGCCTCCCTCGTGGGGCTGTGCGCACGCAGGCGTCGGGGTCGTTCCCCGCGGTGTCGGCCTGGCCTGGGGGGTTTGGGAAAAACCCCGCTCCTTTCCCAAAGGATTTCCCCGTTTTTATGGGTTTAATTCCTGCTGCAGACCCACCTGCCACAGAGAGGGTCGGGTTGTGGCTGGGAATGTCCGAGGTGCGAGGTTGGAGGGGTTTGGAGCAACCTGGGGTAGTGGGAGGTGTCCCTGCCCATGGAACGAGGTGGGCTTTAGGGTCCCATCCCACCCAAACGTTCCACGATTCCCTGATGATCACTGGGATGTTGTCTTGCCCCAGTCAGGACTCTTGGATGAGAACTCTCTGAGCTCTGAGCACCCCGAAGCTCTCGTGGGCTGGAGCTTCTCCCAGCTGTGCCCAACAAGGCCCAACCCTTCCCGCAGCCATGGGCACTTCCAGAGGGGACTTCCTTGGAGGAGGGCAGTTGGGATGTCGAGCACTGTGGGAAGATCCCATCACAGATGGGACATGCTGAGGAGGTTGGGCTGGGCTGGAGAAGTTCTCTGGTGGCTTTAACTGCGGGAGTTTGGCTGGGCTGGAGAAGTTTTGTGCTGGTGGCTTTAAGGGTGCTGGGCTGGTCTAGAGGAGTTCTCTGGTGGCTTTGACTGAGGAGGTTGGGCTGGGCTGGAGAAGTTCTCTGATGGATTGAACTGAGGAGGTTGGGCTGGAGAAGTTCTGTGGTGGTGGCTTTAACTGAGGGGGCTGGGCTGGGCTGGAGAAGTTCTCTGGTGGCTTTAACTGAGGAGGTTTGGCTGAACTGGAGAAATTCTCTGGTGGCTTTAACTGAGGAGGTTTGAGCTAGTCTGGAGGAGTTCTCTGGTGGCTTTACTGAGGAAGATTGGCTGGGCTGGAGAACTTTTCAGGTAGCTTTAACTGAGGAGGTTGTGCTGGAGAATTTCTGTGCTGGTGGCTTTACTGAGGAGGTTTGGGCTGCTCTGGAGAAGTTCTGTGGTGGCTTTAAGGCTGTAACTAAGGAAGTTTGTCTGGGCTGGAGAAGTTCTCTGGTGGCTTCACCTTGGGAGTTGGTCTGGTCTGGAGAAGTTGTGTGGTGGCTTCATCTTGTGGGCTGGTTCACTCTGGAGAAGTTCTGTGGTGGCTTCACCTTGGGGGCTGGTCCACTCTGGAGAAGTTCTGTGGTGGCTTCACCTTGGGGGCTGCTCTGGAGAAGTTCTGTGGTAGCTTCACCTTGTGGGCTGCTCTGGTTTGGAGAGGTTGTGTGGTGGCTTCACCTTGTGGGCTGCTCTGGAGAAGTTCTGTGGTGGCTTCACCTTGTGGGCTGCTCTGCTCTGGAGAAGTTCTGTGGTGGCTTCACCTTGTGGGCTGCTCAGGAGAAGTTCTGTGGTGGCTTCACCTTGTGGTCTGCTCTGCTCAGGAGAAGTTCTGTGGTGGCTTTCAGTGCCAGCAGCCCTGACCAATGTCCGTTTCTCCCGCAGGGGAAGGTGGCCCAGACGGCCTGCATGTCGGCCTGCAAGCACCTCTCGACGTCGCTGCTGCAGCTGCTGCTGGAGGCCGAGGTGAGGCAGCTGACGCTGGGGGCCCTGCACCAGTTCAACCTGGACGTGGAGGAGTGCGAGCGTAAGAGCCCCGACCACCCCGACCCCATCCCCAATCCCGGGGGAATTCCTGCTCTGCCTCGGGATCAGGGGCCCCTGATTTATATTTATATAAATATTATATAAATTTATATTTTTATATATATATTTATATATATTTTTCATATTTATATTTATATTTATATTTATATTTATATTTATATTTATATAGTTATAGTTATAGTTATAGTTATAGTTATATTTATTTTATATTTATATTTATAGTTATAGTTATAGTTATAGTTATAGTTATATTTATATTTATATTTATATTTATATTTATATTTATATTTATATTTATATTTATATTTATATTTATATTTATATTTATATTTATATTTATATTTATATTTATATTTATAAATCCGGGTGGCCCACGCCCAAAATGACTTTTTGGCCCACGGGTTTTGAGGATGGCAGCTCGGCCCTGTTTGTAAAGTGGGTTGTTTATTGAGCAGACAGGAGAAAAACGAAGAAAAGGTTTTAATTGATGTCACTACAGGGTATAAAGCAAAAAAAGAATTAACAGGATATAAAGCGAAAAGAATTATTATATATAAACCAATTATTATATTTAAAACAATTATTATATCCTTATATATATTAAAAATAATATATTAAGCTTATTATTATATATAAACAAAAAGAATTATTATATATAAACCAATTATTATATTAAAACCAATTATTGTATATTTTTATATATCTATAAATTATATATTAAGCTAATTATTAAATATAAAGCAAAAAGAATTATTATATATAAACCAATTGTTATATTAAAACCAATTATTGTATATTTATATATATAAATTATATATTAAGCTAATTATTATACATAAAGCAAGAAGAATTATTATATAAACCAATTATTATATACTTGTATATATAAAAATTATATATTAAACTAATTATTATATATAAACCAAAAAGAATTAATGCATTTAAACCAATTATTATGTTTACACCAATTATTATTTTAAAACAAACTATTATATATATTTATATATATATATATATAAAATTATATATTAAACCAACTATAATATATAAACCAAAAAGAATTACTAGCATTACATGAAATTATGTGTGACATTAAGGCATTTTTATTACATTTACATTTACATTTACATTTACATTTACATTTACATTTACATTTACATTTACATTTATATTTCCTTTATATTTATATTTATATTTATATTTATATTTTTAGTGGCAAAAGCAATGGGATAAGTTAGGAATCAATCGGATGGGATAGATTAGGAATCAAAAGGAATAAGATACATCAGGGGTCAAAAGAAATAGGATCGATTAGGAGTCAGATGGATCTCCCACCAAACTGACCATGGTGTACTCAGAGTCCTGTCCCTCAACCTCCAGAGGAGGAACCCCAAAGCAGCGTCCCCATTTTGGGGTAAAACCCTACAGTGCTGCTGTGCCCCTTTGCTTTTGGGGTGCCAGCTCAGGGGTGTGGCAGTGCCGAGGTCTGGGGGTGGTGGATGCCCACAGAGCCCACCCAGGGCATCTTCAGCAGAGAGGATTCCAAGAGATCCAAGTTCTACTCTTCCTTTTCCTCTTCAATGCTGCCTGGATGTTCTCCAGACCATCCCTACTTTTTGGGATGGAGTGTTTTAAAAATAGGAGGGATTGGGGTGCATGAGTCAAAAATCAGTTCATTTATGACTCTTTCTGAGAAGCTGCCCCATCCCTGGAAGTGTCCAGGGCAGAGCTGGATGGGGCTTGGAGCACCTGAAGGAGTTGATGTTCTTCACCAGTTCTGCTCCTCCCGTGGCCTCAGCCCTTTGTCCTTCCTGAAGGGAATTTTGTCCTTGAAGTGAGCTCTTTGTGCCAAGTCAGAGTGATGGAAATGAGGTGTCCTGGGACAAAGTGACAGCAGCTCCTCGGAGGGGTGTGGAGCATCCTGGTGTCACCACCAGGGCTCTGCTCCCAAACCCGCTCCTTTTGGATATTCAGGTGCCCACCTCAGTTTGGGCTGGGATTCTCTGGTTGCCCTCAGGTCGCTGCTTGTCCTGCTCAGTAAAAGGGTTAAAAACATACAATTTGATAAATATGTAATTTTCTCATCTCCCCTCTACCTTAGAGATAGTGAGAATCAAATGTGTTCATGCCCTTTTTGAAGTGATCAATCGATAGAAAAACATATAATTTGATAAATATATATAAATATATATAATATATAATATATAACATTAACATATAACATATAACATTAATATATAATATATAATATATAATATATAATATATAATATATAATATATAATATATAATATATAATATATAATATATAATATATAATATATAATATATAATATATAATATATATTTGACTATATAATAGAATATATAATAGAATATAATATATAAAATATAATATTTATAATATATAATATAAAATATTAAAAATATATAAAATATATTAAACATAATACAGACTATATACTATATACTATGTAATATATAATATATATTATATACTATGTAATATATAATATATAATATATAATATATAATATATAATATATAATATATAATATATAATATATAATATATAATATATAATATATAATATATAATATATAATATATAATATATAATATATAATATCTCCCCTCTACCTTAGAATAGAGGGAATCAAATGTAAAACCCCAGATTTGGAGGTGACAGCCAAAAAATCCCAAAGAGACGGGGCTGTTCTCGCTCCTGGGAAGGGTTCCCCACCTCCATAAGGGGTTCCAGCCGTGACTGGGGGGTTTTTACAAATCCTCAGATCATGAAACGAGCGATTCCATCATCTCCAACGTCCTCGAACTGCTGCTTTATGGGAAATCAAAAGCGCCCTAAAAATGTGTATTTCCAATTCCATTGGATTTTTTTATTTCGAGTCGGCGCCTCTCCTGGGGATCAGCCAGGCACACACACACACACACACCCCCAGATGTCTCTGCTGGGTTGAGGAATTCTCCATCCCGACAGATTGTCCCAAAATGTGCCCACATGGATCCCGGCACAGCCCTTCCCCACCTCCTCCTTGGCTGCCTGGTCTGGGAATTTCTCACGTGGAAATCCTGGGATTGGGGGGAGGTGCCGGGGTTTGTCCACGATGCTGGAGCCATCCTCTCCCTTGGCAGGATCTGAAGGACTCCCAGGTGTTCTTCCAAGCCCTGATCCATCAGGGACTGGAGTTTGTGGAGTTTGCTGGAGTTAGGATGTCCCTAACTGGTGTCTGTCCTGCTGCAGGGCACCAGGAAAAAAAATGGGATTTAGGGAGGAAAATGGGAATGTCGGAGTGGAGAGATGGGAAGGTTTAAGTAGAACAGATCAGGAGAGGAATGTCCTCCCCACAGGTGCCTCAGGGCCTGGGGTCAGATTTGGGCACCTCCCAGCAAGAGAGACCCTGGAGGGGCTGGAGCATGTCCAGGGCAGGGAAGGGAGCTGGGAAGGGGCTGGAGAATTCCCGAGGGAGCTGGGAAAGGGGCTGAGCCTGGAGCAAAGGAGGCTCAGGGGGGCCCTGGTGGCTCTGCACAAGGAGGGGACAGCCAGGGGGGTCAGGCTCTGCTCCCAAGGAACAGAGACAGGAAAAATGGGAATGGCTTCCCACTGCCAGAGAGCAGGGATGGGTGGGATATTGGGAAGGAATTCCTGCCTGGGAGGGTGGGGAAGCCCTGGCACAGGTGGCCCAGAGAAGCTGTGGCTGCTCCTGGATGCCTGGAAGGCCAGGTTGGATCCCCAAGATGGCCTTGGACACTTCCAGGGATGGAAATTCCACAGGCTCTTGAGGTGATGGTGGGATGGGCACAGTTCACATCTGCTGGTGTTGGTATTCAATGATCTGAGAGCTTCACATCTGCCAGGACACATCCACTGGGCACCTTGGCTTCGGGTCTGGGAGCCTGTGGAGATCCATGAGCCAACGCCTAAGCCAGTCCTCTGGATGCTGTTCCAAATTTCTTGGCACTCATCTCCAACATCCTTCCAAAGAGCTTCCTTTTCTTCAGCTTGAAAAAAACATCTCATGGCCGACCCCTCAGGAGTCCCTGATGGGCTCTGGGTGCTGCTCAGCCCTGCCAGTGTCCCATGACAGGGACCACTCCTTCCTCTGCAGTGCCAGCACTCCAGGCCCATCTTTGTTCCATCAGAGGAAGGATTGATGGGCAGGGAGAGAAGATTTTCTTTAATCTGACCCAGTTCAGAGCGTTTTGGGTAACTCCTCCCTCTTCCCACAGCTCTCTAAAATTACCCAGATGGGAATGAGCTTTGAGAGCTCGGGCTGTAATGGGGAACAGCTTCAGAGCGGGGTTGTGTGGGAATGGTGTGGGAGAAGCAGCTCAGTATGGGAACTGGGTGAAGGAGAAGCTCAGTGTGGGAACTGGGATCTTCTCTCTGTCCCTCTTGCCTCAATTCCTACCCAACATTTCTCCCTTTTTCCCACCTGTGAGCTTCTCCAGAGTCCATGCATGGATTTGTTCTTCAGCCTCAGTGTCCTCAAGGTGTCACTTTGTTCCTGTGGATACAGAGCAGGAAGCCCCATCACTTGGCTTTTCTAGGATGGCCTTCCAAGGCTTTATCCAAGGAGGTCCCATCACTTGGCTTTTCTGGAATTGCCTTCCAAGGCTTTATCCCAGGAGGTCCCATCACTTGGCTTTTCTAGGACAGCCTTCCAAGGCTTTATCCCAAAAGGTCCCATCATGTGACTTTTTTAGGATGCCCTTCCAAGGTTTTATCCAAGGAGGCCCTATCACATGGCTTTTCTAGGATGGCCTTCCAAGGTTTTATCCAAGGAGGTCCCATCACTTGGCTTTTCTGGAATTGCCTTCCAAGGCTTTATCCCAGGAGGTCCCATCACTTGGCTTTTCTGGAATTGCCTTCCAAGGTTTTATCCCAAGAGGTCCCATCACTTGGCTTTTCTTGGAATGACCTTCCAAGGTTTTATCCCAGGAGGTCCCATCATGTGGCTTTTCTAGGATGACCTTCCAAGGTTTTATCCCAGGAGGTCCCATCACTTGGCTTTTCTAGGACGGCCTTCCAAGGCTTTATCCAAGGAAGATGCCTTCAAGATCTCCATCCTTCCTTGAGGAACCCTGAGATGGTCGATTCCCCAGATCTCATCCGTGGCCACCAGCAGATTGGTCCACATTCCCTTCCCTGGGAGCTGCTTCAGCCTCCATCCCGGAGGTGCCATCACGAATCCCGTGTAATTCAGAGGAGATCTTGCCCTCAAATGATGTTTTTGGGGGCTGAAGTCACCGCCTGGGTCCATCTTTACCTCTCAATCCGCGCAAAGCCCTTTCCCCGCGTGCGCAGCCGTGCCGGGGGCACAGGGAGGTCCCCCCGTTGGCTGTAATTAATTAATTTACAGTAGATGTCTCTTTTCTGCCGTGCCTTTGAACTCTTTATTCTTTGTCCATTGTAAAGGGGCTTAACGGTTCCTGTTCCTTGATTCTTTCATCAGTGAAATGTTTTGGAAGAGAGGTTGGAGTCCCCCTGTGACCTGCCCTGGGTGGCCCAAGCCTGTAGACCTTGCACAGACATTACTTTTTTGGCCTGAACACAAACCCCTCAAACCTTTAGCCTGGCTAAATGCTTTGTACAAACAGCCGCATACTGATCTGCTCTATTCTGCGGTGATTTTCTGCTCAAGGGGCTGCTCTGTAGGTTGCTTGCTATGTTTGCCGCTTGCCTTGGTGGTGAAGGCAGCACAATGGGCCGAGCCGACAGTACCGAGGCCAAACGCTGCGCTCGGTTTGTTCCGAGGAAATTATCCTGAAATCTGCTTGAAGAGATTAAACCCAAGAAGAACTGGCTGGGTCTCTCTGCTCTAAAGCTCCGCTCTGGCCCTCCCTTTGTTCCTCCCTTTTTTTCGCCCCGAGACTTTGTTCGTTCCTCCCCGCAGAATGAGTTGGTGGCATTGGTATGTAAAGTGTGACCTGCGATTACAGGAGGTGCCGCTCCTTCTCCAGCAGCCCAGGGCGAGCATTGCATTCATTCCTCCAGCCCGGGCCTGCAGCAGCTTTTTCCCGAGCGTCTGGGCTGAATTCCTGTTCTCCTTTCTTCTGGGATATGAGGAATATCAGCTCCTCCATCGTGTCTTCTCGGACACAAACAGTGCCAGCTCCTACATTATTTCTTCTGGAGCACAAGGAGTATCATCAGCTCCTTTATCATTTCTTCTGGCACACAGAGAATATCAGCTTGGGTGTCATTTTGTTTCTTGGCTGTCAATCATAGAATCCCTGAGCTGTAAAATTTGGGTTGGAAAGGACCTTAGAGACCATCTGGTTCCAGCCACGGGCAGGGACACCTTGCTGTAGAAGGTTCTAGAGCTTTGTTAACGTGCTGATGAATCTTTTGACGAGAATTGCTGTTGAATTAAATGTTGTCTCAATGTGCGACCATCCTAAGTTTGGAAGTGTCACTCTGTAACCCTCCCAGCTCCATGCAGTAGCTTCCTTAGGAATCACAGGTTGGCTTGGGATGGAAGGGACCTTAAAGACCATCTCGTTCCAGCCATGGGCAGGGTCACCTTGCTCTAGAAGGTTCCAGAGCACTGTTAATTCAGTATTTGGATGAAAACTGCAGCTTAAGTCAGCGTTGGCTCCATGTGCGACCATCCTAAGTTTTGAAGGGCAGTGTGTCACTCCATAACTGTCCCAGCCTTCTTCCAGTAGGCTCCTTAGGAATCACTGATTGCTTTGGGATGGAAAAGATCTCAAAAGCCATCCAGTTCCAGTTCCATGGGCAGGGAGCCGTGGGAAGAGACAATGGGCAGAGACAGCTAAAGGTGAGCTGCTAAGGGGCAGCCGTGTCTCGGGGTGAAATCTCTCCTGGGATGAAGTCTGTCTTGGGATAAAATCTGTTTTGGGATGAAGTCTGCCTTGGAATGGAATCTGCCTTGGGTTGCTCACAAGCAGCTGACAGTGGTGATAAATTCACCAGCCTTGTGAGAACATTCACAATCACAGGCGTTTTCTCATGAGGATTTGAAGTTCATGCTTTGGGGAAGATCTTAAATTTCCCAACTCCGTGTGTGCTCCTAAATAGATGCTGAACAGCTGTGAGGCCCTTGATCCAAAATAGAAACTCGCTTTCCTCCCAGTCCTTCCAGGGTTTCTTTTCCAGGATTTCTCCAAATGTAATCAGGAACATGAGGTGACCCCATCCCCGGAGGGTAGGACATCATGGCTGGGTTCCTCAGCCCAGGGATGTCTCTGACCCTGAGCCACCCAGTTTCACCTCTTGAGAAGGTGCTCAGGCACCCTTTCTCACTTTTAAACATTTTTAGTTTCTCAGGTATTGCTTTTTTTTTTTTTTTTTTTTTTTCCCTAAGTGGGGTGTTTTAGGATTGATGTGGCTTTCGGGATAATTGTTCCAGATGGGACAGTGGGGTGTAGAGGGAATGTGTAAAGATGATTTATCCCTTGCAGATCAGAGTCAGAGAATTTGGGTTGATCCTCCCTCCCTGCTGGCTCGGGCACGCTGCAGTCAAATTTTATGGCAAACCTACATTAAGATGCCTTCGCGGGTAGGATTAATTAAAACAGTTTTTGAGGGACGCATGTGAAGTCACTTTGGGCTCTTTGCACCCGGAATATTGCAGGGTTGGGCAGTGGAATTGGGTGGGGCTGAGCATCTCCGCTCTCAAGGAATCATGGAATGGTTTGGGTGGGGAGGGACCTTAAAGATCATCCAGTCCCATGTTCTGCCATGGGCAGGGACACCTCCCACTGCCCCAGGCTGCTCCAAGCTCCATCCAGCCTGGCCTTGGGCACTGCCAGGGATCCAGGGGCAGCCACAGCTGCTCTGGGCACCCCGTGCCAGGGCCTGCCCACCCTCCCAGGGAAGAGGGAAGAACTTCCTCCTGTTCATCCCCGCCCGGTCCCCTCCTGTGCAAAACTCCAAAGGCACGGCCATGGATGGTTCCTGCTGGCTTTGGGTCGTGCTTTCCTATCCAAAATCCAAACGTGAACAGTCACATCCATAATTTCTCCTTTTGGTTTTTTTTTTGTTGCTCCTCTCGACTCATAACTTCAGATAAAAGCAATGATTTCCCAGCCGTGTTCGCTCTTGTCCTGCAGCGGTCGTCACTCGAGCGATCGCTGCGAAGATGAGCGATGGTTTCAATCTCAAAGCTCTTCTGGCATCTCAGACTATTAAAAAGCAGAGCCTGAGAGGTGTCCCCTGTGCCCCTGGAGGTGCCTGTGTCTGGCTTGAAGGATGTTCTCCATCCCAAGGTTTTAATGGAAGGTGGAGCAAGGGAGCTGATTAATAACCTCTGCCTCACTTCCCCGACATGAGGGACAGGACTGAAATCCTGGTGTTTCGCTCATTAATCTCTTCTTGTTAGAGCCAAGGGGCTGCTCTCTCTGACTGGGCTGCTCTAGGAAAGCTTTGGAAATGGGAATGTGATGATTAATGCTCCTGATTTTGTGGCGCTGGCTTGGAAATAGGAAAACTTTTGGGAGGACCAAGCGTTCAAGGCGAAGACCACCCGACACGAGATCGCTTTGTCCGTTGGCACCTCTGACTAGTCACGGAGACAAAAGGCAAAATCCTCCTTCCGTATTGCCCAGCCATCCCTAATCCTCATCTTTGTGGAGCTTTAGGAGGTGTTGCAGGGTTCCTGTAGGGTGAAAAACCGGGGTGGATGGGCGATAATGGGCCGCGTGAGTGAAAAATCTGGATTTGGTGTACATTTTCCCTCCTTTCTCCCTTTTTTGCCATCACACCTGGCTTCATCCCAAGAAAACATTTCATCCCTCCAGCACCTCCAGTGCCTGGGGGAGCCACGCAGCTCATCCCCCTCCCCCTGGAGCTTTTGGTGACGTTGAGCTGTGGCCTGGCAGACCAGGTCCCCTCGGCGCCCGGAGGCTGTGAGGAGAGCGGAGATGAAGCTGTAACCGCAGAGGGTGAAAATGAAGTGAAGTTGGGCAGAACCGACCTCAAAAGACGCCCTCGGATGCGTGCAGGCGTCGGCTTCGCCAGCATTCCCAAGGAAAAAGCTGCTAAATGCCATGGAGGAACCAAGGTCCTCTAACATGGACCCATTCAAGCCCCTTCAGCGCTTTTAGGTTCGGCTTAAAGAATGGATTAGGAGAAAAAATGAGCCACCAAAGTATGGAATTTTGGCCAGATTAGCCTGGAAGGAGATAAAAATGTGGCCTTGGAAATATTCTCTTCGCTTTAGGAGCCAACGTTATTCAGTCGTCAGATGTCTTCATCCACCAGAAATAAAAATGCCACCCAACGGCCGCGGGTTCTCCGCGTTGGGGCTGACCAAGAGGCGCCATCACCAGATCATGCAAATAATCCGCTGCCTGATAATTAATGACGCGGCCAGGCATATTTTTTTGATGAATGCTCGTGGAGCCTGGTGACAGGCGTGAAATTAGAAAATTCCTTCAGCGCCCTAAAATATAAATAGCTTTCGGAACTGAAAAGAGTTTCACAGCTGAAGATTTTATTGTGTTGAGAGGAAAAACTTTTCCACCCCCCCACCCCCCCCTTTCTTCTGGGCGAGTTGTTTGTCCGTTCACAAAACAAATACTCTGAAGCCCAGTGCGGCTCATGGGAATAAATTTCAGGTCGAATTAGTACAGTTTCCTTGCTGTCAGGACGGTGGAATTAATGGTGTTTTGATGACACGAATTTTGAAGGGCGAACAAAGACGCTGAAGGGAGGGAGACATGACTCCTTAGAAGCGCGGTCCTCCTCTCCCCCAGCCTCTCTTGTCTTCCCTGTCATCCGTCTGCCAATCTCCCTGTCCATGGTTAGTTAAAGGCGCTTTTTATCCTCTTTTCTTTCCCACAGAGTTTGCCAGATCCGGCCCAGTGCCTGGGTTCCAAGGGGACACACTGCAGTTGGCCTTCATCGACTTGAGACAAGTAAGTCTTTGTGTTTTTGTTTTTTGTTTTGCTTTTAAGATGTGTGACTGAAGACCATCAGGTCTTAAGGGAAGGGAGAGGAGGGGAAACGGCGTCAGTGATTTACGCCAGAGACCTATATTCACCCCCTCCCTCCTCCTCCGAGCAGCCCCTCCAAGCCACCTCCTCGCCGAGCGCTCCTGGAGATGGTGGAGGTGAAAAGGGCTTGGTGGAAGGGGGCGAGGAAGAAAGCCAGGCCTTGACCCTGGCCAACGGGGCCATTGTGCTGCCCTTGGCTTCTTGGAGGGACCGCGGCGACTGGGCGGCCGGTGCCGAGCAGGTGCTGGGAACAGAGAGAGCAGTGATGCAGAGCCCGCCCACCTCGGGGAACCTTTGTTCCCAGAGAATGCCCAGGGAGGCGTTTGCGAGGGCGGAGGGATTTGCATTCCCCTGTGTCCGTGCCCGTTTGTGTCCCCCTCTCTCTCTCTCTGTGTGTCCCCTCTCTGTCCCCTCTCTCCGTGTCCCTCTGCGCCTCGGTCACCCCCCTCCCGCCCCCGGTCCCCCTCTTCCATAGATGCTCCCCGGCCAGGAATGACAAAAGTGGCTCTTGGGGACCATGGTTTGGGGAAGGCTCCACCCATCGGTGGCCACCTCTGGAGGGGGCCCCCATTGGAGCCAAGTTGACCGTAGCAGGTACTGAGGCCTTTGTGGAGCTTGGCAGCCAATTTTGGGAAAAGGGCCATTCTGGGGAGTCATTTGTTTGGGGGAGAAATGGGCATTATTGATACACTAGGCCCGGGGGGAAAAGTGAGGTGGTCCTGTCATCTCTTGGCACCGAAGATGGATGGGTTGGAGAGAAAGTCTGAATGAAGTAAGACTCAATGACTGATGCTCCTCTCCTATTAAAACAATCTTTTTTTGTCCGTTAAACCCCCCTGGCTTTGTCCCTGCTGCCATCATGATGCAGTGCCTCTTGTTCGGGGGGTTGACGTCGTTTGCATTCTGAAAACTTTCGGGTGCCGAGGGTATTTCTTCCATCTGCATAATCCCTTGTATCGATGATCTTGCGCCTGCCTCTGATTGGCGCCGGAGCTGCTTTCAACCCGCCAGGGTTTGAGAACTCCTCAGAATCCAATTGATGTGCGGGGAGCCATCCGTCATCCCATGACACTTGTGTTAACTTTAATAACATCAGCGCGCCGCTTTCCGGGCCCGGGCCCGCCAGGAACTGCCAAAAATTTGTTTTTGCAGAAGGGTCCCGACAGCTCCATGGGAGAGGTGTGCGTTATCACCGGGCTGCCTTCGACACTTTTATCTTCATTAGCTCCTTGGCGCTTGGTTTGACTGCGCCCGCGGCCTCCTGGGCCTGAGGAAAATCGTGGAGGCCTTGGGCCTTTTCCAAGCACCAGGCCGTGAATGCCGGGATTTTGGAGAGGGGGGGAAAGCTGGGGCTCTCGGAAGAGTGAAACGGCTGAAAAGGGCTCGGTGAGGTCCACGTTTGTGTGGTCAAAGGGACCCAGCTGGGGTGAGGAGGAGGAAGAGGAGCCTCCTCCATCCTTCCTCCTCTGTGCAGCAGGGTGTCTTCGGACACGGAGGTTTCCTCGTTGTTTCAGGAGGTGCTCCCCAGTTTTGTTTTTTGCATTTGAGAACAGCAGCAGCTCTGAATCTCCAGGCCAGGTTGGACAAGGGTTTGGAGCACCCTGGGACACAGTGGGAGGTGTCCCTGCCCACGGCAGGGGCTGGGAGTGGATGATCTTTAAGATCCCTTCCCACCCAAATTGTTCCAGGGTTTTGTGAGTATGCAAGGAGAAAAGGGCAGGTGCAAGGTCCAGGTGAGGATGGGAAGTCCTGGATCTCCTGGACCTCCTGGATCTCCTGGATGATGGTTGATGAGGGGAAAAACAAGGTGTTGCACAGATAACAGAGAAGAGCTGACCCATCCCTGACTTACCCAGTAGCATGGAGGGATGAGGCAGATCCCACTCCCTGGTCCTGTCCACGACCTGATCGTGTTGGAATGTGCCACCAGAGCCCATCCAAGCTGCTCTGTGGCCACCAGGCCTCCAAGACTCCCAGCTCTTCTCGTTGGGCTGCAGCTCCAGCTGGGAGCAGGGAGAGCTGGGAGAGGGTCAGGGATGAAGGTCTTTGATTGTTCTTCCACTTGTCTTGGAATTTTTCTTTTGGGGCTTGGCATTCTTTCTCTTTTATGCCATGCAATTCATCTGAAACGGAGTAGATGAAACGGGATCTTGGGAAGGAATTCCTCTCTCTGAGGGTGGGGAGGGACTGGGATGGAGCCCAAGGCCTCCCAGATTTGCTGTGGCTGTCCCTGGATCGCTGGAAGTGTCCAAGGCCAGGCTGGACACTGGGGCTGGGACAGTGGAAGGTGTCCCTGTCCATGGCAGGGGGTGGTGTTGGGGTGAGATTTAAGGTCCCTTCCAACTCAAACCATCCCGTGATTCTGTGAAAGGTGGCCACAATTTATTTAAATTGATTTAAATAATTCAAATTAATTTAATCAATCAAACAATTGATTTAAATCACAATTGATTTAAATGGGATGACCTGGCTGGGGGAAGGAGGGAGGAGAAATGACTGAGCAGAAATCCTGCAAAGCAGGAGATTAATTAAAGAGATTTCCCTTCCCAGCTTATTTCACTCAGAGCTGTTACAGAGCATTTGTAAATCCCAGAGAATTCTCACAGCAGTGGGGGATGATTAAGGAAATGACCAAAATTAATAAAATACGAAGTGATAGGAAAATGTGGTTCTGGGTTTGTGCCTTGGTTCAGATCCTTGCAGTGGGAAATAAACCCTAAAAAGATGTCACCGTTGAAAGGCATCAGGGTTTGTCCTTGTTCAGAGCAGCAGACTCAAGTTTAGCCCACCAGAATCCTGCTTTTCCCCTGGTGCCCGAGGAAATCAGGAGCAATTCCATCCCTGTCTGGAAAAGAGGAAGAGTCAAGCCCAGAGAACCAAAATCACTGTTTTTGAGCAGGCAGAAATGTGTAAAATGTGGCTCGATTTCCTCTTCTGGGACAATTTTAAATCCTTAAATACCCTTAATGAAGTCACAAAGGAAACCAGCTCCCATCTCAGGTCCTCCTGTAGGAGTGAGACCCAAATATTTAAGGTTTTCCAAGGAAGGAATATTTGCTTTTTCCCCCCTTTTCCAGTTTAAACGTTGCTCCTGCAGACTCTGTGCTGTTATTTCAGAAATCTGAAACAGATTCAGTCCCAGATTCAGATTCAGTTATTCAATAACCCTGCTGAAATTTGGAATAATCAGCTCCTCTGGATCTTTACTCAACACCTGTCATGATACGACACAAAAGAAATGACACTCACACACTGAGGTGTCCAAGGCAAAAAAAGGGAAACTTTTTTTACAGACCTTGACATTTATAGAATTTCAGCAGTGACCATGGATTGGAGGATGAAAATTGTCCTCTCCAACCCCACTGGACAACCCCAACAGCCCATCAGTTCTCTCCTCCTCATGAGAAGAATGCAAACATGAAAGGACAGTTGCAACAACAACAGGTTGTTTGTGTGAAAATCGTGAGAGACTCCATTGCAAAAAGTAAACAATCAGAAGGCTGAAATACAACTTTAGAAAAACTTAAAAAAAAACAAAACAGAGGAGAACAGAAAAAAACCCCAGGCAACAAACACCCCCGAGTGTCCAAACACCTCTGGAGATCTCCAGGTGCTCTCAGGTGATTCCCGTGGAACCCTTCCCTGTTTTCCCCAGGGAATGTTTTGGGTTTTGGTTTCCGTGGGTTTGTTGTGAGGAGGTTGGTGCACCAGGAGGGTTTGGTGCTGGTCAGTGAGGTCCCTGCAGTCCCCTGGCCACGTCCATCTCTCCTGGAGGCCGGGTCAGGGCCGCCCTCCAAGGAAAATCCCTCTCCAGCACTTGGGGAATTTCACTCTGGGCTCCAGGGAGGGAACGTACTCGGAGATCAGAGCTCCCTCCTCCCAGCCTCTCCCTTCTGTCCAGGGAATCCTGAGGGCTGAATTCCCTCTGCAATTCAGCCTCAGCCCTGAGGGGTGTTCAGACCAAGGTGGGAACCCACCTGGGTGTCCAAGGGGTGGGGACAGGGAGGTTCCGCTCTTCCCCCCCAGCGTTTTTCTGCTTTGCTTTGTGCACACTGGGTGGGTTTGAGTTTCAGCATCAGCTCCTCAAACCCCATTGGTGAGGTTAAGACAGGCAAGGTCAGGCTCAGCTGGGACCTTGGGCAGGAATTCCTGGCTGGGCTGGAATTCCCAGCTTGGCTGTGGCTGCCCCTGGATCCCTGGAGGTGTCCAAGGGCAGGCTGGACACTGGGGCTTGGATCCACCTGGGACAGTGGGAAGAGTCCCTGCCACAGCAGGGGTGGCACTGGATGGGATTTAAAGTCCCTTCCATCCCAACCCATTCCAAGATTCTGGAGCCCCTCTGCTCTGGAGCCAGGCTGGGAGAGCTGGGAATGTTCCCCTGGAGAAGGGAAAGGCTCCAGGGAGAGCTGGGAGCCCCTGGCAGGGCCTGCAGGGGCTCCAGGAGAGCTGGAGAGGGGCTGGGGACAAGGGCTGCAGGGACAGGAGACAGGGAATGGCTTCCCACTGGGCAAGGGGAGCTTGGGCTGGGAGCTTGGGCAGCAATTCCTGGCTGGGCTGGAATTCCCAGCTTGGCTGGGGCTGCCCCTGGATCCCTGGCAGTGCCCAAGGCCAGGTTGGACATTGGGGCTTGGAGCACCTGAGGACGGTGGGAGGTGTCCCTGTCCATGGGATGGGGTGGGAATGGGATGAGATTTAAGGTCCCATCCAACACAACCCATTCCATGACTCTGCTGCTGCTTGTCCCAAGGGAAGTGCTCTGTGTGTAATTTCCCTCTGTTGGGATCCAGCTGTGTTCATTGTGGGATCCTGCTGGACCCCGGCCAGCTGGGGATGGGAGCTCTCCCTCCAGTGTGCTCATTTCTCTCCTATTACCCCTGACAGAGACACTTACAAAACAATGATCTCCTCAGGAAGAGAATTCCCTTCCATCCCTGCTCTGGGATGGAATCCTGGAATGGTTTGGGTGGAAAGGGACCTTAAATCCCATCCCATTCCACCCCTGCCACGGCCAGGGACATCTCCCACTGTCCCAGGCTGCTCCAAGCCCCAGTGTCCAGCCTGCCCTTGGACACCTCCAGGGATCCAGGGGCATCCATAACTTCACCCGGGATTTCCTCTCTCCCCTGCTCTGTGTGCAGTCACCAGATGTTCCCCTCTTCTTCAGCCCTCCACCTTTTTTATCTAAAAACACGAACCAGGCAGAGGAGCAAAGCTGAGCAGTGCGAGCTCACCCCTGAGCCTCACCTTCCAGAAGCCTGGATTCCTGGGCTCCATGCCTGGTTCTGAGGAGCCACCTGCTCCCTTGGAGGGAACAGCGAGTGTGAGGTCACCTGAGGAGCTCCAGTCGTGCAGGAGTGGTGGGCACCCAGCCTGGCTTCTGATCCAGTGTCAGCTGATAAATCAGGCGTTTGGAACCCCCTCTGGCATGGTGGTTGGCTGCCCTAAAGGCACTGGGAGGCCTGGAGTTGTGTCCTTGTGTCTGGCACTGGAGCAGCTCCCCAAGGAATGGTCACGTTCTCGAGGCTGCCGTAGCTCCAGGAGTGCTGGGACATGGTCATCATCATCATCATCACCACCATTATCTTCATCATCATCATCATCTTCATCATCTCCATCATCATCATCATTGTCATCATCTTCACCCTCATCTTCATCATCATCATCATCATCATCATCATCTTCATCATCTCCATCATCATCATCATTGTCATCATCATCACCCTCATCTTCATCATCATCATTCTCTTCATAATCTTCATCATCTTCATCATCATCTTCATCATCACCATCATCATCTTCATCATCTCCATCATCATCATCACCCTCATCTTCTTCACCCTCATCTTCATCATCATCATCATCATCATCATCATCTTCATAATCTTCATCATTATCATCATCTTCATCATATTTATCATCTTCATCATCTTTATCATCTTCATCATCATTCATCATCATCTTCATCATCACCATCATCATCTTCTTCATCACTATCATCATCATCACCATCATTCATCATCACCATCATTCATCATGTTCATCATCATCATCCTCTTCATCATCTTCATCATCATCATCACCACCACCATCACCATCCCAGGGCCGCACAGGGTGGGGCTGTTGGGGTGTCCTGGGCCAGGGGAGGAGCTGGACTCAACCTCAGCAGATCTCCTGAGGTCCCATGAGGCGCAGCCCTGTCTCCTGCTGCTTCCCTGTGCTCCGGGGCTTCCATCCCCAGCTGGTGGCCGAGGGAAAGCCCTTGGAGATCTGGCCTGAAGTTCCCCTTGGTGGCCCTGGCCACCTCTCAGCTCCGTCACCCTGCTGGTGGTGGGAAGGTGGAGCCAGCCCCTCCAACCACTCCAAGGCAGCATCCAGGACACCCTGAGGGTTCGTTCCCACCAGGCAGCGAGCTCTGGGTTGTGTTTGTCTTTTGTTTTTTGGGTTTTTTTTTTAACTTGTTTTTGTATTTTACGGTTAAATGTGCCTCCCCAAGCCCTGCAGAGTCAGGAGACGTTTGGGGAGCAGAGCAAAAACAAGACTTTGGGTGAGCCTGGAGCCATCCTGCTGAGCAAACTGGTTTGGCTGATCCTTCCCCAGCTGGTGAGACACGGCAGGAGCCGAGAAGCCCGGCGAGGGGATGAGCAGTTACCCGAGCTCTCCCGCCGAGGTGTCTCCTCCCGCGTGTCCCTGCTTGCGTCTCCAGGGCTCCTGCCGGGAGAGCAGCTTTGTTGCCACGTTAGTCACTGGATGCAGGAGGGCAGAAACGAGAGGTGACTCACGGAGGGGTTTTCAGCTCCTTCCAGTCGTTGGTTTTCATCCCCAAATTGTTCCCTTGGCTCCAACCTCCTCTCCCACTGCTGTGTCCGGCCTCAGAGCTCGGGCAGTTCTTGGAGTTCCCTCACTCTTCTCTGGCCAGAGACAGAGCTGAGCTTTGTCCAGGGGAGCTGTGGCTGCCCCTGGATCCCTGAAAGTGTTCCAAGCCTGGATCCCCCTGATCCCCCTGAGATAGATGGGATCCAACCCATCCTAGAGGTTTGGAGCTGGATGATCTCCCATGGTCCACAGCCCAACCCATTCCACGACTCCACGACTTTGAGAAACCAGGTTGGACTTTTGGGTCTCTGCTCACAGCCTGGGGGTCTGTGTTTGTTTTTTGGCACGAGAATCAGGTGGTGCTGGGAGCAGGAAATGAAGCCAGGAAAGGGCCCCTCCTTGGGCACCTGAGGGTTTGGGGTTGATAATTTTGGTTTCCCTCCATCTTCTTCCTTTTTCTTCACCTCTCCCAAGTGTTTTTAGGGAGCCATGGGGTGGCAGGGGGAGGGATGGATGGAGACAAAACACCCTTGGGTGTTCAGGGCCCTTTGCAGGGAGCGTTCTTGCCGTGGAGACATTTGCACTTTGCACCTTTTTCACCTTTTTCACTCTGTGATCAGCACAGAATCACTCGGGTTGGGAAAACACCTCCGAGGTCATCAACCAACCATCAGCCTCTCCCATTCTCCCTGGCTTTCCTGCCTCGGTGTTCAGGGGTGACATCAAAATGAGGCATTTTCCCTGGAAAACCAGCTGGGTCTGAGTCAAAATCTGCCCCGGGGCAGTTGGGAGACAGCTAGGAAGTAGCAAGAGGTGGTGAGGGAACTTTTTTTGGGACCTCCTTGGCATCCTTTGCTCCCGTGGATCCTGTCCTTGCTTAACCACACTTCAGTTCTTCAGCCACTTTTCTCTGTGTCCTATCCAGCCCGCTGATCCAAAGCCCTTTCCCAGCCTCTGGATCCCTGCCCGCAGCTCCCAGAGGTGCCAAGGGAAATGCTGAGTTCCAGAATTCCCTGGATCTTCCCCTGGCAAACACCTGGAGCGCTCAGGAAACCGAGGTGTGAAGACAGAGGTGCCAGTGTCAGCCCCAGTTCCTCATTTCCCAGCAGGGAGAGGTCGGAGCTGGTCGGATCATTACCCTCAAATCCAGGATTCTGCTGCTCAGATCCTATCTCCAGGCTCTTAATTGCTCCTGTGGCTCCTCTCCAAGTCCCTTTCCCTGACTGATAGCTCCTGGATCGTTTATCCACAGTTATTAATCACCTTCATTAAGGTGGTGCCCACAGGCCATCGAAAAGTGCCCGTTCTGCTGCTTCTTGTGCGAACACGAAGCCCTGAAGAGTCTGAGGAAGATAATGGAGAGCAGCAAGGGCAGGTGCCTGACTTCCAGCTCAGCTAATTACTGCTAATTAAAGGATATTTTGTTTCCTAACACCCCTGAGTGCGACGGAGGCTTCTCCGGGTATCCATAACCACATCAGCTTCCCAGAAGTAGTTGTTGTTATTATTATTATTAATAATATTAATATTAATATTATGGCCTGCATCTTCTGTTGTACCTCTGTGCTTCCAGAAACCCAAATTATCCTGGCTTTCCTAAGTGCCAGGTTGGCCTGGGGAAGCCAAAGCAAAGCTGCAGTTAATTCCTGGTGGAGCTCAGGGGTGGCTGAGTGTCCTCTCCAAGGTCACTGGCAGGGGCAGGTCAATCATTTCCTTAACACAAAGAAACCATGTATACACTGGATTTCCCTCCCCAGAAACGCCTGGATTCCTGTTCTCGATCCATAATTGGAATTAATTTACCCTTGGAAATCTGTGGAGTTACAGATTTATTGAGTTAAAGGGCTTGGACAATCCTTCCCAGGAAGAAATATCTTCCCTAATACCCAACCTGGGTATTAATTAATAACCCAGCCCCTCCCGTGGCACAACTTGAGGCCGTTTCCTCTTCTCCTGTTGCTTTTTTCTTGGGAGAAGGGACCATTCCCCCCATTATTATCTCCATCCATCCTCCTGCCACCCCATGGCTCCCTAAAAACACTTGGGAGAGGTGAAGAAACGGGAAGAAGATGGAGGGAAACCAAAATTATCAACCCCAACCCCTCAGGTGTCCAAGGAGGGGCCCTTTCCTGGCTTCATTTCCTGCTCCCAGCACCACCTGATCCACATGCCTCCGTGTTCAGGGGTGACCCCCAGGCTGTGACATCAAAATGAGGCCTTTTCCCTGGAAAACCAGCTGGGTCTGGGTCAAAATCTGCCCCGGGGCAGTTGGGAGACAGCTAAGAAGTAGCAAGAGGTGGTGAGGGAACTTTTTTTGGGACCTCCTGAAGTTCAGGCTGAGCTCCAACCCACGGCCCTGCTCCTCCAGGTGTCCCACCCCTCTGGAGCTGCTCACCCTTCCCGTAATTCCCATCGGGAACGCCGTCCCGTGTTGGGAGACCCATCAGGGATGATCTGGAAATCCCTTTTTCCGCCCTGCAGGGCATCTCCCTGTGGATCCACGTGCTCAGCCGTGGATTGCTGGGCAGGCACTGCCCGGGGAGCCGGCCGGGATCCCAGTGTCCGGGAAGGACATTCCAGAGGCTTGGCCAAACCACTCTGCTTCTTCCTTGTCAGGCTCAGGGCACTTTAATTTTTTTTTATTTTTATTTTTCCCAGTGCCCAAATCCCAGCAGTGCTGGAGAAAGGGCACACGGAGCAGCAGCACATTTGTTTTTAAATCGGTGTTAACTGCCCCGGCTGACAAAGGAAGGATCCTCCGAGGTTCGGGCTGGAAATCCAAGCTGCCCCTCACTGTGCTCTGCGGAAAAGGGACGGGAAGAGGGCAGGAAAACACAAAAGCAGGAGCACAGAGCGGATTCAGAGCCTTGACTCTGGTTTTTCCTGCCTTGGTGGGTTCAAACCGGCCGTCGTGTTGCTTTAAACTCAGCCTTTTGTGGTTCAGTCCCATTAAAATCCCTGTCCCCTTCGGCTGCTCAGGCTCCAGAGCCATCACTCTCCATCCAGGAGGGATGCAGTGGCATGGGGAGGACTTTAAAGTGCCTGGATGCTCCCCAGAGCCTCCAAACAAAAAAAAAAAAAAAAAAACAAACAACAAAACAAACCCAAAACACAAAAAAAAACCCCGGAGTGCCAACATGTCCTGTTAGCACTTCTGGGCGGCGGGGAGCGCTGCCGGGGTTTCTGGGCGCTGGGAATTGTGGAGCCTGTCGACACTCGGCCCTCTGGAACAATAAAAAGCAAACAAACAATCAAACCCTCGGTCACTGGGAGCGTTTGAGACAAAAGGGAGCGAAGGGAGGAAATGAGGAGCTCTGGAGGGAAACGAGGAGCGGAGTTTGGGAGCTGGTGGTTGGGTGTTGGAATTCCTCGGGATGCCGTGCAGGGCAGGGGAGCAGGGGGTGGTGAGGTGGGAGAGACCTTTCCCACATTAATCCCAGAGTCAGGGAATGGTTTGGATCGGAATGGACCCCAAAGATCCTCTCGTTCCAGCACCCTGCCATGGGCAGGGACACCTTCCACTGTCCCAGGCTGCTCCAGCCTGGCCTTGGACACTTCCAGGGACAGGGAGTGACTCCAGCCTGGTCTGAGGGAATTTTATGGCAAGACAAGGAGCCACTCCCAGGGACTCCATGGAGAACCTCATCCCAAGGGACCTTGCACTGGGCCAGGAACGTGTTTTCCACTGGGTTTCATTCCTCCAACTCTCAGCTGGAGCCTCCGGCTGCCCCTGGTCCATCCTCCCTGGAGCAGGACCAGCCGGAGCGGGGCTGTGCCGTGAGAGCCGGGATCTCCTTCCCGAGATTCCTTCCCTGTAACTCCAGCCGGGGAAAACAGACCCCGCTGGGATTTCCAGGGCCCACCTTCCCCTTCCTCCTGCGGGCTGGGGTGGGGCTGAGGGGAACAGAGAGGGCCAGAGGTGTGGGTGCCCTTCACCTCCACAGCCCCGGCCGGGAAACCCAAACCCGCCGCGGTGATCCGGGAGCGGCCGCTCCTGAGGGGGGCCAGGAGGAGCTGTCCATAAAGGAGCTTTTATGGAGCTGCCTTTCATTCATCCAACCACCACCCGGAGCCCTGCGAGGTTCCCCCCTTCCCGGGTTTCCCTGGAATGGGATCCCCCCCAGCCGGAGCGCGGTGGGTGGCCGGGGAGGTCGCGCGGAGCTCCCGTGCCTTTGAAGCCGTCGGGAAACTTTATCCCGGCGCTTCCCTGTCATTCTTCTCTCCTTGTGAACCCTCTCGAGGGCAGCTGGATGGTTTCAAGAGCAGGGAAACGTGAGCTCCTGGAAAAACCTTGGGGTGCTCCGCCAGCCCAGGAGTCAACTTCCCGGGATAACACCATGGGATGGGGGACAGGAGCACTGGGGCTCTTCCCCATCAAGGTGACTTTGACGGCGAGGCCTCGAGCCCCCGTATCCCTGAGGAATGAGGGATTAATTCCCTCCCAGACACACAATCTGTTCTCGGAGTCTCCCATTGATTTTGGTTTTTTCCTCCCGTTGAATTCGAGGAGTACAAATATTGAGCGGCGTTTACGGAGCGCTGGACACGCGGATTAGGAGGGAAATCGATGGGATGAGGTCAGTGAGGAAGGGCAGATGGGGACGAGGCAGAGGAGAGGGAGCTCAACCTCCTCGTACCTCAAGGAGCGGAGAGAAACAGTGGGAATGATGAGGTGGGGCTGTGGGAGAATCCATCAGATGGCTTGGGATAGGTTAGGAATTGGGATGAGGATGAATTCAGTGCCGTGTTCCAGCCCAGAATTCCCGGGTCACTCGAGGTGAAGGTGCTGCAGATCCCACCCAGCAGCACCGGCCCTTCCCAGATGTCATTTCACTGATGGGTTGACAGCAAGGTGGCACTGTATAGCCAGGAACATCGCGGCCGGGATCCCTTCCAACCGTCCTGTTGGATGCACGGAGTCGCAGGATGGTTTTTCAATTAATGAGCTCCCCGCCATCCCCGGGATAAAAATGGTCATTTCCATTCCTGGAGGCTCTGCCGGCTCCAGGGCGCGTGGGCTCGGCGTAGGCGCCGTTAAAAATCTATAAAGGGGTTATTTTTAGGCTGGGCCTGCCGGGAGAGCTTCCAGGTTGGTCTGGTGAAAGTGGGAAGTTCTGCGCTCTGAATCCATTCCGGCCCTAAAGTGCAGACTTCCTGCAGAACTCCTGCAGGACTAAGGGTCCTCCAGCATTGAAACAAAACTTCCAAGGGCAGTGGTGGTGGAGCCCCCCATCCCCTGGAGGGACTTCAGAGCCCCTGGGGACACGGTCAGTGGTGGCCTTGGCAGTGCTGGGGACTTGATCTTGGCGGGCTTTTCCATCCCAGATGGCGCCGTGATTGCCCAGGTGCCTCGATGTTGCTGTCGGAGAAGCCCGGAGCTGTCCCAGCTGTCCGCCAAGGACGGGAGATACGGGCTTCCCAAGGGATTTGTGTCCCTCTGGAGCAGCAGCTGGCGGGTGCTTTTGGGGGCCTGAAACGGCGCCAGCCCCCGGGGCTGGAGGGGCGGAGGTGCCGGGTGTGAGTGACGGGTGGGTAATCGGACGCGTGTCCACATCTGCGAGGCCACATCCCACGGGAAGGACGGAGCCGAGCTGGGGTTTGTTCCAGCCCAGCTGCGCTGAACCAGCTTCACCTCCCAGCTCCTGATGTGCTCCCGCCCTTCCAGGGAGTTGGGAATGCGTGGTCTCCTCCAAAAGGCTGTTCCTGTGGGGGTGGAGGGGATGCAGGAGGGTGAGTGTCCCGTTGGGGTTGGGTCTGAGGGGGAATTTCTTCATGGAAAGGGGTGGAGTGCCCATCCCTGGAGGGATTTCAGAGCCCTGTGGGTGCGGCACTGGGGGACGTGGGGCAGTGGTGGCCTGAGTGGTCTCAGAGGACTTTTCCAGCCTCAGTAAATCCGTGAGTCTGTGGTTCTTCACGCCCAAAAAGAACCAGCCAGGAGTACTCCTGGACCGGAGCTTCTTGTCCTTCAGGTTGTATCCTGCCCTTTGATAAACCCAACGCTTCATCCTGGAAATGGAACCAATCCTGCAAAGATTTAACAAGGCTGGAAATCCTGAGTGCAGTCTGGACTAAATATTGGCACAAGTACCTTCACCATTCCCTGTTTTCCTGCATATCCCCAAAAACTCCATGCTGGGATCAGCCGAGTGCCAAGAGGGCTCCGTGTGCTGGGTGCACAGGAAGAGAGCAATTAGCCTAATGGGCTTTAATTGCAGGATGGTGGGATCATTTAGGTTGGAAAAGACCTCTGGGATCCTTGGCCCAGCCTTTAATTGATGGAGATGCAGGTGGTCTGACCACCAGAGCAGGGGTGGTGGGAGTGGGATGAAGGTCCAGGTGTGAGGCTGACCAGAGGGAGGACACGTTCCTTGGGACCAGGAGGAGCTCCTGGAGTCCAGGACTGTCCAGGCAATGCAGAGGGAGAGAGGATCAGGAAAGGGCTGGAGCCCCAGGAGCAGCTGAGAGCAGGAGTGGATGGGATTTTGGGAAGGAATTCCTGCCTGGGAGGGTGGGGAGGGGCTGGGCTGGAATTCCCAGATGTGCTGGATCCCTGGCAGTGCCCAAGGCCGGGTTGGACACTGGGGCTTGGATCCACCTGGGACAGTGGGAGGTGTCCCTGCCCTTGGCAGGAAGTGGGAATGAGGTGATTTTAAGCTCCCTTCCACCCATCCCATTCCATGATTCCATAATCCAACAATTCCCTCATTAATCCCATCCCAGAGAGAGGAAACTCCTGGCTCTTCCCTTCTCCGGAGCAGTTGCGGCTCCCACTCTTTGCAGAGCGCTGGGATAAACTTCTCATTGCTTTGAGGATTTTCTTGCTTTTGAAGCCAAACGAGTCCCAAAAATGCTGCAAAAGTTTGGAGTCCCTGGGGAAAGCAGCACATGGCAGGAATGACAGGGAGATCCTGATGTTGATTCCCTGATTCCCTGCTCCGTGGGATGTCCGAGGGAGGAAGGTTTTGAGGAGAACACTGGAGTTGTTTTGGCCAAAGTTCGAAAACGCTGCTGCCAGAATTCGGTCCCGGCCCTGAGAGCCGTGCACCAGCTCTGCCTTACCAAAAAAACACAAATAAATACTGGAATAGTTGGTGTTAACTGGCCCATAAAAATATAAATAAATACTGGAATAGTTGGTGTTAAATGGCCCAACTTCCCTGAGCCAGCTGGTGTTTTCTGGATAATCCGCGGGGATGGCAGCGGTTGGCTCCGGTGAGTCACCCCGAGCCTTCCTCTTGCTTGAGCAAACCCTGAGTTCCCTAAATGGGATAATAACAATCAGCTCCCTGGCTCCCTTGGTGTCTTTTCTGATTGATTGGTCAAAATTTGGGCTTGGTTTGGCCAGACAGAGCTTTTGTTTGTGGTGCTTAATCGGGAGGTTTGTGCCTTTTTGGGGTGAGAGCTCCAGTGAGCAGCACTTTTTAATTCCTGTGATTTTTTTTCAGCTGGGGTTTTCATTTGGGATCTTCCCACGAATCCAGGCCAGGTTGGATGAGGAGCTTGGTTGAGCAGAAGGGTCTTTCCCAGCTCAAACCCTTCTGTGATCCCAACAGAGCGCTGGGTGCTGGGCTGGGGTGGGGCTGGCAGTTCCAGGCGTTGGAAACTCCGGTTGCCGCAGATCCGTGGATTTTATTTTAAAAGCCTCGTGTGCGTGTCTGCCTTTTCAGCAGGGGCTGGAGCCCGCCACAAAACAAAGCCTGGCTTTTGTCTGGTGTGGTGTCAGACAGACAGACAGACAGACAGGGCAGGAGCTGTAGGTGTGACCGAGGCTGTTGGCATCGCCCCATCCTCCTGTTCGCAGCCTCGGCGGCGGTGGAGGAGCCAACACTCCCCCGATCTAATCTCCTTAAATGTTCCAGGCTGTAATCCCTTAATTTGGCTGCTGACATGAGGGCTGCCGGTGGGGAAGCGGGGCGGGGCCCGGGCACTGACAGCCACGGGAGATTGGGATCTTTTGTTGAGCACATCAAGAGAAGAACCTGAGAGCTCCCGGCCCCGCCGGCCTCTGCCCGTGACCAGAAATAGTCCCTGCCCGTGAGTCACGGCTCCACACCACGCAGGGAACCCGAACCTCGCTGAAAATGCCCGGGTTTGGTCTCACCCTGAGCTCTTCCCAGCCTCTGGGGGATCCAAGGGCTCGGGAATCCATGGATGGAGTGGTCCCAAGTCAGGGTGTCCGGCCTGGAGGGGGGAGAGGGCTCCAAGGAGAGCTCCCTGCAGCCGAGCAGGGCCCGGAGGGGATGGAAGGGAAGGAGGGAGAGAGACCTTCCACACGGGCAGGAGAGGAGGGAAGGGTTTGAAAGGAAAAGAGGAGAGGTTTAGGTGGGATGTTGGGAAGGAATTCCTGGCTGGGAGGGTGGGGAGGGGCTGGGATGGAATTCCCAGCTTTGCTGTGGCTGCCCCTGGATCCCTGGCAGTGCCCAAGGCCGGGTTGGATCCACCTGGGACAGTGGGAGGTGTCCCTGCCCATGGATGGGGTGGGAATGGGATTTAAGGTCCCTTCCCACCCAAACCATTCCAGGATTCTGGAGCCCCTCTGCTCTGGAGCCAGGCTGGGAGAGCTGGGAATGTTCCCCTGGAGAAGGAAAGGCTCCAGGGAGAGCTGGGAGCCCCTGGCAGGGCCTGCAGGGGCTCCAGGAGAGCTGGAGAGGGGCTGGGGACAAGGGCTGCAGGGACAGGAGACAGGGAATGGCTTCCCACTGGGCAAGGGGAGCTTGGGCTGGGATCTTGGGCAGCAATTCCTGGCTGGGCTGGAATTCCCAGCTTGGTTGGGGCTGCCCCTGGATCCCTGGCAGTGCCCAAGGCCAGGCTGGAGCCACCTGGGATGGTGGGAGGTGTCCCTGCCCATGGCAGAGGGTGGCACTGGATCATCTTTAATTAAAATCCCTTCCAACCCAAACCATTCCATGATCTTGAAGATCTTTTCCAACCTCGATGATTCAACGATCCCCCGTGCTGTAAAGAAACCAAAAAAATGTCTTTTCCCCCTTTGATTTGTGGCGACTTGGAAGCCAAGTGGACAAAGTCTGTTCTTGCTCTGCTCCTCTTAATGCTTAAAACCTGGAGGGGGGAGGGAATCCTGCCTGGAATGCAGCCCCAGCGCGGGATTGCTTTTCCAAAAGTGTTTGAAAACAATCACTTCTGCAGGAGCGGGGGCTCGTTTGAACAGCCAGTTCTGTCCTGGGGACGAACATTCCGGGATGCCAGAGGAAAATAGCGAGGCTGGAATTCGCCTCGTGTTTGAGGTTAGCTCCGGAGGAGCTCGCAGCCGGGGTGGTTTTATATAGCAGCTCTCGGTGGAAACAGTTGGGGCTGTCGTATTTTTAGGTTCAGGGATTTCTCGGAGGTCACCCCGAGTTCACGGCCCTCTCGCTGCTGCCCCGCTGGAGGTGGGAGTTTGGCGTTGGGAGTGACCGGGGTGCAGAGCTGCTGTCAGACCTGGTCCCTCTGGCTGGCTGCGGCAGCAGGTTCACGGGATGAGCTCCTGCCCCCAGTTTTGGGGGGAGTTCAGCTTTCTCTTTGGTCCCTGTGGAACTCAGAATCCCAAACTGGTTTGGGATGGAAAGGAACCTTGAACCCCGTCCCACCCCCCGCCGTGGGCAGGGACGCCTCCCTCCATCCCAGACAGATCCAAGCCCCAATGTCCAGCCTGGCCTCGGACACTTCCAGGGGTGAGGAGTTCACAACCTCTCTGCCAGGACCTCGGCACCCTGACAGGGAGGAATTCCTTCCCAAAATCCCGTCCAACCCTGCCCTCCGTCTGTTCAAAGCCGTAATTTGGGCCGTTTAATTATCCCCCTGCCTTTCAGCCGCTGGAAACTCCTTCCAAAAGGGCCCTTAATAGAAAGCAGAGAAGCCTCCAGCACAAATTTCTCTCCAGTAGCACATTTTTCCTATAGATTATCCCTTAATTTTCGTGGAGGGGAATGTTCTGCCGCTGGAACGGGGAGAGAGAGAGAGAGCGGAGCCCCGTGTGGGGCTGCGTGCGTGAAAACGTGTGGAGTTACCGGCTTCTCCGAGAGGAAAAGGTGATGTCATGGGCTGTGGAAAGAATGGGGTTTTTTATATCCCCTGCTCTCCCCTGATCACGCTCAGGATATAAATAGTGGGGGGAAAAAGGCAGGAGGCAGTGAAATGAAACCCGGCCTCGGGAAGGGCTCCCCGGAGCTCCGTGCTGGGGTCGGGCAGGGCTGGATCCATCCAGGGGTGTTTTCCAGCACATTAACAGCGGCAGCAGCAGCAGCAGCAGCGTGTGGAGCCATCTGTCACAGGCTTGGAGGTGGCCAAGGCAGTCAGCAGCTCGTTAGGCAGGGCCAGGAGTAAAAAAAAATAGCCCAGGAAATCGGGATATCATGGGAGAAAGGGGAGACTGGAGGGAGCAGAGTCCGTGCGGGGCTGTGAGTTATTCCCCCCTCGTTTGCTGCTGCTCCCCGTCAGCACTTCCCACTGGGAGAGCTGGGAATGTTCCCCTGGAGAAGGGAAAGGCTCCAGGGAGAGCTGGGAGCCCCTGGCAGGGCCTGCAGGGGCTCCAGGAGAGCTGGAGAGGGGCTGGGGACAAGGGCTGCAGGGACAGGAGACAGGGAATGGCTTCCCACTGGGCAAGGGGAGCTTGGGCTGGGAGCTTGGGCAGCAATTCCTGGCTGGGCTGGAATTCCCAGCTTGGCTGGGGCTGCCCCTGGATCCCTGGCAGTGCCCAAGGCCGGATTGGACATCGGGGCTTGGATCCACCTGGGATCGTGGGGAGGTGTCCCTGCTTGTGGGATCAGGATGATCCTGAAGGCCCCTCCATCCCAAACCATTCCATGATTCCATGATGAATGGATTTCTTCTGGTCAGCTCAAGCACCAGCTCTGTATTTTCCGAGGCTGGATTGCCTCCTTGCCTGGAGGAGTGAAATGAGAAGGAAAACGAGAGGTGAAACCGTGAGCTGGGGATGGTTTGGTTGAATTCCCTCGTTTCTCCCGTGGGATTTGCTGCATTCCAGCCCCCAGGGCTTTGCTCCAAGGGAATCCTCACGTTCTGCCCTCGTTTGACTCCCTCAGTTACTGACTGACACCAGTTGGATTTGCTTCATTTTTCCCTGGGCATCCCAATCCAGGCTGGGATGTGGGAACAGGACAGTTCAGTCAGGGAACCTTCCCCAGCCTTTTGAAGCTGTGGAGACAATCCAGGCTCTGCAGGATTTTGGGGAATAATGTCAATTCCTGCCCGCTCTGCCGATCTCCATCACCAGGTGAGGCACGGACAAGGAAAGGGAAGGAAATCCCCGCTGGGGTTTTTGTGTTGCTTGACACTCCAGGTGAGGAGCAGAGGGATTTCTCCTGGGATTTTTCCTGGGATTTCTCCTGGGATTCCTCCTAGGATTTCTCCTGGGATTTCTCCCGCCCACCCGGAGCTCAGGCTGAGGGGATCCACGCTCCAGGTCTGACTGGAGCAGGGCAGGGAGCTGGGGCAGGAACTGAGCCTGGAATTGCAGCTTTGGGGTTGCTGGTGCCTCCTCGAAGGACGGGAGCCAAGCCTTGGCACAACTTGCCACGGGTGGAAACCATTTGGATCCGGGGCTGGGAATCTCCTGTGGATTCCCTGTGGGATCTGTTTGCTGAGTTTAAATCGTTTGGGGTGGTTTTCCCTCAAATAAAACTTTTAATTCTCCTTTCATCAGAGACCTCCTCCAGGCTGGGAAGGGGCAGGAGGGATCCCAGCAGGGCAGTTCCAGGCAGCAGCAGGGTTCCCTTTTTGGGCTGCTTCCTGTGGCACACATGGAATGCCAGCTCCTTCAGGAATTCCCTCAGGAATATATCCAGGAAGCCTTTCCCAGCTCCAGCATCCTGGAGAAGGCTGGATGTGGTGGCAGTGAGCACCAGCCTTGGTGGACTCTGATCTTGGCTTGAAGATAGGGACCTGGAGTGGAAAATCCAAGTGGGAATTTTCCAAATGCAGCCAATGACAGCTTTTTTTTTTTTTTTGGAACTTTCAGGCAGTATCTGACCCTTGATATTAATTAAATTCTTGGTGGTTTATGTTTAGCTGCATTTAATTTCTACTGTAGTTGGGAATACCAGGATGTTTTCCCAATTCCAGGCAGATTCCAGCACCTTTGAGCAAGCAGATTCATCTCTCTGTTCACATTTGCCCTTTTCTGTCACATTCTTCCCCCAAATCTCTCCTTCCCTGCCTCGTTCCGTCCCATTTGCAATCCCTGGATTCCCCTGAGAAGCAGGAAGGAAACAGATCCAAGATTCGATGCGATTCTTAGGGTGGGATATCTGAAATAACTCCCTGGGGGAGAATAAATATTCCAGAAGATGACCTCGAAGAGTATTGGCCACAAAGGAGCCTTGGACCCTCTGTCCTGAGCAGGACTCAAAACCAAGACAGACCAGGTTCCTCAGGACCTTTTTCCAGACACTCCCATTCTCTTTGGACTCTTTTCCCACCTTTTTTCCCCACTGGGAAATGGTTGTTTTTCCTGCATTCCCGCTGATCACTTTGAGAAGGTTCTGGGCCCTTCTTTTTTTTCTCTCTGGAGGTGCCTTTAGGTTGGAAGGTTCCAGAAATCAACCTCAGACACTTCAGCTTTTGGTTTGGGACCATCTCAGTCCTGAAAATACAGTTTCCTTTTTCCTTTCCTCTTTCCTTTCCTTTCCTTTCCTTTCCTTTCCTTTCCTTTCCTTTCCTTTCCTTTCCTTTCCTTTCCTTTCCTTTCCTTTCCTTTCCTTTCCTTTCCTTTCCTTTCCTTTCCTTTCCTTTCCTTTCCTTTCCTTCCCTTCCCTTCCCTTCCCTTCCCTTCCCTTCCCTTCCCTTCCCTTCCCTTCCCTTCCCTTCCCTTCCCTTCCCTTCCCATCCCATCCCATCCCATCCCATCCCATCCCATCCCATCCCATCCCATCCCATCCCACATTCCCAGATTGTCACAGAGCCATGGATTGGGTTGGGTTGGAAGGGATCCTCAAGCTCCTCTCCTTCCAAGCCCCTGCCATGGGTGGGGTCACCTCCCACCACCCCAGGTTGTCCCAGGGATGGGATCCATCTCCTCCTCAGGGTCATTCCAAAGATTTGTGTCAGCTTTGGATGGAAAAGGTTTGGGAAAACATTGGTTGGCCAAGCTTTTCCTTCTTCTCCCAAGGAAGCGTCTCAGGACGAGCTTCCACCTGGTTTGCAGGCCCAGAATCCTGAAATATTAATTACCCAGCCTTCCTGATAATTAATTCCGGGCAGCAGAGGCTGACTCCTCTCCCGCCATCCCGTTGCTCCCATCCCTCAGCCCTTCCCAGATCTCCCACCCCGGCCCTGGCTGGAATGTGAACCATGGAACAGGAAAGTCCCGTGTTCCAGTCCCCGGAGCAAAGCCCGGCCCCGGGACTCTGCCAAAAGCCACTAATGGGATCCAGGCCCCCGGGATGGGGATGGAGCTGGCGGGAATGATGCTCCACTCCTGGCCGCCCTCCCCGTGCCTCAGTTTCCTCCTCTCCTCCGCGAAAACTGCGGCTATTTGTGGATAATTGAGGGAAAGCCAGAAAGCCAAGCAGTAATTGGGGGAAAAAAATAAAAAAAATTAAAAAAAGGGTTTAATGAGTGAAACTTCTCCCCCGTGAGCTCCTGCAGGGCTGGAAACTCCTCTTTCTAAAACGGCCTTGAAAATTTGGGATGGGGGAAAAGGCTCGTTTTGGCCGCCGACGGCCGGGCAGCCCCTGAAGTGCGGTGGGTGGTTTGCAGAGCCGGGATTATTGCTCCTGTCAGCCCGGGATAAATGGAAAACACACGGATGGATGGAGGCTGGGGCTGGAGCTGACAACCAGCTGAGTGATCGGCCCCGAAACCCGGCGCAGAGCTCGTTAGGGCCGTTCGCTTTTTATTTGGGTTCTTATTCCCAGATTTTTCCACTGTCTTTTTTTTTTTTTTCGGGAAGCCGTTTTTGCGGCTGCCACGGCAGCTGAGGAGCCCTTCAGAAACTTGGCCGAAGGCTCCAGCAAAACCAGCTCTGACTCCTCAGAATTCCTGGGAGCCCCGTGCCCGGATGTCGCAGACGGGAGCAGCTCTAATAACCTACAAATGAGATTTGGGTTTTTAAGTAGATTACGCCGAAGGGATTTTTTTTTTTTTTCCCCCCGTCCTGATTTTTTTTTAGGGTAAATGATAGGGTTGCAATCGGATCTCTTGATGAAATCAGCTTTTTTTTTGGGGGGTGGGGGAAGGATTGGATGCAGCAGCCTGGCTCCGGCACGGGAGCTTAAATCTGTCTTCCATCAAAAAGGCTGGAAGTGGCTCTGTGTGTGATGGCATTCGGATTTCGTGGACATGAGTCCATCCCACGGGAGTGCTGCTGCCTCTGGAGAGGCTCCTCTGAAACTCCGAGCCCCAGATGACCCTTGGGAAGGAATTCCTGGCTGGAAGGGAGATCAGGCCCTGGCACAGGGTGCCCGGAGAAACTGCGGCTGCTCCTGGATCCCTGGAATTGTCCCAAATTCCAGCGGTGCTGCAGGTGCAGCCCTGGCAAAGGGCAGGAGCGTGGTGCGAGAGCTTCCGGTCTGATATTCCAGGGTTCTGGAGCCCCTCTGCTCTGGAGCCAGGCTGGGAGAGCTGGGAATGTTCCCCTGGAGAAGGGAAAGGCTCCAGGGAGAGCTGGGAGCCCCTGGCAGGGCCTGCAGGGGCTCCAGGAGAGCTGGAGAGGGGCTGGGGACAAGGGCTGCAGGGACAGGAGACAGGGAATGGCTTCCCACTGGGCAAGGGGAGCTTGGGCTGGGAGCTTGGGCAGCAATTCCTGGCTGGGCTGGAATTCCCAGCTTGGCTGGGGCTGCCCCTGGATCCCTGGCAGTGCCCAAGGCTGGGTTGGATGGATTTGGATCCACCTGGGATGGTGGGGAGGTGTCCCTGCTTGTGGGATCAGGATGATCATGAGGGTCCCTCCATCCCAAGCCATTCCATGATTCCATGATGAATGGATTTCTTCTGGTCAGCTCAAGCACCAGCTCTGTATTTTCCGAGGCTGGATTGCCTCCTTGCCTGGAGGAGTGAAATGAGAAGGAAAACGAGAGGTGAAAACGTGAGCTGGGAATGTCCAAGGCCAGGCTGGACATTGGGGCTTGGATCCACCTGGGACAGTGGGAGCTGTCCCTGCCCATGGGATGGGGTGGGAACGGGTGGGATTGAAGGTCCCTTCCCACCCAAAGCATTCCAGGATTCTCTGAGTCTGCAACCCCTGGGAGCTGAGCTTGGGAGCAGGGCTGGGCAGCTGGAGATGCCACCAGCAGGATCAGGGAAAAGCCGGGTCTGGGAGGTGGCTGAGGCTCCCCGAGCCCCCCCAGCAGCAGGATCAGGGAATAGCCGGGTCTGGGAGGTGGCTGAGGCTCCCCGAGCCCCCCCAGCAGCCCCCCGTGCCCGGCTCACCTCACACCAGGTGTCACACGGCCACCGCCGCCCTCCTGCCTTGGGGACAATCCCAGCAATCCCGGGAGTCAGGTGTTTCTCCAAGGAAAGGGCAGCACCACCGGGCTGCCTTCCAGAGACACCAACACCCTTGGGAAAACATTGGTTGGGAATGGTTGGGAAATGGGTTGGGAAACCCCGGATGGGTTGGAGGATTTGTTTTTGGAGGTGACGCCTCCCACCCCGCGTCCCCCAGCTCTGCTCCGGCTTTCCCGGCCTGTGGCTGGGGGCAGTGAGGAGCTCTCCTGTGCTTCCCGAATTTCCCTGTAATGCCACGTTCATCCTGCCTGGGCTGGAGCCTTTATCAAACATCTTTGGGGTCACTTTGGCCGTTTTTACAGCCACATCATCAAACTTTCCAACATTAAACGAAGTTTTCTCGTCGCCTTTCGAGGCGTGGACAGCATCTCGAGGGAGACGGCCTCAGGAGCAGTTCCCTCCTGCCAAAACTGCTCCTCAAGCCTAAATTTGCTGGTTTGATGTCTCAAGTTAGGCTGGGACTAAGTTAAACCCCATCTGATTTGGCTGATCTTTCAAGCTGTGAGTTTTGCCTTAGGAGCGAAGGCATTGAAGTGGTTTTGTGTCACTCCCATGCTTTTGGTGGCCTCAGTGGCCTTGTTCTCCTCTGGCTTCGGTGCCCTGAGTCAGGGAAGTGTTTTCCAAGGCATGGATCCTTAGCCTGGAGGAGAGGAGGCTTCAGGGGGATCTCCAGCACCTTCCAGGTGTGAAGGGAAATCACATGAAGGCTGGAGAAGAATTTTTCCAAGGAAAAGCAGGAATGGCTTTAAGGTGAAAGAGCAGAGATTTGGATTGAGAGAATTCCTGGCTGCGAGGTGGGGAGACCCTGGGCTGGAATTCCCAGCTTTGCTGTGGCTGCCCCTGGATCCCTGGCAGTGCCCAAGGCCAGGTTGGACATTGGGGCTTGGATCCACCTGGGATGGTGGGAAGTGTCCCTGCCCATGGATGGGATGGGTCAAGATGATCTTTCAGGTCCCTTCAAACCCAACCCATTCCACAATTCCGTGGTAATCTCAGCAGCTGGAGCTGCCTCCTGCCAGTTTTTCCCGTGTCATTGCTGGAAAAAAAAGGGTTTAGAAGGGAGTGCTGAGACAGAGGAGGTGAATTCCCAGAGGAACCTCTCGGCCTGGGACTTTCAGGACCCTGGGAAGTTCTCAGCCAACACCTCAGAGCTGGCCCACGTCCCCCTTCAGCAGAACCACCCGCCGTTCCCGGGGGATCCCAGCCCCTGTGCCATCAATCCTGCCTCAGCCAGGAGGCTTTTCCACCACACCTCATCAAGGGGATATTTCCTCGCTGCCGCCCCGGCTCCCAAACTGTCATCCCGGAGCTGTGGGATTTCTCCCGAGCGCGGTGCCGGCGGAGCCGAGGCGACTGTGGTTTGGTAGCAGCTTTAGCCTAAGCTAAGCCAGATGTTATGGCCCTTCTTATTTTTTTTTTTTTTTTTTTAATTTTTTTTTTTTTAATTTTTTTTTTTCCCTTCTTCTCCCCGTCGTCGCTCCATCGCGCATTCCTTTCATTGCTGGAGCCTTTTTTTTTTTTTTTTTTTTCATTTTTTTTTTTTCGGGGAATCTCTGCTCCTGCGGGGAATCCTGGCCGGTGTTAATCCGTTACTTCTGGGCATTCCAGGAGGATGGAAATCCAGCTGCGAGCGACACGCCGGGTTTGGGGTGAAGGGTGGGGAGAGAGAGAGCCACCACCACCCCCAGGTCAGGCAGCAGAGCCGAGGAGCAGGAGAAACGATGGAGAAACCTCCTTCAGCCTCTTTTCCAAGAGTTCTCCCGGCGGTGCTTGGGAGAGGGAAGAGAGGGAATTTCCACAGATCATTTTGGGAGGTGGGAAGCTCGGGAGTTGGATGATGTTGGGCAACTTTTGTCCTTGATTTTCGTAGGGCTGTTGGAGGGCGTCTCCTACCTCTCGTGGGATTTGAGGCTTTATTCGAGCTCATCTGTTTGATTTCTGGTTCAGATTAAAAAAAAAAGCAAAGCCCCAAAAAAACTCCACAGCCACATAAATTGATAGGAAAACACCACAACGAGGCCGGTTTTGCCAACCAGTACATTTGAATTTTATGATAACTCCAAAGATGGGAAGAAAGGGGTTTTTTTTTTTTCACCTGTGAGGAGAGAACTGTGAGTTCCAACCCTGCTCCAAACCTGCCAGAGTTGCTCAAGAAAATTCCTTAAGAAGTTTCCTGGTTTTCTTTCAAAGAAAAATCCAAATCTTGGGGTGGTTCTTGCTTACTGGTGTCCTGGGATGACTTTTTGATGTTTGCATTTTATATTTTTTTTATCGTTGTTGTTAATTTATTATTATCACCACAACAACACATTTCAGTTTTTGAGCTCCAGTCTCAGTCCTGTAGCCTGAGCCCGGTTGCCTCTGAATTTTGTTGGAAAAGCAATGAGTTAAAAACCTCTGCCTTTGCAGACGCCCTCAGTTCTGTCTCAGGGCTGGAGTTCTCGGGAGTTGGTGTTAATTGCTGAATAATCTCCGTGACATTGACGATGAGTGACAACGCAATTACGGCTGCTGGAGCCGCTCCGCTGAGGAATTTGGCTGCAGAAGCTGCCTGTGGTTCCCACAGGTGAAACCCTTACCTCACTTCACCAGAATTGGGTTGTCTGGTGAAGGTTAAGCCAAGAAGGAGGAGTTGAGCAATCGGTTCTGGTGTGAGCGGAACGAGGGGATGAAGCAAAGCTGGAATTTCCCATGGTCCAGCCCAGCACCAGCATTGAACAGAATCCCAAAAACTTCGGGGTGGATGGGACCTGAAAGAGCGTTTTCATCCCACCCCATCCATGGGCAGGGACACCTCCCACTGTCCCAGGTGGATCCAAGCCCCAATGTCCAACCTGGCCCTGGACGCTCCTAAATCCCGAGTTATTGCTGGTTGGGATGTTCATGGAATGATTTGGGTGGGAAGAGACCTTAAATCCCATCCAGTGCCACCCCCTCCCACCATCCCAGGTGGATCCAACCCGGCCTTGGACATTCCCAGGGATCCAGGGGCAGCCCCAGCCAAGCTGGGAATTCCAGCCCAGCCAGGAATTGCTGCCCAAGCTCCCAGCCCAAGCTCCCCTTGCCCAGTGGGAAGCCATTCCCTGTCTCCTGTCCCTGCAGCCCTTGTCCCCAGCCCCTCTCCAGCTCTCCTGGAGCCCCTGCAGGCACTCGGAGCATTCCCTGGAGTTTTCCCTTCTCCAGGGGAACATTCCCAGCTCTCCCAGCCTGGCTCCAGAGCAGAGGGGCTCCAGCCCTGCAGCAGCTCCGGGGCTCCTCTGGACTCTCTCCAGCAGCTCCACATCCTTCTGCTCTTATCCACAGGACCAGGACATCCTTGGTTTCCATTAAATTCACAGATAAGCAGCACCCAGCAATCCCAGCCACCAGATCCCACCCAGTCTGTCTCTGTGTGTCTGTGGCAGAACAGTGACCTCAGTTCCTTGTTTTAAACCCCCCCAGATCCATTTTTGCCTGCAAACCCTACCTGTTCCCCATGTTTTAAATCATCTTTCGAGGTGGGCTTGTGGCACTCGGTCACAACAGGAGCTGTCTGGCCGGTCAGGGGGTGGGTGGGTGATGGAATTGCTCCACCAGACAAGTTCACAGCCAGGATTTACTCCCCTGCAGTAAAATCCTAAGGACCACTAAGCTGGGTTTAAACACCGAGGAGATCTATGGGCCTTGTCCCCTGGCGAGATGAGAGTTACTCCCAGTGATAAACTTTGCCCGGCCAGGCGCTGCGTTCGTGACGAGTTTAGGAGTGTTCCTCTCCCGCCTTTCGCTCAGGAGCGTCTCAGATCATTAAAAACACAAATTAAACTTCCAGGCAGCCCTGCCTGGGTGGGGAGGGGAAGCTTTGTGCCGGTTTTTACAGCCTGGCAGCTCACACATTGATGGTGTTTCAGAGCAGCAGAGCTCGCCCGTCTCAATTCCTGCCGCCCAGGCTGGCACTCCGCTCCGTGCCTCGCAGTTTGGAGGTTCCAGCGGGATTTACAAGTGGGACCTGGAGCAAATGAAGGATCTTTTCACCTGAAGTGATGGCAAGAGGCCTCTCCCAGCTCCTAGGCTGGGTTTCAAGCTGGGATGTTGGATTTCGGGCCTGGCCATGAGGTGTGAGGCCAGGCTTTGTTGGCAGGGCTGGAGCTGTAACCTGATTAATCCGAGCAGGTAGAGAGAGGAACACGATCCATCAGCAGCACCGCTGGCAGCACGGCCCGGGCCGGCAGGGAATTTTTCATCAGGGGCCCTCCGAGAGGAGGTGTACGTTACCGAAGGGGTGTGTGTGGGGGGGAGAGAAAGGAGAGAACCTAAGCCAGGCTTTCATCCATCCGCGGGGATATTGCCTAACCCGCGAGGAATCCTTTCATCAATAAATTACCAGAAGAATGGCGGTGGAGGGGGGGAAAATTTCGAGAGAGATCCGCCTGTTAACGCGTTTCTCAACCCGGCCCGAACTCAAGGAACATTATATTTTGGCCGGGCCTGGCTGGCCTGGAGCTCGGAGGTGAGGACAGGCGGCCCCGGGAAGGTGAGACCCCGCCGCGTGTGGCGGGGCCGGGCGCGGACAGCGAGCCGGGGGAAGGCCGCTGAGAGCCGGGATTGAATGACGGGGCAGGAAAAATAAAAAAAAAAAAACCCCAGCGGGCGCCTTTTTGTTCCCCACAGCACCTGGCCGCCGGCCACGCCGCGGATCCTCCCTTGGAAGGGTGGCCGTGGCAAGGGCTGGGATCTGGGCGGCTCCCCTGACAGCTCCAGCCTGGCGCCCGCTGGGATCCCCAGCCCAGGATTGCCGCGGGTTTATCCCTCAGCAGCACCTTCCGAGGTGGCAGGGGCTGAAACAGCCGGCTTCAGCTTGGAGCGGCTCCGCATCATCGTGAAGGACGGGAGACAGGAGGAATTTTAGGTTTCTCAGTGTTTTGACTGGCAGGTTTTGCTTCGTTTTGATCCTGACCATTGCAACCCCAGTAATTGATGCTGCAGGAATCCGTGATTAATATCCCAGCGTCCCTTTCTCGCACGAGAAGGAAAGTGCTCCTCTCGGGTGATGCTCTCGGGTGATGCCTTAGGAAGGCTGACCTGAAACAGAGGCTGGACAGAGCTGGAGAATACAGTAGAGATTTATTAAAGTAGGTATTTATTACAGTAGATAGTTATTAAAGTAGAGATTTATTAAAGTAGAGATTTATTAAAAGGTTTCCAGGACCCACCCTGGGCATTACAGCCTGACCAAGTCTGCACCCAAGGGTGGGTTGGGAATGGCCACACACAATGGCTGCCCCCTCATGAGATTTTTACATTTTTATAAATTTTGGTCCATTTGCACATTGGGGTTTAATTGTCCAATTCCAGCTCCAGGCTGTGAGGTCCCATCCTTCTTGTTCCTCCCTCCAGTCCACCGTTGTTTGTGCTTTTTGGGGCTGAAAGTTGTGATGTCCACCCTGGGCATCCCAGGAGCCTGACCCAGGCTGCAGTGAGGGTGGGTTGGGAATGGCCACACACAGTGGCTGCCCCCTCACGAGATTTTTACATTTTCATCAGTTCTGGTCCATTTGCACATTGGGGTTTAATTGTTCAATTACAGCTCCAGGCTGTGAGGTCCCATCCTGCTTGTTCCTCCCTCCAGTCCACCCTTGTTTGTGCTTTGGGGCTGAAAGTTATCCTTGGTGCTCAGCAGGAACAGGATTTGTTTTGTTTACTTGTTCTGTGCAGAGAGCTTATGGCACTTAAAATGAGGCTCAGAACTGCATCCTTAGGCAGCACAGAATCTGAAACTATGGAAGCTGAAATCTGAGGTATCATGAGTTTAAAAATGCTCCTTGGTAATGCCCGTGCGACAGTGAAGGGCAGGAGAGGTTTTAGCTCCTTTCCAGGAAGGTGTCAGGGCACGCTGTGGGTGCCTCCAGCAAGAGCTGCCCTTCCTGGGGGGATTTCCTCCAGTCCCAGGGCAGCAGAGGAGCTCCAGGGGTGCTCCCCCACATCCCTCGCTCGTGTCAACTGGCACAGGCGCAAGAGCTAAGTCAGAACAGAAAGCAGAAGAATTCCGGGCCCTGATGGGACTCCCGTGGTGTTTACGGGGTGGAAACTTCCCCAGCAGTGCAGATTTCCAAAGGCCTCTTGCTGTCGACGTGTTTTTTGTTGCTGGTTTTTCAGGAATTCTGCACCACCAGCCGCCTGCTGCTGCTGACAATCGGGCAAAGGGTTTTAGTGGCAATGAAAGGGGTCGTTTGTGAGGGGTGATGAGCAGGGAGCAAGCCAGAGCTGGGATTTACAATCTGTTTGCTCCCATCCTGCCCTAATTTCCTCGTGTTTACTGCGTGCAGAGAGTTCTCCAAGCCCAACCTCAAGCACGTCGGCTTTTCCAGCAGAGGCTGCACCAGCACGGGCAGCCTCGGCTCTTGAGTTTTGGGCGCCTTGTGTTCATGGGATGGTGAAATCGTGGAATCACGGCCTGGTTTGGGTCTGAAGGGACCTCAAAATCACCTCATTCCATGGGCAGGGCTGTCGCTGTGGGACACGATCAATGAGACACGGACTCACGGTTCAGAAGGCTGAAGCTCCAAAAAGGGGGCTGGTTTATTCTCAGAACCTGTTTTTATACCTTTTTACAACGTGCCCACCTAAGAGGTGGGATCCTGTGAACCATTGGTCACACCAAGGGTCAACAAGCAAAGTCCCTCCTCAGAAGAGGGAAAAGTGAAAAACAAGAGAGTTTACATAGAGTGACCTTGTTTACTGCTTTGATCACTGGGAAAGAGTTTAAGAAAAATGCAAACATGAGAAACAGTGACTACACAGGGCCAGCTGCCCCACACCGGGGGGTAAATAGGAGCTGGACCCTCTCAGATCCCACTGTCCACCTCCTCGTGAACTTCCAGGCTCTTTTCCTCCAGCTGTGCAATCTGTGCCCAGCAGAGCCTCACCAGGGACAGTCATTGCATAGCCAGAGCCATTCCGTGGTGGCAGCTGGAGGAAAATCCCCCCCAAACAAAGCGAATTTCCTGTGACCCACCGATCCGCAGCTGACAAACCGTTGAGCTTTCCTGCATCCCAGCTTGGCTTCCCACAGGAGAGAGAGAGAGAAAAACTTCGGATCTCTCCCTGCAGAATCTGCTCTCGGTTTGGATGCTGGCAAAGAATGGATGGCTGGGAGCCTTCCTAATAAATTCTGTTTTTCCAAAGCAATGAGGCCTTGCTTGCAGAGCGAGCTGCTGAGTTACAGCCTGGAGGAACCGCCGGTGTCAGCTTGGAGCGGCTCCGCATCATGGTGAAGGACGGGAGACAGGAGGAATTTTAGGTTTCTCAGTGTTTTGACTGGCAGGTTTTGCTTCGTTTTGATCCTGACCGTTGCAACCCCAGTAATTGATGCTGCAGGAATCCGTGATTAATATCCCAGCGTCCCTTTCTCGCACGAGAAGGAAAATGCTTCTACCATACGCTAAAAGCTTTTAGGGATCTTTCGGCTGGATTCCTTCAGAGCTTCTCTTCCAGAGGCATCCCAAAATCTCCTACCAGCCCCAGATCAGAAAGTTCAGGTGGTAAAAGCTTCAAAAGGAGTAAATCCACTCTTTGCCCTACGCTTCAGGCGAGAATGTCCAAGAGAATCTGTGGAGTGGTGCCTGGGGTGGATCCCTCTGGATCATCCATTGCCCGCAGGATCTGTTTATCAGATCCCTGAATTCACCACTCAGATCTTTGCTTTCTGGGGGTTTTGGTCCTCCAGTTCCTTACAGGCACAAGAAAACCAAGGCTCTTCTCCTGGCTCTGGATTTGCTTTGCCTTGGGAATGTCGTTCCACCCTCCTTAAACCTCGGCTCACCTCAAGGGATGGTGAGAAACCTCAGTGGTGTGTAACAAAGCCCTCCTGAAACCTCCAGCAGACCAAATGAGCTTTATCCCAATCCTCTCATACCTTTATGGTGTAAATCCATAACTCTTTCCCAGCGATAATTTCCTTACTATATATTGGGAAGGAATTCCTGGCTGTGAGGATAGAGGAGTAGGATAGAACTTCCCAGAGAAACTGTGGCTGCCCCTGGATCCCTTGGAAGTGTCCAAGGCCAGGTTGGAGCACCCTGGGACGGTGGGAGGTGTCCCTGCCCACGGCACTGGTGGGACTGGATGGGATTTAAAGTCCTTTCCAACCCAAACCCATTCCATGATCTTCAATGTCCTTCCCAACCTCTGTCCTGGGGTTTGTCAAGATTTGGGGTCACGGGCGGCTCCACCAGCACGTCCTTGGTGCTGACCTTGTGGGGCAGGGAGCGTGACGGGATCAGCGAAGCCACGGACGTGCCGGGGCAGAGGGAAGGAGGAAGCCAGAGATCCCTTATCAGGCAAATCCTGCCTCCGAGGTGCTTCCAACCGTTTGGATCGGCGCCAAGCTCATCTTTGGGAGCCCCGCTGCCAAAATTCCCACAAGGACTTATCTGATCCGCGGGGAAAGGGAGCAGCCTCCAGTGCTTCCCGCACGGTGGGGTGTCTCCCAGGGGAGGCTGGGCTGGGCTCACACCTGCCTGCGGGAGAGGGGAAGCCAAAAACGGGAGCCAACAATTTTTTTTTTGGGAGCGGAACCCTCCTGCGGCTCGGGCTGTGCCGACCGCGGAGCCTGGGACGGCGGGCCCGGATGTTCCCAGCTTGGATTTGTGGTTGGGAATGTCAAACATCAGCTCAGGGACACCTTGGTGGTGGCAGTTCCTGGGGCATCCAAGGGTTTTCCTTGGGTTTGTGGCGGTGCCGTTGTTTCCTTGGCGTGCTGGTGGGGAGAAGAGCAAGGATGGCTGTGGAATCATGGAATGGTTTGGGTTGGGAAGGGGTTAAAGGCCATCTGTGCCAGGACAGCATCAGTTTGCTCAAAGCCTTGTCCAGCCTGACACTGGAGGTGTCCAGGGATGGAGGACAGAGAGGAATTCTGTAAAATAACTCCCCAAGTTGTCAGGGACCCCCAAAAACGCTCCAAAACCCCACAGGCAACTTCCCACCAACCCAACCAAAGCTCGGGTGATTCCTTGTATTCCCTTTTATCCCCTGAGATGACCCAGATCAGCCTGGGCTTTGGGTTACAGCTCATCCAGTGTGGCAGGGGATGGGCACGGGGCGGGCTGGGAGCAAACGTCGGGAGACAGGAATTCCTGACCTCACCCAAGGGGCACGTCCGTGCCCAGGTGGTGAGAGCCAGGCTGCTGAACCAGGAAAGAAAACAGCGTTCTTATGAGTCAAACACGGTGTTTGGAGGAGCAAACCTCAACCTCACATCTCCCCTCGTGCTCAGATGGCAGCTGATGAAAAATCCAGGTATTACTCACCAGATTTTATCAACTTTCCACCCCCGAAGGGCCCCCAGATACCATCACCACCTTTGGTGTTCGCACGTTTTAATTTTGGGGCAGCCCGTGGTCTTGTTGGGAGATGTCAGCGCTCTGCCTTTCGGAGTCTGCCCACAAAAAAAAAAAAAAAAAAAAAAAAAAACAACCAAAAACCCAATAAATGAAAAAAAAAATGTACAAAAATTCATAAATTCTGGAGAGAAAGAAGTGGCAGGAGGTGCCTGACAAGGGTTGTGCTTGCCCGTGTGGCCTCTTGGAGTTCTTCAGACCAGATCGGGTTCCTTCCTATCTCAAGGCCAAGCTGGAGGGTTTTGACAGCTTCAAAACACTCGGTGAACTTTATCAGGCAGAGATTTTCAGGTGGAGTCTGGGCTCCAGCACGGTCTGCTGGCAGGAACCAGCACAGTTCCTGCTTCCGCTGCTGCCAGCTCCGGGGCTTTCTGGTTTAACGTGGGAAATGGTGACAGGACCCTTCTGAGGGCCATAATGAGGTGGGGAAACAATCCTGGCTGTAAAAACTGGAATAACTGGTGAGCTTCACCCTCTGAAGGCTCAGGAGGGTCTGCCAGGTGTTCTCCAGCTCTTGGTGGGGAGAAGGAGGCTGGAGTTGGCTCTCCTGGTTGAGTTCTCCCATGTCCTGGATCAGCAGAGTGGGCTCCTCCGGGAGATGGGTCTGATGTGAATCCCTGTGCTCGATCCACGCCTAAATCCCGGTTTAATGGTTGGACTCGGTGATCCAGAGGCTCTTTCCCATCCTAAATGAATCTGTGGAGCCGTGGTGGGCCGGAGCTCAGATTAATTAACTTAAAGGATTAAGGGATTACTTGGTTAGGGCTTCCTTCCATCCGAGGAGGGACCTGTCAGCCCCATGCTGCAGGGAAAACTGCAGCTGCTCTCTAGGAAGCTGGGAAAAGAAGGGGAATAATCTCCTGGGAAAGCTGGACGTGGATTATTGCCCGCCACGAGATGGGCAACGCTTTGGGATAGCCAGGACCTGGACCCTCAAATTAGTGACTATCAGCTGCTAATTAAGGATAACGTCCAATTTGTCAACGGCACAGTAATTTTTACTTCATTTTCCACCATTCTGAGGCGCTTCCAGGGGAGAGGCCGTGAGGCCGGAGGACGCAGAGTGCTCCAGGGATTTAGGCTCAGCCGGAGACTTGGCTTTTCCTCGCTGCCCCGTCGCCGAGCAAAGAGCAGGATCAGCCGAACGTGTTCCCTGTGTTTTCTTTCCCGAAGCTCCAAACCCATCCAAATCCCCCCTTCAGTAGCTCAGGGATTTGGTGTTGTTTTTTTTTTTTTTTTTTCCTAGGAACTGTCATTCCCGACCCAACAGATTTTTGTATTTTATTTTTTTTTATATATAATTTCTTTTTTTTTTTTCCCTTCTTTTTTTTTTTTTCTTTTTTCTGAAAATCCAAATCAATTCCGCCCGGAGCCTCCTGATGCCGGGAGCTCTTCCATTAATATCAGATGGGGAAGGCGGGCCAGGCCCTGAAAGTGGATATAGTTTGCATTTGAAGGAAGGTTTTGTGTATGAAACTGAGAAATGCGTCCCAGCCTGACACCGGTGATTGATTGCAGCTCTGCTAAAGATTAGCCAGACGTTTTAAGCGCCGCAATTATTCATCTGCCCAGAGCTGGATCTATATTTAAACTGGGCCTAACGAACTGGGCGGACGGTGGGGTTCTTGCTCCAGTGCAGGAGCAGGGGAGGGAAAAAGTCAATTTTTTTTTTTTTTTGGGGAGGGGGTTGATTGTTGGGATTTTTTTTTCCGCCGCTTTTCGCTGCCGTGGGAAGCCTCCGGCGCGGCCAGCCCCGCGCACACATGATGTCAATTAGGGTTGAGCCGGCCTTGGCACCACCAGGACGGGGTGGGACATGGCCAGGGAGGACGGGGGGGAGCAGTTTGTGGCCAGGGTCTTTGTCAGAGAGCTCCCCAGTAACGCCAGGGCTCCGTGGGGAGCCTGGGCCCGGCGGGGTTTGCAAGAGCGTTTTGGGATCAATGGGTTGAGGCTGTAGGATAAAAATGTTTGGGATTTTTACTTTCCCTGCTGTTGTCCAGGAGCTCACTGAGGGATTTCTGGTGGTGGGCAGAGAGATAATGGTGCGACTGCTCCGCCAGTTCAGAAACCAACCAAAGGTGAGGTCATCTCAGCCTCCTTGTGCCCTTTGGTGACACATCCTGAGCCAGAGAGCCTCGGTTTCCACCTGGAAACAGCCAAGGACACCTTGCAAACCCCAAAATTGCCCCTCTTTGCCAGCTTTTGTCATGGAGTCATGGAATGGGTTGGGTGGGAGGGAATTTAAATTCCATCCCATTCTCACCCCAACCATGGGCAGGGACACCTCCCACCGTCCCAGGTGGATCCAAGCCCCAATGTCCAACCTGGCCCTGGACACTCCTAAATCCCGAGTTATTGCTGGTTGGGATGTTCATGGAATGGTTTGGGGTGGGAAGAGACCTTAAATCCCATCCAGTGCCACCCCCTCCCACCATCCCAGGTGGATCCAACCCGGCCTTGGGCACTGCCAGGGATCCAGGGGCAGCCCCAGCCAAGCTGGGAATTCCAGCCCAGCCAGGAATTGCTGCCCAAGCTCCCAGCCCAAGCTCCCCTTGCCCAGTGGGAAGCCATTCCCTGTCTCCTGTCCCTGCAGCCCTTGTCCCCAGCCCCTCTCCAGCTCTCCTGGAGCCCCTGCAGGCCCTGCCAGGGGCTCCCAGCTCTCCCTGGAGCCTTCCCTTCTCCAGGGGAACATTCCCAGCTCTCCCAGCCTGGCTTCTTGGGAATTCTTCATTCCCTGAATTGGTTTGGTTGCTCAGCTCTGCTCCATCAATGGTTGATCAGTTTTTCTGGTTGATCAGCGGTGCTCCCCACAGTCCTTTCCTCGCTCTGATTTCCCATCAGTGTGAGCGAGCAAACCCTGGCTCACGGATTTGGTTCGCTCCAAGGCTTATCCCAGAGATATATATATTTTTTTTTTAGGCAGAAACAATGGATTTGAGTCTCTGGATGACTTCTGAGGGGTCTGGGAAAGGTAACTCAGACAGCCAAGCCTCTTGCCAGCAAACCTCCATCAATTATTGACTCCGCTCCTCTCCCTGCCGGCTTTGGAGAGCTCAGCAGATCAAAGGGACCCCTTGGCTTGGGAAGAGGGGCCGTGAACTGCTGGGAATGCCGCTGGAAAACCCAACCTTGCCATGTGTTTTGTTCTGGGAAGGCCGGGGGACAGCGGGGTCACGGCTCCGGGACGGAGATCCTTCGGAGCATTCGTCGCCCGGGGGGATCCAACATTGGAACTCCCAGTGCCCCCTCAAAAAACCCAGCTGTTACCATTTCCCCAGTGTTCTCTGCTGCCTTGATGTCCTGGTTTGGAAAGACAGGGATCTGCCAGGGAAAGCTGGAGTTTCCCTTGGAATGGAGAATGTAAACCCCTCACCCCCTCCAAATGATCATTTTGCAATTAAGGGACTTTCAGGCAAAGATTTGGGAATGGGAATAACAGTTCTTTACTGGGAATGTTAACAATACAAATGGAGTAGAAAAACAAAACCACCCAACCAAACCAGCAAACAAACAAAACAACAATTTTGGAGAACCCTGACAGAGTCAGAGCTCCAACCTGACACCCTGTTGGTCAGGGGGTTGGGAGCAGCCCCACAGTGAGTCCTGCTGGAGTGGCAGAGGTGGTTCTGGTGGGGCAGAGATGATCCTGTAGAACCAGGGTCCAGGGGTGGTGAGAAGGGTCCAGGGAGAGTGAGAAGGGTCCAGGGATGGTGAGAAGGGTCCAGGGGTGGTGAGAAGGGTCCAGGGATGGTGAGAAGGGTCCAGGGAGAGTGAGAAGGGTCCAGTGGTGGTGAGAAGGGTCCAGGGGTGGTGAGAAGGGTTCAGTCTTCCTCTGGGAATCTGATGGAACCAGATCCCTGGTGTTCCTGAGTCTGTTTTTATCCAGGTAGGAATGGTTGGCTCCTCTCGTGATACGACACAAAAGAAACGGCACTCACGAGCTGAGACATCCAAGGCAAAAAAGGGAACTTTACTTACAGACCTCGACATTTATAGAATTCCAACAGTGACCATGGATTGGAGGATGAAAATTGTCCTCTCCAACCACACTGGTCAACCCAACAGCCCATCAACTCTCTCCTCCTCCAGGAAGGAACGTGAAACAATCGTTGTTTACGTGAAAAGTTGCATTTTCTCCATTACAAAAATGGAGAAAGAACTTTAGAAGAATCAGGGCAACAGGCTCCACCCCCCAACACTGGGTGGAGCATCTCCCACTGGGATGATGGAATGTGTCCTGTCCTTGGTGAGCCTTCATGGCCCAGCAGCAGCAGAATCACAGAATCACAGAATTTTTAGGTTGGAAGAGACCTTCTAGATCATCCAGTCCAACCCAGCTCTAACACCTCAACCAGACCATGGCACCCAGTGCCACATCCAGGCTTTTGTTAAACACCTCCAGGGATGGTGACTCCACCACTTCCCTGAGCAGGCCATTCCAATGCTTTATCACTCTTTCTGTGAAAAACTTTTCCCTGATATCCAACCTGGATTTCCCTTGGTGCAGCTTGAGACTGTGTCCTCTCCTTCTGTCAGTGCTGCCTGGAGAGAGAGACCAACCCCCAACTGACCACAACCACCTCTCAGGGAGTTGTAGAGAGTGATAAGATCACCTCTGAGTCTCCTTTTCTCCAGGCTGAACAACCCCAGCTCCCTCAGCCGTTCCCTACAGGGTTTGTGTTCCAAGCCCTTCAGCAGCCTCGGGGCCTCCTCTGGACGGGATTGAGCATCTCAGTGTCCATCCTGAGCTGAGGGGCCAGAGCTGGACACTGCACTCAATGTCCATCCTGAGCTGAGGGGCCAGAGCTGGACACTGCACTCAGTGTCCGTCCTGAACTGAGGGGCCAGAGCTGGACACTGCACTCAATGTCCATCCTGGGACACCCAGAGCTGGACACTGCACTCAATGTCCATCCTGGGACACCCAGAGCTGGACACTGCACTCAATGTCCATCCTGAACTGACCACCCAGAGCTGGACACTGCACTCAATGTCCTTCCTAAAGATATCCCCCGGAGGGAGGACAGGTGGTGAGAGAGGTGAGAACCACTGCCCCACCTGGTTTTATCAGCTGGCCTGTAGCCCTGGTTGGTGCCTGAAATGTTCTGTTTTCTCTGAAACCCTTTTCCAGAGAGTTCTCTGTCAACAGGAGACACGTTTTCCTGACTGTGACCTTTGTTCACATTCCTTTCCCTAGGAGGGACTTTTCCTTGCTGTCCCTCTGGCTTGACCAGTGTGATTGAAGAAGTTTGTCTTTCTTTCACCCATTGGGTTGTCCTCTGTGGAACAGGATAAAAGGGAAGAAATTCCCAGAAGTAAACAAAGCCATTGCCAGCCTGCTGAAGTGGGAGTCAGTGTCGCTGTGGTCTTTAGCAGCGTCACTGACCCCTTGCCTGAAGGCATCTGCCCCTCTTCCCCTGGAGTTATGGGATAAAGGAAAAAAACATCTCCCCAGATGGAACAGAACACACCTTTTGGGTTCCATAACCCAGGACGCCCTGGCAATTCCCAAACCCGGTGAAGCCAAGCAGGCGAGGATGAGGATGATGAGGGTGAGGGTTGAAGAAAGGGTTCCTTGGTTCCTCGCCCTCTTCCCGCTCCGCCGGTGGAATTCCTTGACGGAATTGATGGCGCAGTGGAGCTCAGGTGATTTTTTTTTTTTTTTTTTTTTTTTTTTTTTTTTTTTTTTTTTTTATGTGTTGTTTGGATCCCGTTTTGGGATGATTCATCCCTCCGGAGCGTTGCAGCTGTTGGGGCTCTGGAGGAGTTTGGCTTCACCTCTCGTGCTTTGCAGTATTAATAACCCTCCCTGTCCCTGAGTGCAATTCCGAGGTTTTTTTCCTCCCCCCAAAAAAACCGATTTTTTTGGGAATGAGAAACCCTGCAAAATTATTAATGGGTGTCCCAGAGCCACTCTTGGTGGTGGTGCTCCCAACCACGAGTTTGGAAAGGGGAGAATGAAGCCAAAAACGGATGGAAAATGGGAATGTGAGGCAGGAGAGCAATTTTAGTATTAATAAGTATTAATGAACTGCAAAGGTCATTAAGCCTCCACAGGGAGGGGTTGGGAGGACCCAAGGAATCTTTTTTGGGAATTATTGCTGCTCCATGATAATGCCCTTGGCTGTAGGGATTGCCCTGTAAAAGAATAAAAAAAAAAAAAAAAAAAAGAAAAAGAAAAAAAACCCCAAAAAACAAACAAAAAAGAAAAACAATCAAACAAACAAAAACAAACAAAACCCAAAAAACCCAAACAGACAAACAAAAAACCAGGAAAAGGGAGAGACAAATGAGAAAATCATGAAAAATGGAAAAAAGGAGAAGGGAAAGAAAAGGAAAAGAGGGGGGAAGTGAAAAAAGGATGGAATGAAAAGAGAAAAAAAAGGGGGAAAATGATAAAAAGGAGGAAAAAGAAAAAGAAGGGGAGGAAAAGGGGAGGAAATGAGAAAAGAGGGAAGGAAAAAAGGGAAAAGAAAGGAAGAAAAAAAGGGAGATAAAAATGGGGGAAGGAAGAAAAAGGGAGGGGAAGGAAAAAGGGGGAAATGAAAAAAGGGGGGAAGGAAAAAAAAGGGGGAAGATAAAAAGGAGAAAAAAGAGAGAAAATAGAAAAAAGGGAAAAGGGAGAAAAAGGAAAAAATGGAAAGGAAGAAAAAAGGGGCAGAAAAAGAGAAAGGGGGGAAGGAAAATCAAGATATAAAGGAAAAAAAGGAAAAAGAAAAATAGAATGCAGGAGACAAAAATAGACCCCGCCAAAAAAAAGAAAAAAGAGGGGAAAAAAAAATAAAGCAAACCAGAAAGGGAGGAGGAAAAAAGATGGGGAAAACAGGAAGAAAAGGGGAAAATGGGATGATCTTGAAGTTCCCTGCCATCCCAAACCATTCCATGATCCTCCAAACCAGGCAGGAGACGTTCGGCACCTTTTGGCCCAGGGCACCCGAGGCAGTGCACAAACCCTATCCCTGTGTTTGTCCCTGCAAATCCCTGCGTTTTCCCTACAAATCCCAGCATTTTCCCTACAAACCCCTGCATTTTCCCCTCCAAACCCCTGCATTTTCCCCTCCAAATCCCTGCATTTTCCCCTCCAAACCTCTGCATTTTCCTCTCCAAACCCCTGCATTTCCCCCTCCAAACCCCTGCATTTTCCCTTCCAAACCCCTGCATTTTCCCTTCCAAACCCCTGCATTTTCCCTTCCAAACCCCTGCATTTTCCCTTCCAAATCCCTGCATTTTCCCCTCCAAACCCTGCATTTCCCCCTCCAAACCCCTGCATTTTCCCTTCCAAACCCCTGCATTTTCCCCTCCAAACCCCTGCATTTTCCACTCCAAACCCCTGCATTTTCCCTCCAAATCCCTGCATTTTCCACTCCAAACCCCTGCATTTTCCCCTCCAAACCCCTGCATTTTCCCTCCAAATCCCTGCATTTTCCACTCCAAACCCCTGCATTTTCCCTCCAAATCCCTGCATTTTCCCCTCCAAACCCCTGCATTTTCCCCTCCAAACCCCTGCATTTTCCCCTCCAAACCCCTGCATTTTCCCCTCCAAACCCCTGCATTTTCCCTTACAAATCCCTGCATTTTTCCCCTCCAAACCCCTGCATTTTCCCTACAAACCCCTGCATTTTCCCCATCCAAACCCCTGCATTTTCCCCTCCAAACCCCTGCATTTTCCCCATCCAAACCCCTGCATTTTCCCCATCCAAACCCCTGCATTTTCCCCTCCAAACCCCTGCATTTTCCCCTCCAAACCCCCTGCATTTTCCCCTACAAACCCCTGCATTTTCCCTACAAACCCCTGCATTTTCCCCTCCAAACCCCTGCATTTCCCCATCCAAACCCCTGCATTTTCCCCTCCATGTCCCTGCATTTTCCCTCCAAACCCCTGCATTTTCCCCTCCAAACCCCTGCATTTCCCCATCCAAACCCCTGCATTTTCCCCTCCATGTCCCTGCATTTTCCCTCCAAACCCCTGCATTTTCCCCCTCCAAACCCCCTGCACTTTCCCCTCCAAACCCCTGCATTTTCCCCTCCAAACCCCTGCATTTTCCCTACAAACCCCTGCATTTCCCCTCCAAATCCCTGCATTTTCCCCTCCAAACCCCTGCCTCATTCTCTGGGAGGGAGCTGCCAGCAGGAGCTCCACTCCACGTGTTCCTCTGGCTCCGGGAAGGGGACGAGTGGAATTTCGGATGCCGAGAGCCCCCATTGTCAGGATTCCCAAATCCAGCATGCGCTGGCCTCAGGGAAAAAGTCAATTTTTTATTCCTTCAATTAAAGCCCCACAGAAACACCCAACAGTTGAGGAACTCAGCCTCGCAGGTGTCGATAAACTGGGTTTTTCTAGGCTGGGGTTTTAGATTTTGGGGGTTTTAGAGCTGCTGTAGGTTTGTCTTTGGGGTCGTGGTTGGGTTCTGGGCACCTTTCTAAGAGATGGGAGTCGTGGCCCTTAAACTCTGCCTGGCCCCAAAGCTTTGCTGACAGAAATTTTTGTCCCCCCTTGGACAAAAAGGGAGGAGGGGAGAAGAAAAAATCCCGAAAAGTGCAGCAGGTGAGGTTGTGTGGAGGTGAAAAGAGGCTGAAAAGTGGGAATGGGGCTGGGATAAAGCCGGTGGTGGCTCAGGAGGAGCAGAGCAGGAGGGCCAGGATGTCCTTAGACAAAAAAAAAAAAAAGAAGTGAAAAGGGATATTTAGGGAAGTAAGGATGAGAATAAAATTGGGAATACCCCTCCAAGGGAAGAGTTTTGTGTTTGCCAGGGAGCCAGCTTGCAATTCCCATTCCAGGATTCCATGAAATCGAAGGGAAGCGTCAGCCACCGCCGATTTGTATCCGTGAGGGGGAAGGAGCTGGAAAACTGAGCTGGAATTTGCTCCGTGGCCATAGGGGGTTGTCCCAGCACTGGGTGTCACATCTGGCACCCTGACACCGCTTCTGAGGCGCCAGAAAATTTCCAGGGGAAAAAAACCAAGAGAAAATTTCCAGAGGAAAAACCATCTCTGGAAGGTGACTTGTGCCCTAAAGCAGTGTTTGATAATCCTTAAAGGGAAAAAAAAAATAAATCCATTTACAGAGCTGAGAAGAAGGAAGAGGTTTATTTACATAAAGTTATTTAAGTTTTCTGCTGCAAAATTCCCGGTTTTTATATATTCCTAAATATTCCAGAAAACTCAGGCAGGGTTGAAGTGATTTGCTCCAAGTCCCAGTTTTAGGCTCTGATGAGAAACTGTCGAGAAATCCAGGGGTTTTGTGGTTTATCCTTAAAAATCCTTGGAAAACACCTATTTCCAATCCTTATCCGTGCATTGAAGAGGTTTAGGGTGAAGTTTTCCTGGAAATTGATTTTTAGCCCTGGATGTTCTCGGGTTTTTTGGGTGCTGTGGGTGGGATTGCTGGTGGAGCAGGTGAGTGGTGAGATCCCATGGGATGCTCCGTGGGGATTCCTTGAGGCCACCTTGCCATAAAAACTCCTGGATTGAAGGCTCAGATCCACCTTGTGGGGTTTCCTCAGCCCGGGATGCGACCCGGAGTCTCCAGGTCTCCCTACAAGGGTGCAAATGTATTGATTCTGTGTTAGGTTTTGGTTTTAGGGGAAATTTCTCCATGGAAAAACTCTCCATGGAAAAGGTTCTCCGGCCCGGGGCAGTGGTGGGTTCCAAATCCCTGTGGATGTGGCACTTGGGAACGTGGTTTAATGGTGGGATTGGCACTTCTGGGGAACTCGACCGTCTCAAAAACCTTTTCCTACCTTGGTGGTTCCACAATTCTCTGGAATTATTTGGCAGGGCCAAATCCTTGGGATTCCCTTCAACAATCCCGTTCTGCCCTGCATCAAGGAGGATGTTTTGTCTGGGAAGAGGATTTTTCGGTTGTTTTAGCAAGATTTTTTTTTTTTTAAAGAAAGTGAAAAAGAGAGCCTGGTGTCTTCTGGAGGCCCCTTGTGAGGTTTTGTGGATCTGCTGCCTTGAGCTTGGTTTGTGCTGGGTGAGCTCCTCTTCTGAGTGCTGGGAATAGAGGAACTCTTTGGTTTCCCCCTGGAATTGAAAGCCCTGGGAACGGCTGAGTAACCAACTGTGCTGGTTTGAAAGCAAAACCAGTGAGACTCCCAGTCAGAGATACAATTTAATAGAAGAAGAGAGGAAAAAAGGTAAAATAAAATAAATGGAACAATACAACCTGACACCCTGTTGGTCAGGGTGTTTGAAGCAGTCCGGAAATCCTCCTGGAGAGGCAGATGTGGTTCCGCTGGAGCAGAGATGATCCTGAGAGAGAGAAGGGTCCAGGGATGATGAGAAGGGTCCAGTGATGGTGAGAAGGGTCCAGGGATGGTGAGAAGGGTCCAGGGATGGTGAGAAGGGTCCAGGGGTGGTGAGAAGGGTTCAGTGGTGGTGAGAAAGGTCCAGTGATGGTGAGAAGGGTCCAGGGATGGTGAGAAGGGTCCAGGGGTGGTGAGAAGGGTCCAGTGATGGTGAGATGGGTCCAGGGGTGGTGAGAAGGGTCCAGGGATGGTGAGAAGAGTCCAGGGATGGTGAGAAGGGTCCAGGGATGGTGAGAAGGGTCCAGTCTTCCTCCAGGAATCCAGTGGAACCAGATGAGATGTTCTTGTCCAAGCAGTGATTCCGTCTGGTAGCTCTTGTCTCCTCTGGGAGTCCAGTGGATAAAAGCTCCCTGTGATGTCTCCAACCCTGGATTCTATCCAGGTGGGAATGCTTGGCTCCTCCCCCTGGGCGGAGCATCTCCCAATGGGATGATCCCATTCCATGAGTCATGCAAATGGGTCCTTGATGGCCCATTAAACAGGGATAGTGGGAGATGTCCCTGCCCATGGATGGGCTGGAATTTGGGCTTTAAGGTCCCTTCCAGCCCAAACCATCCCATGATTCCATATTATCCCCCACAGGGAGGACTTTAGGCTCTTCTGGAAGTTCCAAATCCAATCCCCTTTTCTCCGGAGCCGTGGGACACGTCCCTGCCTTTGCTGTTGATTTCTTGCCCCGGCCAAGCAGGACCCGGCTCCTGATCCTCTCTTCCAACTTCCAAACCCCATGGCTCATCTCCTCCTGCTATAATCCCAATGTAAGGAACACCACTGGTTATCCAGAGCAGCTGGGGCTGCCCCTGGATCCCTGGCAGTGTCCAAGGCCGGGTTGGACACTGGAGCTTGGAGCACCTGGGACAGTGGGAGGTGTCCCTGCCCATGGATGGGGTGGAATTTGGGCTTTAAGGTCTCTTCCAGCCCAAACCATTCCAGGATTCCATATCGTCCCCCACAGGGAGGACTTCAGGGTCTTCTGGAAGTTCCAAATCCAATCCCCTTTTCTCCGGAGCCGTGGGACACATCCCTGCCTTTGCTGTTCATTTCTTGCCCCGGCCAAGCAGGACCTGGCTCCTGATCCTCTTTCCCAACTTCCAAACCCCACGGCTGGAGCAGCCTGGGACAGTGGGATGTGTCCCTGCCCATGGATGGGGTGGAATTTGGGCTTTAAGGTCTCTTCCAGCCCAAACCATCCCATGATTCCATATTATCCCCCACAGGGAGGATCTTAGGCTCCTCTGGAAGTTCCAAATCCAATCCCCTTTTCTCCAGAGCCGTGGGACACATCCCTGCCTTTGCTGTTGATTTCTTGCCCTGGCCAAGCAGGACCTGGCTCCTGATCCTCTCTTCCAACTTCCAAACCCCACAGCTCATCTCCTCCTCCTGCTTCCATCCCTCCTGCCTCCCGCTTTGCTGGACACTTCCCCATCCCTCCATCCTCACATTCCCTCTCCCTCCCTGGCTCCGAGCGCCCGGAGAAGGAAACAAATGGTGCAGAAAGAACTTTTCCCTGCCTCCCAATTCCCCCTGGGACCCACCACCACCCCCCACCCCGACCTCCTGCCTGGGATATAATTAATGCTGCCATTGTTCTCCTCGGTTTGTATATTTAGATGGCCTTTTTGTTTAAAGCTGATTCCTCGCTGGCTCCTTGGAATATCTCTCTCTCTCTCTCTCCGGGGAGGGAGAAATGGATGATGATATTCCAACAGCGGCTGGGCCACAATGTGGGCTAAATAAACAACGCTGGCTCAAAAAAAAAAAAAAAAAATTAAAAAACTCCATAAAGGCCCCTTTGTCCTGCTGGATGGACGGATGGATGGATGGATGGATGGCAAAAAAAAAAAAAAAAAGAAAAAAAAAAAAAAGGAGAGAGGGGGGTGGAAAAACTCTCCCAGAAGGATGGTGGGGGAGTGAAACTTATCTGGGAGATCTGCCCCTCGCTCCGATTGTCCCGGGAAGTGCCCTAAATTAAACACTTCCACCCTTCAGTGCTCACCTCCAACCGGAGGGGATGGGGCTGGAGGATTCCCGGGATAATGGGCTGCAGACGGATATCGATTAACTGACAGCGCTGCCCGCTGGCAGCATTGATCCTGGCTCGGGGCCGGGCCCCGGCGGGGGGCTGGGGCTCGGTTATCCAGCTTTAATGATCGCCTTTCCATCCCGTTTGTATTCCAGAGGCTGGGAGTCCTCCCGGCTGCGTCTCTGAGCCGCGAGGCACAGGGAAAGGAACTCAAATCCTGGTTTTTGGAGGAGATCTCTCCTCCAAAAAGAGTGTTTTAAATCCCCCTCCCCAGGGTGATCTGGGCTTCACCTGTGCTCAGAGCAGGGAAGATTCCTTCCCTTCAGCTTCCAAGGATGCTCCAAGGGTGGCTCAGGTCCTCGTCCTTATCCTAAATCCTTATCCTTATCCTCGTCCTTATCCCTTCAGCTTCCAAGGATGCTCCAAGGATGGTTCAAGTCCTCGTCCTTATCCTAAATCCTTATCCTTATCCTCGTCCTTATCCTTATTCCTAAATTAGTTTAGGAATAACTCCAGCCTTGCCCAGGTTCCCAGTGACTTCTTTCAGACAAATTAGGGATTTTACCGGTTTTTTTCCCTCAATCCTGAGGTTTGCAGCTCCCTGGTGTCAGTGGGAGCTCCACCAGCACGGACCCGCTCATGTTTTGTTTTGTTTTGTTTTTTTAATTTCTCCTTTACCTGGTTCTGGCTTTATTTTTTTTTTAATTACTCCTTGGCCTGGTTCTATTTTAACTTTTTTAATTACTCCTTGGCCCGGTTCTATTTTAACTTTTTTAATTACTCCTTGGCCCGGTTCTATTTTAATTTTTTTTAAGCCCCTTTCCTTGACCTTGTCCTGTTTTAATTTCTCGGTCTCTCCTTTGGCCTCCATTCCTGGTGGGAATGGGGCCATTCCATGGAGCTGTGAGGTGGTGACAGCCAGCTGTTCCAGGGAGGTGCCGGTGGTGGCACTGGTGGCACTTCCATCAGGGAAACTCTTGGAACCTTGTCAGCCTCGGGGACTCATCCTGAGGAGGAGCAAATCTCAGTTAATTACTGATAATTAATAATTGGGTAAAGCAATGTTGCCGTGGATGAGTGCAGGAATTCCAGGCAGGAGATAACGCTGGTTTTGGGTGCTGGGCTCACGGCTCCGGAGCTGGAATTGTCTTGGGAATGTCCTCCCGGCGCTGGGGGATCGGGGAATAAACCCAGGGAATAAAATCTGGGATAGGGATAGAAGAAATATCGGGCTTAAAAAAACGTTGGGTGGGAATCACAGCGGAATCTGCGGGGCCAAAGGGGTCGTGAAATCCAGATGGGTGGTCAGGAATGGGGAGTTTGGGAACGGCTGGGAAAGGCTTTGGAATGGGGGGATTGGGGATGGCTGGGAAGGGTGAGGAATGGGGAGCTGGGAATAGCTGGGAGGGCTTTGGAATGGTGGTTTGGGAATGGCAGTTTAGGAATGGCTGGGAAGGCAGAGGAATGGGGAGCTGGGAATGTCTGGGAAGGCTTTGGAATGACAAGTTTGGGAATGGCTGGAAAGGCTTTGGAATGACAAGTCTGGGAATGTCTGGGAAAGTTTTGGAATGACAAGTTTGGGAATGGCTGGAAAGGCTTTGGAATGGGGGTTTGGGAATGGCTGGGAAGGCTTTGGAATGGCAGTTTGGGAATGGCTGGGAAGGCTTTGGAATGACAAGTCTGGGAATGTCTGGGAAAGTTTTGGAATGACAAGTTTGGGAGTGTCTGGGAAGGCTTTGGAATGGGGGTTTGGGAATGGCTGGGAAGGCTTTGGAATGGCAGTTTGGGAATGGCTGGGAAGGCTTTGGAATTACAAGTTTGGGAATGGCTGGGAAGGCAGAGGAATGGGGAGCTGGGAATGGCTGGGAAGGATGAGGAATGGTAAGCTTGGGAATGGCTGGTAAGGCTTTGGAATTACAAGTTTGGGAATGGCTGGGAAGGCCTTGGAATGGCAAGTTTGGGAATGGTGAGGAATGGTGGTTTGGGAATGGCTGGAAAGGCTTTGGAATGACAAGTTTGGGAATGGCTGGAAAGGCTGCACAGGAGGAACGTGGCTGAGGGAGGAGGTGAGGAGGGAATTGTTGAACGGAGCTGCAGCAGGGAGCACCCCTGGGATGGGGTTTGTTGCTCCTGTCCTTGTCAAGAATCCAAATCTTGCAGGATTTGGATCCGAAATTGGAAAAATTGTTCTTGTCTCTCAGCATTCCGTGGGGAAAACGCGGGGAAAACGGGATTTCCGTGGGGAAAGCAGCTTCAGTTTCGGGGATCACTCTGCAGGCCGCGGGAATGGTGCTCCCGAGGAGTTAACAAAGTTAAACGGGATTTAAAAAATATATTTTGGGAAGATTCTGGATGATTCCAGGCCTCACACCTTGGGAATGGGTGGAATTGTTAACCGGGAACAACGTCTTTGTGCCCGAGTTGTCCGTTTTCACAGGGATGCTGATTTTTTTGTCTTTCTGCCTTTACTGAGGGCTGAAATGTTGGAGGGGTTTGAGATGGCTGTAGGGACAGATGTGGGGATTTATGGACATTTAGATATAAACAGATGCAGGTGAATAATATAAAATATAAATATAAATAGATATATTTATATCTAATATTAGATATATATAATATATAATATATATATATAAATATATATAAAATTTTATATATTATATATAATTACATAATATATATAATATGTATTCTATTATATATATAATATAACAGATATATTATATCTAATATAGATAAATATATATAAATAAATATAAATATATAATAAATATATAATAAATATATAATAAATATATAATAAATATATAATGAATAAATAAAATACATTAATAAATAAATATAAAATATAAATAAAATATAAAATCTGTGGGCTGTGGTGCCCCCCATCTCAGTGCAGGGCTGATTGAACCGGAGAGGAGAGAAATGTTTCTCTCCTTCCCCATCTCCTTCCATCATCCCCATCCCTCATTTCCCTCCTCTTCCATCAGGAATTGCTCTTCCCGTTCTTTTATTCCTCAACAGTGGGGAGCCCAGTTACACCAGTTCACTCTGCTCCAGCAACTGGGAAAAAAAGATGGGATGGGATGGGATCCATGGGATGGGATGGGTTGGGATGGAATGTGATGGTGGTTCTGGAAGAGGGTTTGGATGATGACGGCTGAACTTGGGGGGTTTAGGATGGGGAAAACTCCTCTGGGATCATGGAAGCCTCGTAATGAATACTTCCCACCATCCCAGGTGGATCCAACCCGGCCTTGGGCACTGCCAGGGATCCAGGGGCAGCCCCAGCCAAGCTGGGAATTCCAGCCCAGCCAGGAATTCCTGCCCAAGCTCCCAGCCCAAGCTCCCCTTGCCCAGTGGGAAGCCATTCCCTGTCTCCTGTCCCTGCAGCCCTTGTCCCCAGCCCCTCTCCAGCTCTCCTGGAGTCCCTGCAGGCCCTGCCAGGGGCTCCCAGCTCTCCCTGGAGCCTTCCCTTCTCCAGGGGAACATTCCCAGCTCTCCCAGTCTGGCTCCAGAGGGAAGATGCTCCACTCTTCCCGACCCTTCTCTGGACTCTCTCCTTGTCCTTCCTGTGTTAAGGACACCAGACCTGGACATGGAATTCCAGGTGGGGTCTCAGGAGAGCGGGATCATCCCATCCTGGTCGGAGTTTTCCAGCAGGCACATTGGGCTGGTGGTGCCACTGCTCCAGGACGTCCTTCCCAGCCCCATTCCAACAGATACCCAAATTCCAGCTGGGAACACCATTCCGCTTCCCCTCCCCAACATCATCCAAAACTTCAGCCTCAGCCCCACGTCCGACCCCGGCACTTCTGAGGGGTTTTGGTGGCTCCTAAAAACCTCCAAATTCCCTCTGGGGAAGCAGCTCCAGGGGCACCCTGGGCTCTGATCCCAAACATTTCCCTGCTCCCGGAGCCATCCCTGGCAGCCAGCGCCAGGGATTCCCAGTTAACAAGGAAAACAGGACGGCTCCCTCCCTCCCAGGGGCAGGGATTAGAAAAACTGAGCAACAGGGCCGAGGAAAAGCCTGGAGGGAGAGAGCGGAGTGGTAACAAAGGAGAGGAGAGGAAGAATAACAAGTGTGGATCCCAAAAAGCAGCGGGGAGGGAAGAGGTTTCCAAGAGGCAGAGGCAGCCGGGTTGGATTGCTGAGGATGAGCAGCAGATTTGCTTCTGGGTGTCTTTTTCAGTCTGTTTTACAAAATTTTCAAGTATTTTTCCGTATTTTTTTTCCAGTGTTTTTCACTATTTTATAAAATTTTAACTTTTTTTTTCCAATATTTTTTTTCAATATTTTTCAATATTTATTTTTTCAATTTTTTCAATATTTATTTTTTCAATTTTTTTCAATATTTATTTTTTCAATGCTTTTCAATATCTTACAGTATTTTAGCTTTTTTCCCCCATATTTTTTTCTATTTTTGTTTTCCGATATTTTTTTGTATTTTTTGAGTATTTTTCAATATTTTTTCAATTTTTTTTTTTTTCCCAATAATTCAAAATATCTGAAGTGAGAAACATTGCTGTCCTGGGAATGATATCCATAGGGAATCTGGTCTCATTCCCCTTCCCTTCCCTTCCCTTCCCTTCCCTTCCCTTCCCTTCCCTTCCCTTCCCTTCCCTTCCCTTCCCTTCCCTTCCCTTCCCTTCCCTTCCCTTCCCTTCCCTTCCCTTCCCTTCCCTTCCCCTTTGGATTTTAGGGAAAGGATTGACCCTTTTGGGTACTAAACCAAATTAAAAATATCCAGCAATTCCTCCTTTTCCTGAGGAATTAACCCATAAAGGAAGGAGCTGGGAAGGCTGGGGAGCGCCTCATCCACCAGATCCACCTTTCATCCCCAAAATCCCTGGAATCCTTAGGTTGGGAAAGCCCTCCAAGGCCACCAAACCCAACTTTGGGATGGCGAGGGGAGGGATGCAGGAGCAATCCTGAGTGGTGGAAGGAGCTGCTGAACTCTGGGAAGAGCAATTCCCAGAGGAATTCCAAGGTGGCAGGAGATCCCATCCCTGCCCTCCCCGAGCGTCCTTCCCTCTCCAGGCGTCCTTTCCCGGCCGAAGCAGAAACACATGGAGGCTCCCTGCCCGGATTCCAGGTTAATTCCAGGAACAAGGCCGCTCCCCTCAGACCTTCTGTGCACAAAAGGCAGAAAATCCAATTGTGAGCTCCCAGCCCAGCCGTGGGGGGCAGAGAAAGCAGAGATGGGAGCCTGGCAGGGAGCAGGGAGGATTCCTTCCCTTCCAATTCCGTAAAGCTCAGAGGGTGGCTCAGGTCCTGGGCCGTAATTTCAGTGACTCCTTTCAGACGAATTAGGGATTTTGGCTTTTTTTTCCCCTGCTGATTTCAAGGAAGCTGTTCCTAAAAAAACAAAAAAAACCCAAAAAACCCACAAAAAAAACCAAAATAAACCCCCCCCCAAAAAAAAAACCAAAAAAAAAAAAAAACCAAAAAAACCCACAAACCCCCCCCAAAAAAACCCCAAAAAAACCAAAAAAAAAAAAAACCCAAAACAAAACAAAAAAAACACACAAAAAAACAAAAAAAACCACAAAAAACGAACAAACAAACAAACACAAACTGCTAACCGTTCCTAAAAAAATCCCATTAAAAATGGGGTTCATCCACGTTCTGATCCTAGATCTTAATTTCTGCTAATTATTGCAATAAATCCCTCTCAGTGGGCTGAGGCTGCATCTCTCCAGGGAGAGCAGCACCTTCTCAGCTCTCTGAATGAGCTGGGCTCCAAATCCTTAAACCTGCAGGGATCTGTGTGGGAAGGGACTGGGAGCAGCCCTGGGAGAGAAGGGTTTGGGATGTTGTGGATGAGGCTGGAATGGCCCAGCTCAGATCCAACCCCAGGCCTGGGCTGATCCCAAAGGAAAGGTGGGAATTGTGTCCCTGTGCCCCCCGAGGTGAGACCCCCCCCTGCAGAGCTGCCCCAGCCCTGGGGCCAAGAGCAGAAGGACGTGGAGCTGCTGGAGAGAGTCCAGAGGAGCCCCGGAGCTGCTGCAGGGCTGGAGCCCCTCTGCTCTGGAGCCAGCCTGGGAGAGCTGGGAATGTTCCCCTGGAGAAGGGAAAGGCTCCAGGGAGAGCTGGGAGCCCCTGGCAGGGCCTGCAGGGGCTCCAGGAGAGCTGGAGAGGGGCTGGGGACAAGGGCTGCAGGGACAGGAGACAGGGAATGGCTTCCCACTGGGCAAGGGGAGCTTGGGCTGGGAGCTTGGGCAGCAATTCCTGGCTGGGCTGGAATTCCCAGCTTGGCTGGGGCTGCCCCTGGATCCCTGGCAGTGCCCAAGGCCGGGTTGGATCCACCTGGGATGGTGGGAGGGGGTGGCACTGGATGGGATTTAAGGTCCCTTCCATCCCAAATCATTCCAGGATTCTGGAGCCCCTCTGCTCTGGATCCAGGCTGGGAGAGCTGGGAATGTTCCCCTGGAGAAGGGAAGGCTCCAGGGAGAGCTGGGAGCCCCTGGCAGGGCCTGCAGGGGCCAGGAGCAGAAGGACATGGAGCTGCTGGGGAGAGCCCAGAGGAGCCCCAGAGCTGCTCCCAGTTTGGTTTTCACTGAGCACTTCTGTTATCTCGGGGCTTGGTGGCTTTTAGGTGCCCCAGGATGACGCTGGAAATCACCTCACCCTTAATTAATTCCCACAATTAATTTATTTCTGAACAAAGCTGCTGATTTTCAGCGTCTCTGAGATCCGATCTGGCTGTTATCTGCTCGCCTCTGTTTCTTAGGGTTTATTTCCTTTTTCTTTTTTTGTATTTCCTGGGCTTTATTTGCTCCTCTTGTATTTCCTGGAGCATTTCAGGGCTCGGCTCCCCCGAGGCATGGCTGAGAACCTCAGGGGGGTTCTCTGGGAGATGCCACGGAGCTGAATCCGGGTGGGAATCCAGTTCTGCTCCTGGGGAAAACAAGGGGCAGAGGAAGGAGGAACGGCCTCCGCTTGCACTGGGGATTTTGGGTTGGAATGAGGGAAATCCTTCACTGGAACTGCCCATGGAATTGATGGGATGTCCATCCATTCCTGCAGGGATTTAAATCCCTCTGGATGTGGCACTTGGGGACAGGGAGCAGCGGTGGCTGTGGCAGTGCAGGGGATGGTCGGACTGCGTGGCTTCTTCCACCCCAAACAATTCCCTGTTTCCATGACTTTTTAAAGCTTTTTAATTCGCTTTAAGATTTTATTTTTTTTTTAATTTGCTTTTCTTGCCCATCCCATTTTTTCCTGGCTGCTTTTGGCATCAGGCTGAGCAGAGGATTGAAAACCCTTTGGATTCCCACTTCCACTGACATCTCCTCCCTCCATCCACGAGGATTTTCCCTTTTTTCCCCCTCTGCGTTTTTTCCTGAACTCAGCATTCCCCTTGATCAGTCCCCACAACCAATTCCTCAAATATTCCTTATTTCCTGGCCTTCCTGGAGGATTTTTTTTTGGGGATTTAGGTGGGCAGAGGAGCAGCCCAGTGCCTCTTTGGAATGCAGGGAGATGCAGGAGGTCACGGAGGCGCAGCCTAAATAAGTGATGGGAATGTCATGAAAAATTCCTCTTGGAGCACAAGGAGAGTTCAGCACCTGCCAGCAGCTTGCTTGGCTTTTATTTATTTTTAATTTTTTCCTCTCTCTTTTCGAATTCCCTCTGTATTTTATTCATGTTGCTGAGCCCGGGCAGGCTCGGGGGGTGGGGTGGGGGTTTGGGGGGCTGTGCAGAAAACAGGGATTTTGATTCTTGTTTTTGTTCTTGTTTTTGTTTTTTTTTTTAAGGAAAAGAAAACAGGGATTTTTATTTTTATTTTTATTTTTATTTTTATTTTTATTTTTATTTTTATTTTTTATTTTTATTTTTATTTTTATTTTTTATATATATATATATATTTTTTTTTTTTTTAAGGAAAAAAGAGGATCAGACACAGAGAGGGGAGGCAGAAAGCCGGGAGAAAGCAGGAATGAGGAATGAGGCTGGGAGAGAGAGCCTCGTTAGCAGCAGGGAGGGGTGAGCAGCAGGAGAAAACAGGAATTGCTCCATTCCACGGAGCTTTTGGGGGGGTGGGGAGCTCCGTGCATTCCAGCTTTTCCTGGGGTTGGGCGCTGGGGATGCCCCAGCTGGATCTGCTGGAGGTGGGAAGCCCATCCCGTCCTTCCCAGGATCCCAGCAGAGCTCCAGGATCTCCAAAGCTCCCAGGCTCACCCAGGGGGGGAATCCCTGGTACTGGAAATGGAACCAGTGGAGCCTCTGGGACGGATGGAATTCCATCCCACACGGATCAGGAGATGGGAAGGGGCTGGGGCAGCCAGGCAGACTCTTCCCTGTGACTGTGACTTTCTGGGATAAGAGGCCTCTCTCCTTGTTTTTCCCAATGTGCTCAGACCCCACTCCTTCCCTGTGCCTGATTTTATGGATATCCAGGTGTTGTATCCATGTATCCTTTGATAGGGTCAGTCCTGAATCCAATGGCTTTGATGCATCCTTTCCTTTCCTTTCCTTTCCTTTCCTTTCCTTTCCTTTCCTTTCCTTTCCTTTCCTTTCCTTTCCTTTCCTTTCCTTTCCTTTCCTTTCCTTTCCTTTCCTTTCCTTTCCTTTCCTTTCCTTTCCTTTCCTTTCCTTTCCTTTCCTTTCCTTTTCCTTTCCTTTCCTTCCCTTCCCCTTCCCTTCCCTTCCCTTCCCTTCCCTTCCCTTCCCTTCCCTTCCCTTCCCTTCCCTTCCCTTCCCGTCCCGTCCCGTCCCGTCCCTTCCCTTTCCCTTTCCCTTTCCCTTTCCCTTTCCCTTTCCCTTTCCCTTTCCCTTTCCCTTTCCCTTTCCCTTTCCCTTTCCCTTTCCCTTTCCCTTTCCCGAACTTCCCTGAACTTCCCTTCCCTTTCTCCTTCTCCTTCTCCTTCTCCTTCTCCTTCTCCTTCTCCTTCTCCTTCTCCTTCTCCTTCTCCTTCCCCTTCCCCTTCCCCTTCCCCTTCCCCCTTCCCCTTCCCCTTCTTCTCCTCTCCCCTCTTTTCCTCCCTTTTCGCCTTTTCCCTTTCCCCTTTCCTCTTCCCTGGACCCTTGGAATTGAGGTTGGAATTTCTGACTCCCGGGAGAAGGATTTGGTGAGGATTTGGCATCTCAAAACCACGGGGAGAGCAGCCTGGACTGGCAGCTGGAACCCCCAGTGCCAGGCTGGCAGTTCCTGGACGGTTTTGCCATGGATTTTGCCCTTCCCTCCCATCCCCAGCTCCTTTCTCTGGGAGCAGCTTCTGGCTGTAACTTTAATCCTGCTTCTTTTTTTTTTTTTTTTTTTTTTTTTTTTAAATATTTCCTGAAATAATTCCTTTTTTTTTTTTTTGTCTTCTTTTTTTTTTTTTTTTGTGACTAACAATGACCTCAGCTGTTTGTTTAAGGAGTTCATAACCCCTCAGAAATGTTCCGAACAAACCCCAAGGAAGTTTCCAAGGAGCCCTGAGGTTTGGGAGCCTCTGGCATCCGATCAGGGGCTTCTGCTTTATGTTCCTATCAAACAACAAACGAAATCAAAAAAGGGGCGGGAGAAAATAAACAGGTTTTTGGGGTAAATAAAGACAAATTTATTTGTCTCCAACACCGCTGCTGGAGCTCAGGGAAGGGCCAGCAGACGGCTTGGCCCGGCCTCTGCTCCTTCCTGCCAGGAAAAGGCGCTGGGAAGGCGGGAATGAGGGAAGGGAACCGTGATGGAAACGCACGGAGCTCGGGTTTGGGGTGGAAAATGCCCTGGAAAGGGGGTCTGGCTCAGCCAGGCTGCTTAGGCTGGGGTTAAAGGTGAGCTGGGCCTGGGTGAGGTGGAATTGGCCGAGGGTGGAGGGGCTCTGCTGGCTTTGGAGCCTGGGTGGGATCCATGGCTCCGTCAGACCTGGAACCGGGAGCTCCGTGCCCAAATCCCGGGGACAGATCCCAGATCCCGGGGACAGATCCCTGATCCAGTGACTGATCCCTGATCCCAGTGACAGATCCCAGTGACTGATCCCTGATCCCAGTGACTGATCCCTGATCCCAGTGCCCAAATCCCGGTGACAGATCCCTGATCCCAGTGGCACATCCCTGATCCCAGTTCCCAAATCCCAGTGGCAGATCCTGATCCCAGTGCCCAAATCCTTGATCCCAGTGCCCAAATCCCGGGGACAGATCCCTGATCCCAGTGACTGATCCCTGATCCCAGTGACAGATCCCAATGACAGATCCCTGATCCCAGTGACAGATCCCTGATCCCAGGGACAGATCCCTGATCCCAGTGCCCAAATCCCAGGGACAGATCCCTGATCCCAGTGGCAGATCCCTGATCCCAGTGCCCAAATCCCAGTGAACATCCCTGATCCCAATGCCCAAATCCCAGTGACAGATCCCAGACTCTGGTACCCAGATCCAGGTGTCAGGTGAGGGTTCCATGGATGAGTTTGGATCTGCTTTGCTTTGGCAAATCCTCCTCTGAAATTCCATCTACATTAAATTTCTTTGGATTTTTTCATTACTATACCATTATTGTTTATTTCCTGACTTCCCTTTTCCCTTTTTTTTTCTTCATTTCCCTCTTGATTTTGAATTTATTTTCCCTTTTTCCCCATTCCCCTCTTTCCTTCTTTTCCCCCCTTTCATTTCTCTTTCTTTCATTTTCTCGTTGCTTTTTATTTTTTCATTTTCATTTTTCTTCTTTATTTTTGCTTCTGCCTTTTCCTTCTCGCTTTTCTTCTTCCTTTTACCTTCCTTTTTCTTTCTTTTCTCTCCTTTCTCTTTACTTTCCTTTTTCTTTCCTTTTTCTCCTTTCTCTTCACTTTTTCTTCCTTTCTCTTCACTTTTTCTTTCCTTTCTCTTCTTTCTTTTTACTTTTTCTTTCTTTTCTTTTTACTTTTCCTTTCTTTTCCCTTCTTTCTCTTTACTATCTCTCTTCTTTTCTCTTCTCTTCTCTTCTCTTATTCTTTTCTTTTCTTTTCTTTTCTTTTCTTTTCTTTTCTTTTCTTTTCTTTTCCCCCTTTTCCTTTATTTTCACTTTTCCTCCCTTTTCCCTCCTTCCACATTTACTCCAACCCCCCCTCCAGTGCAGTCTTCTCCCACTTCAAATTCCCCAAAAATTCTGGAAAACACCTTCCTTGGAGGTGCTGCTGATCTTCGGGGCAGGAGGAGCATCAGATTTAGGGAACACCTGTGGAACCTTCCCCTCACCAGGACAGCAACTTCGGGATCCAATCCCATTTTTTTGGGAACCGCTCTCACCCCAAACCCTCCCTTTCCAGCCCCATAAAGCGCCTTTTTAACCCCCCAAAAGAACTTTTTTCTTCATCCCCCCTGGTGTCGAATTCCCCCCAATCCCGGGACTCCACCCTCCTCCCCGCCGGGAATGGCTTTGGAATGGGGCGAGAACTCCTCCTGCGCATCCCCAACCGTCTCCTCCCGGGATTTCTGCCCTGGAAGTGACCGCGCAGGGAATTTTCCTGGCCGCTCCTCTCTCCCTCCTGCTCCCAAGCTCTTGGCACCCGGAGCCGCCTTTGTTTGTACCTTTCCAGGGCTGTGACAATGAGCGCGGGGCCGTCCAGGGGTTACTGTGACACTCCAAGGGAAAAAAAACAAAACAAAACAAAACAAAACAATCCTTGGCTTTTGTTTCCCAAAGCTTCTTGGGTTGCTTTTATCTCCCAACAAATATCCATAAATCCTGCCGGGACTCCCCGTGCCCGGGGCCGTCTGGCGGGATCAAAATCCCTGCCTCGGCTCCCGCTCAGCATCGTTCCCATCCCAGGGAATCTGCTTCCTGCAGGATCTGGGGCTTGTAATTCATTAATTAATTAATTGGGAGCCTGACTTTCCCAGGAATCTGCCTCCTGCAGGATTTGGGGCTCGTCATTCATTAATTAATTAATTGGGAGCCTGACTTTCCCAGGAATCTGCCTCCTGCAGGATTTGGGCTCGTCATTAATTAATTAATTGGGAGCCTGACTTTCCCAGGAATCTGCCTCCTGCAGGATTTGGGGCTTGTCGTTAATTAATTAATTAATTGGGAGCCTGGCTTTCCCAGGAATCTGCCTCCTGCAGGATTTGGGGCTTGTAATTCATTAATTAATTAATTAGGAGCCTGACTTTCCCAGGAATCTGCCTCCTGCAGGATTTGGGGCTTGCCATTCATTAATTAATTATTTAGGAGCCTGACTTTCCCAGGAATCTGCCTCCTGCAGGATTTGGGCCTTGTAATTAATTAATTAATTAATTAGGAGCCTGACTTTCCCAGGAATCTGCCTCCTGCAGGATTTGGGGCTTGTCCCTTAATTAATTAATTAATTAATTGGGAGCCTGGCTTTCCCAGGAATCTGCCTCCTGCAGGATTTGGGGCTTGTCATTAATTAATTAATTAATTAGGAGCCTGACTCCAGGTGGTCAGGGAGGTTTGGTTTTTTTCCCCAGAGCAAAGGTGGCACCTTCTCCGCCGGAGTTTCCGGAATTCCCCCTGGGAATTCCGAGTTCCTGGAGCTGGTTGGGAGCCACCAAAAAGGTGGCTACAGAATAAATCCTTGGAAGAAGCGAGAGCGTCTTGGATGGTCCCAGGGACACGCCAGGAGATGGGGATTTGGGAAGGGTGGGTGATGAGGCCACCACTGTCCCCTGTCCCCAAGTGCCACCTCCACAGGGCTCTGAAATCCCCCAGGGATGGGGATTCCAAACTTCCCTGGGCACTTCCAAGGCCTGAGCACCCTTTCCATGGGGAAATTCCTGCTGCTGCCCACCCTGAGCCTGCCCTGGCCCAGCCTGGGGCCGTTCCCTCTCCTCCTGCCCAAAAAGGGAACGGGATGGAATAAACTCGGAGGAGGTTTGTGGAGGGGGAAGGAGGGTGGCCGTGCTCCCAGGCAGACCTGGAGCCAGTGGGAATGCTAAATCCTCCTCTTTTATCAAGGAATCATGGAATGGGGTGAGGTGGGAAAGGTCCTGGAAGAACCTGGAATCATGGAATGGGTGGGGTGAGAAAGGACCTGGAAGAACCTGGAATCATGGAATGGGTGGGGTGGGAAAGGACCTGGAAGAACCTGGAATCATGGAATGGGTGGGGTGGGAAAGGACCTGGAAGAACCTGGAATCATGGAATGGGGTGAGGTGGGAAAGGACCTGGAAGAACCTGGTTCCGTTCCTCACCTTCCCTATCCCTGGGTGCTCCAAGCCCTGTCCATCCTAGCCTGGGACACTTCCACTTTGGGAAGCCTTTGCCAGGAGCTGGGAAAGGGGCTGGAGAATTCCTGAGGGAGCTGGGAAAGGGGCTGGAGAATTCCCAAGGGAGCTGGGAAAGGGGCTGAGCCTGGAGCAAAGGAGGCTCAGGGGGGCCCTGGTGGCTCTGCACAGCTCCCTGGGAGGGTGGAAGCAGGTGGAGGGTGGGATCTGATCCCAGGGAATAACAGGACAAGAGGGAACAGCCTCGGGCTCGGCCAGGGGAGGCTCAGGGTGGGCAGCAGCAGGAATTTCCCCATGGAAAGGGTGCTCAGTGCCCAGGGAGGTTTGGAATCCCCATCCCTGGGGGGATTTCAGAGCCCTGTGGAGGTGGCACTTGGGGACAGGAGTCAGTGGTGGCTTCGTCACCCACCCCACCCAAATCCCCATCTCCTGGCGTGTCCCTGGGACCATCCAAGATGCACTCACTTCTTCCAAGGATTTATTTTGTATTTCAGTTTCTATTTTTCCCCCTGTGCCACCCCTCCCCTGGGGACGCTCTGGTGGCTCCTCCTTCACCCTGAGCACCCCAAGGACCCCCAGGCCACCTCCAAGGGGTCCTGCTGCCTCAACCCCTGCCCCTAACGAGCGACCAAGAAGTCTTTAATTAGCGAATCCACGTTTCTGGAAGCAGGAAAGGGCCAGAGAGCCGCTGGACCACCCGCGGGTTCCCGCATCCCGCAGGTGTTTGACTCCTCGGAGTCAAAGGAGACCCAATCCTTTTGTTTCCAATAAAAAAAAAAAAAAAAACAACCAGGGAGAAGCAGTTCCAGGGCTGAGGCTTTGCCTCCTGCAGAGCCGGGCCAGGGCTCTGCCGTGTGCTTTGTGTTTACAGTGGAGCTTAAAGAAATAAGCATCGGTTACATAGGAGGGGAGAAAAACGAGAACGCTCTCAAATTGGACCCCAGGGCAAGGCTGGCCGAGAACAATGGATCTTGCTAAACAAAAAAAAAAAAAAAAGAAAAAAAACCTCCGAGGGAAAAAAGGAGGAAGTTATCAGGAAAAGCGAGGGGGGGGGGATGTATTAGTTTGGTTTCTTAGAAAAAAAAAAGAGGGAGGCATTCCAAGCACTTGAACTTGAGCGGATCCATTTCGCCGCCCAGACGTTCTCCCCTGGCGCGGCCGAGTGACCCCGGCCGGCGTCGGGCGAGCGCGGAGCTCTCCCGTTCCCTCCGTGGCAGCTGGGACAGCAGGAGGAGGAGGAGGAGGAGGAGGAGGAGGAGGCTGCCTCCCGTCACGCGTCCGTCCTGGAAAAGAGACGGGAGGACGGCGCTGGGATGCGGCGCTGGCTCGGTGGGAAGAGGGCAGCCAGAGTTTAGGAGGCCACGGCCTGCGGACGGTTTCCTGCTGGGCCAAGGGACCCACACCAGCTCCTGGAGCGCCCTGTCCCACAACAGTTGTTTTTTTTTGCTTTTTCCTGGGGTTTGGGGTTTTTTTTTGGGGTGGAAAGCGGCTGGGTTTGGGCAAACCTCCCTTCTGCGGTCGTTCCGCGGTCGCTCCCCATGGGATTGGCCACGGATTCCATACCCAGGGAACAGCACAGGAGCTGCTTCACCCTCTGCTCATTCCCAGCCTGTTTTTTTTTTTCCACGTCCAACCCATGCTGGTGAACCCTTCCATGGTGTCCCCAGCCCGAGGAGGGCGGGAGGAAGCGCCGCTAAATCCCGGTTAAATGTATAAATTTATGGCCCCGCCGTGCCGCGGTGTTTAATCAGGGCTCCGTGACTCTGCCGTGCTCCGGGTACAAGTTCAGTGCAAGGTGAATCTTGGCTGAGATAATCTGGAAGTTCAGCCGGAGGTGAAGGCAGCAGCGGCTCCTCACAGCCCGCCCGGGGTGAGCAAGAGGTCACCTCCTCTTTTTTTTTTTTTTTTTAATTTTTTTTTTCTCCTTTTTTTTTTTTTCCTATTTTTTTTTTTTTAGCCCCTTTTTTTTTTTTTTTTCCCAAACGTGTAAACACAAGGAAAAATGAGGATTTGGCGTCAGCTGAGCGGCAACAGGAAGGAGAAGCGTGGAGAGCTTGGCCCCGCGGGGCCCCGGGGAGGTGGTGCTGGTGGTTTTTTTTTTTGGGGGGGGGAAATCAGGGGAGTTTTGGTTCAAAAGCCACCAAATCTCACGGGGTTTGGACAGCCAGGACAGGATGGAATTGCTGCCCGGCCATCCCTGCTCCCTCCAAGGGGAAAGGCTGCGGGGTCTGGGTGTCCCAGCCCGGCCCTGGTGGCTCTGTCTGTCCCAAAAGGTGTCACCTGCACCCTGCAGGTGCCTGGGTTTGCTGCTGGTGGGCAGCACTGACCCCTCCCAGCCCCAAAGCTCTCCGTCCATGAGTTGGGAATGCTCCGTCGATGAGTTGGGAATGCTCCCTCCTGGAAAAGTGGCATTAAACTGATTTTTTTTTATTTTTTCCCCCATTTTTGGGATGATTTTTTTCCCAACTGGGACCATGCTGGAGGTGTTTCCTATAGGTTTATTTGTACAACTCCCCATTTCTCCCCTTTGAACTCCCTTTCCTGATTTTAGGGCTTCTGTGCCTTTTTCTTTTTGTTCTCGTGGTCACCCTTCCCTGACTAAAGGCTGCTCTGCTGCTGAAATATTGGGATTCTCCAGGTGATTTCCTAACTCTTTCTTAGGAGCCACAGAGCTGGACGTGGTGGGTCAGGCAGGGAAACCCAGAAGGCCCTGAACCACCAGTGGAAAAGGAATTCCATATTAATGGGATATTAAAATGATTCCCCCCCCGCCTTTTTTTGGGATTATGTTTTCCCCAGCTGGGACCATGCTGGAGGTGTTTCCTGTAGGTTTATTTGGACAACTCCCCATTTCTCCCCTCTGGACTCCCTTTCCTGATTTTAGGGCTTCTGTGCCTTTTTTTAGGGTTTTTCTTGTTCTTGTGGTCACTCTTCCCTGACTAAAGGCTCCTCTGCTGCTGAAATATTGGGATTCTCCCGGTAATTTCCCAATTTTCTTTGGAGCCACAGAGCTGGACGTGGTGGGTCAGGCAGGGAAACCCAGAAGGCCCTGAACCATCAGTGGAAAAGGAATTTTGTATTAATGGGACCTCAAAGTGATTTTTTTTCCACCCCCTCTCTTTTTGGGATGGTTTTTTTCCCAACTGGGACCATGCTGGAGGTGTTTCCTGTAGGTTTATTCGGACAACTCCCCATTTCTCCCCTCTGAACTCCCTTTCCTGATTTTAGGGCTTTTGTGCCTTTTTCTTTTTGTGCTCATGGTCGTTCTTCCCTGACTAAAGGCTCCTCTGCTGCCGAAATATTGGGATTCTCCAGGTGATTTCCCAATTTTCCTTGGAGCCACAGAGCTGGACGTGGTGGGTCAGGCAGGGAAACCCAGAAGGCCCTGAACCACCAGTGGAAAAGGAATTCCGTACTAATGGGACACCTGAGCACGGAGCCATCCACTCCCAACCCCGGAGCTTTCCCAAAATCCCCGAAACACCTCCAGAACAGCCTCTCGGGACGATGACATCACATCCCCAATTCCGGGTGTTGGACGCCGATCCCGGAGGGATCCATCCTGGATCCATCCTGGCTGGGAGCAGCTCCACCAGAACCCGATCCGGGGTGGGAGCCATCTCTGCCTGGGGAATGAATCCCCCTTTTGTGGCGCTTCAATGGAGGAGCCGAGCGTTATTCAGGGGCGGAATTCCCTGCGGAACGCTCTCCCGAGGCTCTTTCATTCCCCGCTGGCTCCCGCCCAGTATTGTCCTCCCCCCTCCTTGTGCCGTCCGAGGGTCCGGAGGGTGGGAATCCGCCCCGTCTCCCCTGCCCAGCCTTCCCTGCCAGCTCCTGAACCCGCCTGGAGGAACGGGATGAACGGCTCTGGGAACAAAATCCAAGCGGAGCTGCTGGATTTGAGCTCCTAAAAATAATCCCTGGGGCTCATCCCGTTCTTCCTCCTCCTCCTCTTCCTCCTCCTTCTCCTTCTCCTTCTCCTTCTCCTTCTCCTTCTCCTTCTCCTTCTCCTTCTCCTTCTCCTTCTCCTCCTCCTCCTCCTCCTCCTTCCTCCTCCTCCTCCTGGTACCCAGCCCCAAAGGACTACAAAACCACCATGAGGGGATGTCTCTTCCACAACCCAATCCCCTCCCTTTTCCTGGGACAACTGGCGCATTCCCACGGGAATCTCCTGCAGGCCAGGAGCTTTTGGTGCGACTCCCTGTTTGGGGGAGGCTGGGGCAGTCCCAGCCCCATCCCTCCTGGAAGTGTCCAAGGCCGGGTTGGATGGGGCTTGGAGCCACCTGGGACAGTCTGAGGTGTCCCTGCCCTTGGATGGGGTTGGATCTGGGTTATCCCTGGGAACGGTTCAATCCCGAAACTGCTGAGGTCCCAGGGGTTTTGCTCCACCTGGTTTTCAGCCCTGCCTCGTCTTAATTTTCCAAGGGCCGTGCTGTGGGTGAGGGGAACCCGGGATTTCCCTAAAATTCAGCGGAGCTTTCCCTGCGGGCAAAGATCCAGGGGGTGACTGAAGCCGGGGGGACTTCCCAGGGCTGTCACCCCAGACGTGGTGCTGGTCCTCAGCCTCCCCACTGGAAAAACCTTTCCAGGAAGGGATTTTCTGGCCCAGCCCGAGGCCGTTCCCTCTCCTCCTGTCCCTGTTCCCCGGGATAAGATCCCAATTCCCCCCCGGCTGCCGGGGAGCTGTGCAGAGCCACAAGGTCACCCCGATCCCTCTTTTCCTCCAGGCTCAGCCCCTTTCCCCAGCTCCCTCAGCTGCTCCTGGTGCTCAGAAACACAAAATTTCCGAGGTGAAATGCTGCCAAGCTTTTAATGAGAATCCCTTGGAAGAGATTCCTTCGGGAAGAGGAGAAAAGTCAGCCCCGTGTAATTCCAGCGTGGCTTCAAATGCAGGTGGAAAGCCAGAGGTGGAAAGCCGGAGGTTTTCCTCCTAATAAACCAGGAATGTTTTCAGCTGGAAAACCGGGAGATCTCTCTGTGCAGCGAAGCTTTGTGGAGCCCTTTCCCTGGAAATCTGGGCTATCAGGAGCACGGGAGCCTATAAACAGGCAATAACGTGAAGCTGAAAATAATCCAGACTGGACAGATTTGGGTTTTGTTGGTCTCAAACCTCCCTCAGTTACAAACTGTCCTGGCTGCCATAAATCCTTGCAGATTCCTCTCCTGTTTTGGTTAATTTTTTATTTTTTTTCCCCGGAACTGTTTGACTTTTGCAGATACAAAGAGAAAAAAAAAAAACCCCAAAAAACCCCCCCTCAAAAAAAAAAAAAAAAAAAAAAAAAAAAAACCAAAAAAACCCCACAAAAAAACAAACAAACAAACAAAAAAACCACCAAAAAACACCACAAAAAAAACAACCAAAAAAAAAACCACCCAACAAATTTCTGCTTTTAACTCACGAGATCAACCCAGTTAAATGTGGAGTGAGGAGCTTGGAATTGGTTCTCCTCTGTCCAGGAGGACATCCCAGGAGACCTGGAGGAGTCACTTGGGGTTCTTGTGTCTCACAGAGAGGTCCAAGCAGGACTCTTGGATCTGCAGAAAAACTCCCAGGCAGTTAGGGAAGCACCTAAATCAAGATTTTTCCTTCCCTGCGCTCCATTGTGTGGATGATTCCTTGTCCATCCCCAATTCCCTGCGGGCGCTCCCCACCCCCTGACCCAAAGGACACCCAATTCCCAGAGCCAATCCTCCTTTTCCAGTGAAACCAGTGACAAATCCTGCTCCTGTTTTCACTTAGGCCACGATTTCCCCCTCCGTGCCTTTTCACAGCTCAGCAGCAAACATCATGTTCCAATTCCCGGTGCCTTTTTTCTTTTTGGGGAACGCTATTGTCCAAACCCCACGTCTTCCCAGGGGTCGGAATATTTCTTTCTCTCTCAGTATTCCTTTCCCACGAGGCGTAATTGAAACCTCCCCAAGATAAATTATTTGGGCTGTGCTTGGTCTGTGGCTGCTCCTGCTGCTGCTGCTGGAAGCTCCTTGGGGTGTTTTTTGCCATCCCTGACAATTCCCTGCTGGATGGAGGAAGGGGCCGCTCCACCAGTGGCGGGATGGGTGACGGAGCAAGTGGACAAAACTGGGAATTGGCGCTGGTTTTCCCAAAGTTTTGTGTCTTTGGTGGGAGTCTCCAGCAGGACTGGGTCTGGCCGCTGTTTCCTGATCCCACTGGAGCATCTTGTCCCGTCCTCCAGGTGGGCGGTGGTGGGTTGTCCCCTTTCCTGGTGTTGTCCCTTTTCCTGGTGTTCAGTCAGGGAAGGCGGCTTTTTGAAGGAAGTTTCTCCCCAGGTTCTGGAAGTTAGAGGTGTGGTCTTGTACCAACCACAGCAGGTTTGTGGCAGGTCTTGGGTCAAAAGGTTGTTCATTCCAGGTGCAAAAAAAAACCTTGGGAAGGGGAAGATCAGACTGTGGTTGTGGGGATGAGGAGGGATAATGGAGATTCTGAGAGCTGCTTTCACCTCGGATCTGAAAATTCCCTCCTTTTTCCATGGAAAAGCAGAGCGGGCACTCAGGGAGGTGACCCAGCTCGTGGCCCTCAGCAGGGTTCAGGGCAGGAATGCTGCTTCCAGCTGGGAAAACACCAAACTTGACTGAATTCGTGCTTTTCCATGCCCTGGGGACGTAAAACTCGTGGCAAAAGCTTGGCCACAACTCTGTGGCATCGCTGTCACTCCCCTGGGGATCTGATGTCCCCAAAATCCCACCCTGAGGAGGACCCGGCCCCACCTCCACCCAGCTGGGTGTGCTTGGAGAAACAAGGGCTGAACTCCCAGATTTAGGCTCTTGTTGAAGGAAAGGTTTAGTTCTTCATGGGAAGGTTTCCCCCCAACGCCGGCAGCTTCCCATCTGCTGGCACGGGGCTGGCAGAGGAGAGTCCTCTCCAGTCCACCACGGTGGAACCCAAATCCCTCCAATCCCACCAAACCCATCTCCGTGCTCCTCCTTGTCCCTGGCAGGAAATCTGGTGGTGGTGGTGGATCAGAGGGGAGTTTTTCCCCTGGGATGGAATCGCAGAACCACCCTGGTTAGGAGGGACCTTGGGGGCTCATCTGGTCCAACCTGGAAGGAATGGATGGATGGAGCCCTGTCCCGTGCATCCCGAAAACCTCCGGCAGTGGGGTCTCCACCACATCCATGGGGAGATTATCCCAGTGGAGGGCGGGTCTCACTTCAAGGAATTTCTTCCCTGTGGAGATCAAACCTTTCCTGTGGCACCTTGGAGCCTTTGCTCCTCGTCTGCTCCACATGGCTCCTCGTGAAGAGAGATCTTCTTCCTCCTTTTTCCCCTTCTTCTTCCTCCTCCTCCTCCTCCTCCTTCTCCTCCTCCTCCTCCTTCTCCTTCTCCTTCTCCTTCTCCTTCTCCTTCTCCTTCTCCTTCTCCTTCTCCTTCTCCTTCTCCTTCTCCTTCTCCTTCTCCTTCTCCTTCTCCTTCTCCTCGTCCTTCTCGTCCTTCTCCTTCTCCTTCTCCTTCTCCTTCTCCTCCTTCTCCTTCTCCTTCCCCTTCCTCTTCCCCTTCCCCTTCCCCTTCCCCTTCTCCTCCTCTTCCTCTTCCTCCTCCTCCTCCTCCTTCTCCTTCTCCTTCTCCTTCTCCTTCTCCTTCTCCTTCTCCTCCTCTTCCTCCTCCTCCTCCTCCTCCTGGTACCCAGCCCCAAAAGACTACAAAACCATGATGAGGGGATGTCTCTTCCACAACCCAATCCCCTCCCTTTCCTTGGGACAACTGGCGCATTCCCACGGGAATTTCCTGCAGGCCGGGAGCTTTTGGTGCAACTCCCTGTTTGGGGGGAGGCTGGGCCAGATGGGGCAGTCCCAGCCCCATCCCTCCTGGAAGTGTCCAAGGCCGGGTTGGATGGGGCTTGGAGCCACCTGGGACAGTCTGAGGTGTCCCTGCCCTTGGCTGGGGTTGGATCTGGGTGGGCTTTGAGGTCCCTTCCCACCATCCCACGACTCCGTGACCGTGACACAGGTGCCAGCCCTGCCAACACCGCTGGGTGGCTTTGATCCACTTCCAGGAGCTCTGGCCAGGGCCGCGTTTGGAATCAGCTCTTGGAGTTCGACATTCCAAGCGCTCCTGGCTTGGCCGGGAGGATTCCAGATCCAGATTCCGCGCCGCCGCCGGGACGGAACAAACCGTCCCTGCTCCCCTCCTCATCCGGAGGGGGATGCAGAGCCCTGGTTTCCTCCCGCAGGGACCTTCCAGCCCCTGTGCCTGAGGGTGAGGGGCGGAAAAATCTGGGAGGAAAAAGACGTTTTTGGAGAGTTTGAGGCGGTGACGTTGCCAGGAGTGGAGGGGAGGGGTGAAAAGGAAGTGGTTTTGAGGTAGGACTGGTGGTTGGGCTTGATGATGTGCAAGGTCTTTCCCAGTTTAAATAATTCCATGATTCCGTGAAATGGTGGGGAGGGGGGGGGGGATGTTCTTCCTAGGGGAGCCTGGGACAGGGCTGGGAACTGGCTCCCAGCTCAGTTCTTTCATTTCCAGCATTTCCTTCTCTTGAATTCTACCCTTCAGTTTCAGCACAAGCTCCTGTATGGGTATAAAAACCCAATTTTTTAGTGTTTTTTAATACCTTTTTTTCTGGAGTTTTTTTTTTCCCAAACCATCCTCCACCTCTCCATTTCTTATACAGCTCTGCCTGCACCTCTTCCTGCTCCTGCTCAAGGTGTTCCCAGAACCCCGGGAAGCTGCAGGTCCCCAGCCCTGAGCACATCTGCACCTCCCTGACCTTATCCCACTCCCACATCGTAACGTGGTGAAAGCTCCTCTTCATTTTTCCCTTCTCTCCTTCTCCCTTTCCCTCTTCTCTTTTCCCTTTCCCTCCTCTTTTTTCCCTTTCTCTCCTCTTTTTTCCCTTTCCCTCCTCTATTTTCCCTTTCCCTCTTCTCTTTTCCCTTTCCCTCCTCTCTTTTCCCTTTCCCTCTTCTCTTTTCCCTTTCCCTCCTCTCTTTTCCCTTTCCCTCCTCTCCTTTCCCTTTCTCTCCTCTTTTTTCCCTTTCCCTCCTCTCCTTTTCCCTTTCCCTCTTCTCTTTTTTCCCTTTCCCACCTCTTTTTTTCCCTTTCCCTCCTCTCCTTTTCCTTTTCCCTCCTCTTTTTTCATTTCCCTCCTCTCCTTTCCCTTTCCCTCCTCTCCTTTCCCTTTCCCTCCTCTCCTTTTCCCTTTCCCTCCTTTTTCCCTTTCCCTCCTTTTTCCCTTTCCCTCCTTTTTCCCTTTCCCTCCTTTTTCCATTTCCCTCCTCTCCTTTTCCCTTTCCCTCCTCTCCTTCTCCCTTTCCCTCTTCTGTTTTCCCTTTCCCTCCTCTCCTTTTTCCTTTCCCTCCTCTCCTTTTCCCTTTCCCTTCTCTTTTTTCCCTTTCCCTCCTCTCCTTTTCTCTTTCCCTCCTCTCCTTTTCCCTTTCCCTCCTTTCCTTTTCCCTTTCCCTCCTCTCCTTTTCCCATTTCCCTCCCCCCTGCCCAGTGGATGTGCTGTTGGGTTTGATTTATGGCCTCCAAAGGGAGACTCCAGTTTAAAGAATTAATGGTATTTTGCATATTTGATTTGGAAACTCCCCCGCCAGCCCCGCGCCGCCGGCTTTTTCCCTTTTTTTTTTTTTTTTTCTCTTTTTTTTTTTCCCCCCCCCTCCTCCTCCTTTCCCCTCGGCCCCGTTCAGATTTAGCAGCAGAGGTGAAAAGTTGAAGCAGTAAAACCAATAAAACCACATTTATGTGACAGATAAATCGTCTGGAGGCAGCTCTCCCTGAGCCTTCGGGCTTCCTCCTGCAGGACCTCTCTCCCCTCCGGAGCGCCACCGGCAGCCGGGGCCAAAGGTGCCGGCCCCGGCCTGCCCGGCCCGAAAAAAAACAAAAACAACAACAGAAAAAGATGGATGTGGGCAAAGAGCTGGGAAATACACATCCCATCCGTCACTGTCGGGAGCCAGCTGGGGGTGGTCTGGCTCTGGGAGAGCTCCGGGAAGGTCCAGGCCGAGGTTGGGAGCGGTGGAATCGCTGAGGTTGGAAAAGCCTGCGGAGATCGGGAGTCCGGCCTTTCCCCAGCCCTGCTGAGGCCATGTCCCCACATCCTTCAAGTCCTTACAGGGATAGGGCCTCCAGCAGGTTGGAAAGCCTTGTCCAGGAAGGAATTTCCCCAAAATCCACCCTGAGGCTCCCCTGGCCCAGCCTGAGGCCGTTCCCTCTCCTCCTGTCCCTGTGCCCTGGGAGCAGATCCCAAATCCCCCCCGGCTGTCCCCTCCTGGCAGGAGCTGTGCAGAGCCACCAGGGCCCCCCTGAGCCTCCTTTGCTCCAGGCTCAGCCCCTTTCCCAGCTCCCTCAGGAATTCTCCAGCCCCTGCCCAGCTCCCTTCCCTGCCCTGGACTCGCTCCAGCCCCTCCAGGGTCTCTCTTGTCACCCAGGAGGGGAACCAGGCCCAGTTCCTGCACCGGGATCACAAAGGTTGGAAAATCCCTCCAGGATCATCCAGGCCGAGCTGGGATTGATCCCCACCTTGGCACTGAGGGCCACATCCAGGAATTCCTTGGACACCTCCAGGGATGGGCATTCCAAACCTCCCTGGGCACTGAGCACCCTTTCCATGGGGAAATTCCTGCTGCTGCCCACCCTGAGCCTCCCCTGAGGCCGTTCCCTTTTATCCCTGGGATCAGATCCCAACTCCCACCTGGTTCCAACCTTCCAGAGAGTTGTGCAGAGCCACAGCTGAGCCTCCTTTGCTCCAGGCTCAGCCCCTTTCCCAGCTCCCTCAGGAATTCTCCAGCCCCTTCCCAGCTCCCTTCCCTGCCCTGGACTCGCTCCAGCCCCTCCAGGGTCTCTCTTGTTGGGAGAGTGCCAAAAGTGCCCCAGGATTTGAGGTGGTGGCCTGACCAGGACCAGCAGAGGGGACAGGCACTGCCCTGCTCCTGCTGCCACCCCAGTGCTGGCACAGCCCAGGTGTCCTTGGCCTTCTTGGCCACCTGGGCACACCTGGGCTCCTGTAGAGCTCCAGGTCTCGGGAGTTTCTCTGGCAGTGGGAAGCCATTCCCTGTCTCCTGTCCCTGCAGCCCTTGTCCCCAGCCCCTCTCCAGCTCTCCTGTTGGTTATGGGGTTTGTTATCTTCTGAACTTACTGTACATTGTGTGTTATGGTGCATGGAATGATGGAATGATGGAATGATGGAATCGTGGAATGGGTTGGGATGGGAGGGACCCTAAATCCCACCCAGTGCCACCCCTGCCATGGCAGGGACACCTCCATTATCCCAGCCTGCTCCAAGCCCCAATGTCCAACCCGGCCTTGGGCACTGCCAGGGATCCAGGGGCAGCCCCAGCCAAGCTGGGAATTCCAGCCCAGCCAGGAATTGCTGCCATCCCAAGCTCCCCTTGCCCAGTGGGAAGCCATTCCCTGTCTCCTGTCCCTGCAGCCCTTGTCCCCAGCCCCTCTCCAGCTCTCCTGGAGCCCCTGAAGGCCCTGCCAGGGGCTCCCAGCTCTCCCTGGAGCCTTCCCTTCTCCAGGGGAACATTCCCATCTCTCCCAGCCTGGCTCCACAGCAGAGGGGCTCCAGAATCCTTGGGAGAGCAGCTCCCTGTCCCTCTGAGCCTCTGCCAGAACAACTCCCAACCTTTTCATCCCATCTTCTCCCAACCCCTTCCTAACTTCCCTCACCTTTTCAATCCCTTTCCTCCTTTCCCCCCTTTTCCTCCCGGCTCTTCCCTCCCCATCCCCACCTGGCCCCCCGGGACGTTCCATGGCAAGGACTCCCTCGGGCTTTGTTGGGGCTTTGCCCGAGGCACGTTCAGCCCGCCGGGGCCACCAGCAAGGGGCCTTTGGTGCGTTGTGGGGGTTCCCTTTCAGCCTGTACAACCATGCAAGCCCTCCCAGCAGCCGCCAAACCCCGCGGAAGCGCCCTGGCCCCGGCGCTCGGCCTGAAAAGCGCCTGTGAAATCATATTTAAGGTTGTCTCTCTCTCTCTCTCTCGAAGGTGCCCCCTTGGAAAAAAAAAAAACAAAACAAAACCAAAAAAAAACAAAACCTCCTGCCAAACGATGTTCAGCTCGGGTTTGTAGTTGGGACACAAAGGCCCCGCCGGACAAAGCCGAGCGGGACCCGGGCTGGAAAAGCCCTCTTAGGTCCCGGCTAATCCATCCCCCCCGCCAGCCCGGGGGATTGTTCCCGACAGCTTGTTTTTCCTTGCCCTGACCTACATAGTCAAAAAGAATCTTGTCGCACATTTTTGTTTTGTATCTGGAGGTCTCGGAGGAGCTAAATCCCCTTCTTGGCGGGGGCAGGATGCGTTGTTAAACAGCGCCGGGGCCTCCAGGAAAACCATGGAGACGCGGGGACAATGAGGCCTCTATGGGCCCCGCTTGGCCGCCGGGACGGGCCCGGCCTCTCCCGGCTCCGGCGGTGGGCGCCGGGACGCGCCGAGCGGGCGATGAAGACGTCCACGCGCTTGGCAGCCTGTCCCCAAATAGAGTGGTCACAGCGGCGCTCCAAGACGGGATCTTTGGGAAGGGAGGGAGGGAAGGAAAGGCAGGAGCTCTTAATTAACCTGCTGGGGACGGGGCGGAGGTGAAGGCCGCGTCCCGGGGAGCCTGGGCCCGTGCCTCGGTGGGTGGGTGGAGGAGGAAAGGCCTGGCTGAGGTGAGGAGATCCTCGTGTGGGGAGGGAATGGCAGTTTCTGGTTTTTATGGAAAATAAGTATGGGAACGGTGTGGGAAGAGCACTTTGGACCATGCTTTCATGGGTGGGTGGAGGAGCCAAGGCCTCGCTGAGGTGAGGAGAACCTTGTGTGGGGAGGGAATGGCAGATCCTGGTTTTTTATGGAAAACAAGGATGGGAACGGTGTGGGAAGAGCGCTTTGGACTGGGCCCTCATGGGTGGTTGGAGGAGCCAAGGCCTGGCTGAGGTGAGGAGAACCTCGTGTGGGGAGGGCATGGCAGTTTCTGGTTTTTATGGAAAATAAGGGTGGGAACGGTGTGGGAAGAGCATTTTGGGCTGGGCCCTCATGGGTGGTTGGAGGAGCCAAGGCCTCGCTGAGGTGAGGAGAACCTCGTGTGGGGAGGGCATGGCAGATCCTGATATTTTATGGAAAATAAGGGTGGGAACAGTGTGGGAAGAGCGTTTTAGACTGGGCCCTCATGGGTGGTTGGAGGAGCCAAGGCCTGGCTGAGGTGAGGAGATCCTCATGTGAGGAGGGCATGGCAGATCCTGGTATTTTATGGAAAATAAGGATGGGAACGGTGTGGGGAGAAGGATTTGGGCCATGCTTTCATGGGTGGTTGGAGGAGCCAAGGCCTGGCTGAGGTGAGGAGAACCTCGTGTGGGGAGGGCATGGCAGTTTCTGGTTTTTTATGGAAAATAAGGATGGGAACGGTGTGGGAAGAGCACTTTGGACTGTGCCCTCATGGGTGGTTGGAGGAGCCAAGGCCTGGCTGAGGTGAGGAGAACCTCGTGTGGGGAGGGAATTGCAGTTTCTGGTTTTTATGGAAAATAAGGAGTGGAACAGTGTGGGAAGAGCACTTTGGACTGTGCCCTCATGGGTGGTTGGAGGAGCCAAGGCCTGGCTGAGGTGAGGAGATCCTCATGTGGGGAGGGCATGGCAGTTTCTGGTTTTTTATGGAAAATAAGGGTGGGAACGGTGTGGGAAGAGCACTTTGGACCATGCTTTCATGGGTGGGTGGAGGAGCCGAGGCCTCGCTGAGGTGAGGAGAACCTCGTGTGGGGAGGGAACGGCAGTTTCTGGGTTTTTGATGGAAAATAAGGAGTGGAACGGTGTGGGAAGAGCGTTTTGGACTGGGCCCTCATGGGTGGGTGGAGGAGCCAAGGCCTGGCTGAGGTGAGGAGATCCACGTGTGGGGAGGGAATGGCAGTTTCTGGTTTTTTATGGAAAATAAGGATGGGAATTCTGTGAGGAGAGGGCATTTAGAAAACTTGGACTGTGCCCTCATGGGTGGTTGGAGAAGCCAAGACCTCGCTGAGGTGAGGAGATCCACGTGTGGGGAGGGCATGGCAGATCCTGGTTTTTTTTATGGAAAATAAGGAGTGGAATGGTGTGGGAAGAGCGCTTTGGACCATGCTTTCATGGGTGGGTGGAGGAGCCAAGGCCTCGCTGAGGTGAGGAGATCCTCATGTGAGGAGGGCATGGCAGATCCTGGTTTTTTTTAAGGAAAATAGAGATGGGAACAGCTTAAGAAGAAGGCATTTAGTGAACTTGGACTGTGCCCTCATGGGTGGGTGGAGGAGCCAAGCTCCTCCTTGAGGTGAGGAGATCCTCATGTGAGGAGGGCACGGCAGATCCTGGTTTTTTTTAAGGAAAATAAGGATGCGAACGGTGTAAGAAGAGGGCATTTAGGGAACTTGGGCTGGGCCCTCATGGGTGGGGGGAGAAGCCAGGGCTTCACTGAGGTGAGGAGATCCACGTGTGGGGAGAACATGGCAGCTCCTGGTTTTTTAAGGAAAACAAGGATGGGAACGGTGTGGGAAGAGGACATTTGGGCGACCCGAGCTGTCGTTTGCCCCATCCCTCACCTGGCTGGGAGGAACAGGGTCATTTATGGAGACGAAGGGCTGCAGGTGGGAATTTTGGCCATCTGGAGCCAGGACTGTCACGGGTGGCTGAGTTAATCCCTTTTCCTTCCCCTGCTGCCAAGGCCTGGTGGTTTCTCTCACCAACGTCTGGAAAGCACCTGGGACTCCCATCTCCGGGAGTCCCGAATAACCCCCTGAGCTCCTCAGGGAGCTCTGAGCCTTGGAGACACTTCCAGAGCACTTGGAGGGTGTTGGGATGGACCAAGGGTGATGAGAAATCCGTGGGGAATGTTTAGAAGGACGCTGGGGGTTGTCTGAGGACAGAGGACGTTTGTGGTGACTTTGACCCCAAGAGTTTCCTCCTGGAATGGAAATGGTCCTCCTTCTCCGTAGCTGAGAGCGTCAGGGCACCGGGGTTGTTTGTCACCCAAGTCCTCGAGGTGTCTCAGACCTCAAATCCCCAAAAAAACAGGGATCACAGAGCAGGAACACTCGGGGGCTGAATTAACACAGCCCCGCATTAATTAAGGCCAAATATTCCTAAATTAATAACAAACTACGCTCAAGCCAATGATTAAACGTTAACAGAATAATATTAAACAAATTCATAAAATCAATTTTTTTTTTTTTTTTTTTTAAATGGATCCACTCCACCTGCCCAGGACCTCCGCCAGCTTCCAGGGAAACACCCTCTCCCTTTTCCAGCTTCTTTTCAAACCCCGTTGGTGTGGTTTTTTTTCCCTTTCCAGCTCCTGGATCTGTTCATCCAGTGGGATTGGTCGACGTACTTGGCCGACTACGGGCAGCCCACCTGCAAGTACCTTCGCGTGAACCCCACCACGGCCCTGGTCCTGCTGGAAAAGTGAGTCTGGCTCCCGGAATCCCCCGGGAGAATTCCCACCCCCGCCTCGCTCCAGCGGCTCATTCCAGATCCCGGCCCCGGGCGGACACGGAGGGAGCTCAGATGGGAAAATCCCGTTTTATCCCATTGACCCGAGTCTCCTGCATTATCCAAAATTCAATGGCTTGGCGGCGGGTCCTTCTTTTTATTGGCTCTCCAAGCAGAGTTTTCCTTGTCCTACCGGAAAATTCCGCTGGAAAGATGAAACCTCCAGCTCCGAAGTCCTTTCAGATGTGCTGGGCTGCAGGCAGGGTTGGCTGTCCCGAATTTTTCGGGTGTTTGGGGGGTGTTTGGGCAATGCCCTCAACAACTTTTGGTTGTGAAGTTGGACCACGTTGCTGTAGGTTCCCTTCCACCTGAGAATAATTCTATTTTATTCCATTCTATTTCTGTATTTCTCTGTTTCTGTATTTCTGTTTATTTTTGTCTCTACATTTCTGTTTTTATTCCTATTTCTATATTTTGAGTTTTACTTCTTTCTGGGGGATGGTTGCATTTCTGTATTTCTGTTTATACTTATTTCTATATTTTTATTTCTATTTATTTCTATTTTTATTTATTTCTGTTTCTGAGTTTTTATTTCTGTGTTTTATTTCCTGTTTACTTGTTTCTGTATTTCTATTCTTGTATTTCCAAATTTCAGTATTTCAATATTGCTATATTTCTAAATTTCAATATTTCTTCATTTCTACGTTTCTATATTTCTATATTCTTCATTTCTATTTCTGTGTTTTTATTTCTCGTTCTGTATTTTTATTTCTATTTCTGTATTTTTACTTCTATTTCTGTGGTGCATTTCCTATTTATTTCTGGTTCTGTATTTCTATTCCTATATTTATAAATTTCAATATTTCCATATTGCTATATTTCTACATTTCTAAATTCCAATATTTCCACATTTCTATATTTCTATATTTTTGTATTCTTTATTTCTATTTCTGTGTTTTTATTTCTATTTCTATGTTGTATTTCCTATTTATTTCTGGTTCTGTATTTCTATTCCTGTATTTCTATATTTCTGTGTTTTTATTTCTATTTCTATGTTGTATTTCCTATTTATTTCTGGTTCTGTATTTCTATTACTATATTTCTATATTTCTGTGTTTTTATTTCTATTTCTGTATTTTAATTTCTATTTCTATGTTGTATTTCCTGTTTATTTCTGTTTCTGTATTTCTATTCCTATGTTTCCAAATTTCAATCTCGTTATATTTCTAAATTTCAGGATTTCTAAATTTCCATATTTCTATATTTCCAAATTTCAATTTTGCTATATTTCTATATTTCTAAATATCAATATTTCTATATTTCTATATTTCTAAATATATATATTTCTATATTTCTGTATTTCTATATTTCTGTATTTCTATGTTTCTGTATTTCTATTTCTGTATTTTTATTTCTATTTCCATACTCCTAAATTTCAATATTTCACTATTTCTGAATGTCAATATTTCACTATTTCTGAATGCCAGCATTTCAATATTTCTGAACGTCAGTATTCCAATATTTCTACATTTCTGCTTTTACTCGTTTCCATTTCTGCCTTTTGACTTATATTCCCACATCACTGCATTCCTCCATTTCTCCATTTCCATTTCTTTCCACTTCCCTACTTCGATCTCTTATTTCCACTCACCCCTCTCTTTCCATTCCCAATCCCTTTCCCTCCTCTCTCATTCCCATCCCCATTCCTCCCTCCCGAGAGCCCCAACCACAATTCCTTGGGACCTGGAGGAGCCTCTGGCTCGGCCTCCCTCAATCCATCCTTTTGAGGGCCGTTAGTTCATATGCTCCGCACAGCTCCATCCCAAATCCTGGAGCCGTGCCGGGAACAGCCGGCCGGGAAGGCTGCGGGTCCAAGGAGAAGCGGGATTTGCTCCGGCTGTCACCCCGCCCGCCCGCCCTGCCTGCCCGCGGTGGGTCTCCCCGATGATCCCCGCTGGTCCGGCTCCAAGCTGGCTTGGGAAGGATCCACTCGGCTCCTGTTCTTCCAGCAGAACGACCTCCCAGGTCGTTTTCCAGCTGGTGGGATGGAGAACGAGCCAAAAAAGTGGGGAATCGGTTGTTTTCCGAGCGGCTCCTGCCAGTGCTGGGTCCTGCACGGAGGAGAGGGCAGGAGGGGATCCTGGTGGAATCATGGAATGGTTTAGGTGGGAAGGGGCCTTAAAGCCCATCCAATTCCACCCCATCCATGGGCAGGGACATCTCCCACTGTCCCAGGGTGCTCCAAGCCCCAATGTCCAACCCGGCCTTCCATGGGCAGGGACACCTCCCACTGTCCCAGGCTGCTCCAGCCGTGGGATTTGGAAGTTGGAAGAGAGGATCAGGAGCCAGGTCCTGCTTGGCCGGGGCAAGAAATCAACAGCAAAGTCAGGGATGTGTCCCACGGCTCCGGAGAAAAGGGGATTGGATTTGGAACTTCCAGAAGAGCCTAAAGTCCTCCCTGCGGGGGATAATATGGAATCATGGGATGGTTTGGGCTGGAAGAGACCTTAAAGCCCAAATTCCACCCCATCCATGGGCAGGGACATCTCCCACTGTCCCAGGTGCTCCAAGCTCCAGTGTCCAACCCGGCCTTGGACACTGCCAGGGATCCAGGGGCCCTGAATGTTCTTCTGGAAGCGTGGCCCCACCCTAAACTCGTCACCTCCTCCTCAGCAGAAAGAGGGAGACCCCAAATCAGACCTCAGTCTGCTCCTCACGGTCCCATCCCATGGTTAATCCAACCAAACCCAGCTGCATCCCTGGAAGCCTCCAAGGCCGGGTTGGGCATTGGGGCTTGGAGCACTTGGGGATAGCAGGAGGTGCCTGTGGCAGGGGGTGGCACTGGATGGGCTTTAAAGGTCCTGAATTCCAACCCGAGCTATTCTCCCATCCTGTCAGGGACCTTGGGGTGTTTGTGAGCTTTGGGGTTCCCTCCACGCCCTCCTGGTCCAGGGAAACTCCAGCTCCTCTCCACCAGAGGAGAAGAACGGATGTCACGGCACCTCAGGACACCAGGGAGGGACATGGGGACCAAACTGGGGCAGCTGCTGGGTTTAAAGGACTTCTACACCTCGTGGTGTTATTTCTGAACTGGTTTTTTTATGGGTTGTGTTATCCTCGGGTTATCCAGGGCCGTGGGTCAGGGATGGACATGGAAGTGCTGGGGGATGGTTGGATTTGGTGACCTTGGAGGGGTTTTTCCAAGCGGAGCGGTTCCGTGGCTCGCCGCGAATTCGTGACCCAGCGCCCGAGATGGGGGAGCGAGAGGTTTATTCAGAGCTCACCGTAAAATGCTGGAATAAAAGGCCACCCAAAATCTGGGAGCTCGGCCATGAGGCATCTGGAGGAGCCAGGGAATGGGGGCAGGCGGCGAGCTGGGATGGTGGCAGAGGCTGGGGAGGCGGTGGGACAGCCGGAGAGCAGCTCCACGCTCAGTGGTGTTAAAATGTCACCAAAGCCCAGCCTGGCTCCTTCCATAAACTCATAAAACCATGGAATGGGCCCATCCTTCCCATTCCCACCTCCTGCCGTGGGCAGGGACACCTCCCACCATCCCAGGTGGATCCAAGCCCCAGTGTCCAACCTGGCCCTGGACACTCCTAAATCCCGAGTGATTGCTGGTTGGGATGTTCATGGAATGCTTTGGGTGGGAAGAGACCTTAAATCCCATCCAGTGCCACCCCCTCCCACCATCCCAGGTGGATCCAACCCGGCCTTGGGCACTGCCAGGGATCCAGGGGCAGCCCCAGCCAAGCTGGGAATTCCAGCCCAGCCAGGAATTCCTGCCCAAGCTCCCAGCCCAAGCTCCCCTTGCCCAGTGGGAAGCCATTCCCTGTCTCCTGTCCCTGCAGCCCTTGTCCCCAGCCCCTCTCCAGCTCTCCTGGAGTCCCTGCAGGCACTCTGAGCATTCCCTGGGTTTTTCCCTTCTCCAGGGGAACATTCCCAGCTCTCCCAGCCTGCCTCCAGAGCAGAGGGGCTCCAGAATTCTGGAATGGGTTGGGTTGGACGGAACCTTAAGGATTCATCCCATTCCATTCCATGTTCAGGGACACTTCCCACCACCCCAGGGTGCTCCAAGCCCCAATGTCCAGCCTGCCCTTGGACACTGCCCCCTCTGAGGGGGGGTCTCTGTCCATCCCCCACCAGCTCCAGGCTCATCCCCCGCCTCCCCCCATCCCGCCGGGAATTCCCGGCTCAGCCTGTAACCTGTTCTCCCGGTTATCTCCCTTCCCTTATCGCTCCCCCGTCCGTGCCTGTCTCTCCCAGGATATCCCGGGTGTAAGCCTGCTGCTCTCACCCTTCAGCGGGCAGGGCCCCGATTGTCCCGCTCTCAATGGGGGCCCGAGAGGCTGGAGATGCAAAGTGCCTCCGGAGCGGGGCCCTGCGACACCCGATCCTCCCAAATGCACTAATTAGAGCTAAAAGAGCAGCTTTTAGCCCCGCTGCTTTCTTCCCCTCCCGGATTAATTGAGACAAAGCCGGGCTCTCTCTCTCTCTCTCTCTCTCTCCGAGGTGGTGTTTGTTGACAGGGGTGGGGACAGCGCCCAGCTCGCCTTTCCCTTTCCTTTCACTCCCAAGCCTGGGACCGGCTCCCGAGGCTCTGGTCGGAGGAATAAAAGTGGGAATCTGCACAGCCCCATCCCAAATCCTGCAGGGTTTTCTGCCCTGTCAATTAATTAATTAATAAATGATATTTAATAGCTTCTGTCCAGAGATCCCAGCAGCTCCCAGATACTCCCAGATTTTTCCAGATCCACCCAGTGGGTTTGTTAATGCTGCTCTCAGTTATCCCAAGGCTCTGCTTGGAGGAATAAAACCGGGAATCTGCACAGCCCCATCCCAAATCCTGCAGGGTTTTCTGCCCTGTCAATTAATTAATTAATGAGTAATATTTAATAGCTTCTGTCCAGAGATCCCAGCAGCTCCCAGATACTCCCAGATTTACCAGATCCCCCTCTGTGGGTTTGTTAATGGCGCTCCCAGTTATCCCAAGGCTCTGCTTGGAGGAATAAAACTGGGAATCTGCACAGCCAAACCCAAATCCTGCAGGGTTTTCTGCCCTGTCAATTAATTAATTAATAAATGATATTTAATAGCTTCTGTCTGGAGATCCCAGCAGCTCCCAAATACTCCCAGATTTACCAGCTCCACCTCTGTGGGTTTTTTATGGGCGCTCCCAGTTATCCCAAGGCTCTGCTCGGAGGAATAAAACTGGGAATCTGCACACCCAAACCCAAATCCTGCAGGGTTTTCTGCCCTGTCAATTAATTAATTAATAAATGATATTTAATAGCTTCTGTCTGGAGATCCCAGCAGCTCCCATCCTTGGGTTTGTTAATGGTGCTCCCAGTTATCCCAAGGCTCTGCTCGGAGGAATAAAACTGGGAATCTGCACAGCCAAATGCAAATCCTGCAGGGTTTTCTGCCCTGTCAATTAATTAATTAATGAATAATATTTAATAGCTTCTGTCTGGAGATCCCAGCAGCTCCCATCCTTCCCAGATTTTTCCAGACCAATGGATTTGTTATGGGAGGTCGCAGTTATCCCAAGGCTCTGCTCAGGGAAATAAAACTGGGAATCTGCACAGCCCATCCCGAATCCTGCAGGGTTTTCTGCCCTGTGAATTAATTAATTAATAACTGATATTTAATAGCTTCTGTCCAGAGATCCCAGCAGCTCCCAGATACTCCCAGATTTGCCAGATCCCTCTCTGTGGGTTTGTTAATGGTGCTCCCAGTTATCCCGAGGCTCTGCTTGGAGGAATAAAACTGGGAATCTGCACAGCCAAACCCAAATCCTGCAGGGTTTTCTGCCCTGTCAATTAATTAATTAATGAATGATATTTAATAGCTTCTGTCTGGAGATCCCAGCAGCTCCCGTTCTTCCCAGATTTTTCCAGATCCGCCCCAGTGGGTTTTTTATGGGTGCTCCTGATTATCCCAGGGCTCTGCTCAGGGGAAAAAAAAATCCATGGATCTGCAGAGCCCATCCCAAATCCTGCAGGATTTTCTACCCTGTAGGCAATTTAATTAATTAATAATATTTAATACCTCAGTGGTTGCACCTTCACGTGGTGTCTGGAGATCCCAGCAGCTCCCAGATACTCCCAGATTTCCCAGCTCCACCTCTGTGGGTTTGTTAATGGTGCTCCCAGTTATCCCAAGGCTCTGCTTGGAGGAATAAAACTGGGAATCTGCACAGCCCATCCCGAATCCTGCAGGGTTTTCTGCCCTGTCAATTAATTAATTAATGAGTAATATTTAATAGCTTCTGTTTGGAGATGCCAGCAGCTCCCATCCTTGGGTTTGTTAATGGTGCTCCCAGTTATCCCAAGGCTCTGCTCGGAGAAACAAAACTGGGAATCTGCACAGCCAAACCCAAATCCTGCAGGGTTTTCTGCCCTGTCAATTAATTAATTAATAAATGATATTTAATAGCTTCTGTTCAGAGATCCCAGCAGCTCCCAGATACTCCCAGATTTTCTAGATCCATCTCTGTGGGTTTTTTATGGGAGGTCCCAGTTATCCCAGGGCTCTGCTCAGGGGAAAAAAAAAATCCATGGATCTGCAGAGCCCATCCCAAATCCTGCAGGATTTTCTGCCCTGTAGGCAATTTAATTAATTAATAATATTTAATACCTCAGTGGTTGCACCTTCACTGATGTCTGGAGATCCCAGCAGCTCCCAGATTCTCCCAGATTTCCCAGATCCCCCTCTGTGGGTTTGCTGTGGGATCAGGGTTCCAGCTGCAATCCCTTTCCATCCTGATCCGGAGCTTTATCCATCCGGCTCCTTCCCAACCGTCCCAACACATCCCAAGGTTTCCCTGCATGGAATATGTGCCGCTCCCCAAACATTCCATGGGCCCCAGCAGTTCCCACGGGGTGGGAGACGGCCCCAAAAAGGTGCCAGGATGGAAAAGCTCTGCATTCCAGTCTAAATTCCCGGCGTGTGGAAGGGCTGGAGAGGGACAGGAAGAGCTTTCCAAAGGTCCAGCACCTTTGATCCCCCTCTGGAACCTGGGAGAGCTCCCAGCTGTCCTGGGGAAGGGCTTGGAGCCCTCCCGGAGCTGTTTGGAGTTCCAGGGTGGGGATAATTATCCCCAAATCCACAACAGCAGGACCTGGGACGCTCCAAACTCCATTTCCTGTTGGCACAACCGCTCCCCGGTTCTCCTGGAGGAGCAGCTGCCAACCTGCTCCACCTGGAAATCCGGGAAAAACAAACAAAATCCCCCCTTTGATGGCTGGGAGTGCTCCAAGCCCTCCTGTTCCTGTTGGGAGAGCGGCTCCGTCTCTGGGCACTGGAGAAAATTCCCCTTTGGGATGAAGTCGTTATCTGGGATTCCAGTTCCAAGCCTGGTGGTTTTTTGGGAACCTTTCAGATTCCCTGTGGCTCTTTCTAGGAGAGGCTGAAGCCCTGGGAAACCTTGGATGTTTGTTTGTGTTCCCGGAGTTTGGAGAAGCTTGGGCCGTGCTCTGAACTCCAGACCCTTGGGATGATCCAGTGCCAGCTTCCCAGGGATCACCAGCACCCTGTCCCTGTCACTTCCAACGCTTCCCCAAGAGCCAAAAACCGGGATTATGGGATGCATCCAAAGCCCTCAGCCCTCTGCCATATCAGATTTACCCAGGGAACCTTTTACAAATTGGGATAATTTGGAAGAGCCGAGCCCCGGCAGGTTGGATTTCGGGAGTTTGTGCCTTCAGGAGCTGCAGGAAGGTCGATCCTGGTGGGATTTTTTTTTTTTGCCCTTCCCAGCACCCTTGGATTTTGTCCCAAGCCCTGTTCCCCCCAAAATATGGATGTGGGAATGCAGGAGTGCACAAACCCCCACCCAGCTTTTGTGTGTGGGATCCCATCCCACCTCCTGTTCTGCTGGACTCTGGATTTATGGAGACCTCCTGCTCCTTCCAAAACAGCTGGATCCCTTCCTGGAATGGAAATCATTTTGTGCTGTATTTGATATAAATTATATCCATTTGATACAATTTATATATATATATATTTTTTTTTTTAATTCATCGGGAAAAACGGGACAGTGGACAGTGCCCCTGCCCACGGGTTGGGAATGGGATGGGATTAAAGGTCCCTTCCAACCCAAACATTCCCTGATTCCCTGGAATATTTCCTGAAATTTGAATTCACAGCTCCAGACCTTCCCAGCCTCCCCTGAAGCTGCACCTCGTGCAGGGAGGTTTTGAGTAAAAAACCTCAATTCTGTGGGTTCACCGCTGATTTTTTAAATTTCCCCCTCAAATTCCATCACCAACCCAGAAGGTGACCTGGGGACGGAGAAATCCCTGTTTGGAAGAGGGAGGGTTTAGGATTTTCCTGCATTTGGGAATGAGGGAGAGACCTCAAAGTGGCGTTGATTGGGATTGGAGGGGTTTAAAGCAAAAACGCTGGGAAAATTCCCCAAAAATTTCTGTAAAGGCTTGAAATTCCCTGTCCTCCTCTCTGAGCACTGGGCATTCCCAATCCCCGTTCCATGACCTGTTTGTGCTCCATCCAGACCACCAGCAGGAAAAAGGTTTTCACCCAATTCCAGAAGAACGAGCGGGAATTGGGGGTACCCCAAGGTCTTGGAAGGGTTTAAAGCCTTAAAAAAATTTCCAAAAAATCTCTGTAGAGCCTAGAAATTCCCTATCCTCTTCTCTGAGCACTGGGCATTCCCAATCCCCATTCCATAACCTGTTTGTGCTCCATCTGGGCCACCAGCAGGAAAAAGGTTTTTATCCAATTACGGAAAAATGAGCAGTAAATGGGGAGACCACAAAGTCTTGGAGAGGTTTAAAGCCTGAAAAAATTCCCAAAAAATTTCTGTAGAGCCTGGAAGTTCCCTGCCCTCCTCTCTGAGTTCTGGTCATTCCCAATCCCTGATCCATGACCTGTTTGTGCTCCGTGCAGGATGTGGGACACCAGCAGGAAAAACAATGTTTTTGCCCAATGCCGGAAAAAAAGTCGGAATTGGAGAGGTTTAAATGCTGAAAAATGCCCCCAAAATTGGTGTAGACCCTGGAAATTCCCTGTCCTCCTCTCTGAGCACTGGACATTCCCAATCCCCATTCCATGACCTGTTTGTGCTCCGTGCAGGATGCGGGACACCAGCAGGAAAAACAACGTTTTCACCCAATTCCGGAAAAACAAGCGGGAACTGGGGACACCCCAAGGTCTTGGAAGGGTTTAAAGCCTTAAAAAAATTCCCAAAAAATTTCTGTAGAGCCTGGAAGTTCCCTGTCCTCCTCTCTGAGTTCTGGTTGTTCCCAATCCCCGTTCCATGACCTGTCTGTGCTCCCTGCAGGATGCGGGACACCAGCAGGAAAAACAACATTTTCACCCAGTTCCAGAAAAAAAAGCCGAAATTGGAGAGGTTTAAATGCTGAAAAATGCCCCAAAAATTTCTGTAGACCCTGGAAATTCCCTGTCCTCCTCTCTGAGCACTGGGCATTCCCAATCCCCATTCCATGACCTGTCTGTGCTCCCTGCAGGATGCGGGACACCAGCAGGAAAAACAACATTTTTGCCCAATTCCAGAAAAATGAGCAGGGAACTGGAGAGACCCCAAAGTCTTGGAAGGGTTTAAAGCCTTAAAAAAATTCCCAAAAAATTTCTGTAGACCCTGGAAGTTCCCTGCCCTCCTCTCTGCGTTCTGGTCATTCCCAATCCCCATTCCATGACCTGTCTGTGCTCCCTGCAGGATGCGGGACACCAGCAGGAAAAACAACATTTTTGCCCAATTCCAGAAAAACGAGCAGGAACTGGGGATACCCCAAAGTCTTGGAGGGGTTTAAAGCCTTAAAAAAATTTCCAAAAAATTTCTGTAGAGCCTGGAAGTTCCCTGTCTCCTCTCTGAGCACTGGGCATTCCCAATCCCCATTCCATGACCTGTTTGTGCTCCATCCAGGCCACCAGCAGGAAAAAGGTTTTCACTCAATTCCAGAAGAATGAGCGGGAACTGGGGATACCCCAATGTCTTGGAAGGGTTTAAAGCCTTAAAAAATTCCCAAAAAATTGGTGTAGAGCATGGAAGTTCCCTGCCCTCTTCTCTGAGTTCTGGTCATTCCCAATCCCCGTTCCATGACCTGTTTGTGCTCCCTGCAGGATGCGGGACACCAGCAGGAAAAACAACATTTTTGCCCAATTCCAGAAAAATGAGCAGGGAACTGGAGAGACCCCAAAGTCTTGGAGGGGTTTAAAGCCTTAAAAAAATTCCCAAAAAATTTCTGTAGAGCCTGGAAGTTCCCTGTCCTCCTCTCTGAGTTCTGGGCATTCCCAATCCCTGTTCCATGACCTGTTTGTGCTCCGTGCAGGATGCGGGACACCAGCAGGAAAAACAACGTTTTCGCCCAATTCCGGAAAAAAGGGTGGAAATTTGGGATACCCCAAAGTTTTGGAGAGGTTTAAATGCTGAAAAATGCCCCAAAAATTGGTGTAGACCCCAGAAATTCCCTGCCCTCCTCTCTGAGCTCTGGGTATTCCCAATCCCCATTCCATGACCTGTCTGTGCTCCCTGCAGGATGCGGGACACCAGCAGGAAGAACAACGTTTTCGCCCAGTTCCGGAAGAACGAGCGGGACAAGCAGAAGCTGATCGACACCGTGGCCAAGCAGCTGCGCGGCCTCATCAACAGCCACCACTCCTGAGGGCCCTGGGATCCCCTTCCCGCAGCCTGGACTTCGGGAATTCCCCCTTCGGAGAGAAGATTTGTATTTTTTTATTCGCCTTGGAAAAGTCTCCGCGGGAGCCTCCACCCACCCACCCCGGCGGCAAAACGCTCCCGGTGGAACAATCCCGGGAAAAGAGGTGTCTCCTGGAGAAACTCCTATTTTCAGGGGTTTGGGAAGGGATGGGAATTCTTGGAGCCTTGGGAGGAGTTGGCACCCGGGCTGGGTTGTTTGGTTTTTGGGGGTTTTTTTGGGGTTTTTTTGTCAAAGCCAAATTGGAGGGATCATCCTGCCTTTCTTTTCTTAATTCATTCCCTCGGAAAACTGAGAAATCTGGGAAGAGCCGTGGGTTTGGGTTCTGTGGGCAGAGGGGAGTCACCCTGAGGGTGTCCTCTGGTTTGGGATTTAGGGAGGAAAAAGGGATTTCCCAGGTTTGTTTGTTTTTTTTTTTCTCTTTTCCCCCTCCACGAGCTGCTTTGCAAATCCCTGGAATCGCGAGCCTTTCCCACATATCCCATAAACCATCCCTCAGCTCCACTGTGGGATCATGGAGAAGGGATTGGAGCAGCCTCCTCGATCAGATTTGGGAAGGGACAGCCAAGGGATAATCTGGGAATGTGTCCTGTGGCACCACAGGGATCTCCCAGTGTCCAGGACGGGTTTTTTTTTCCCCTTTTCTCTTTTCCATGCTGGTGTCCCATCTTTCCTGTTGATTCCATGGGGAAAACTTCCCTGGGCCCTCCTGGTTGGAGCTGGAGCGGTGGGAATCTCCTGGAGGCAGTGGGCTGCTCCAAAGTGCCTGTGGATGAAATTCTTGGAGCCTTGGGAGGAGTTGGCACCCGGGCTGGGTTGTTTGGTTTTTGGGGGTTTTTTGGGTTTTTTTGTCAAAGCCAAATTGGAGGGATCATCCTGCCTTTCTTTTGTTAATTCATTCCCTCGGAAAACGGAGAAATCTGGGAAGAGCCGTGGGTTTGGGTTCTGTGGGCAGAGGGGAGTCACCCTGAGGGTGTCCTCTGGTTTGGGATTTAGGGAGGAAAAAGGGATTTCCCAGGTTTTGGTTTTTTTTTTTTCTCTTTTCCCGCTCCACGGGCTGCTTTGCAAATCCCTGGAATCGCGAGCCTTTCCCACATATCCCATAAACCATCCCTCAGCTCCACTGTGGGATCATGGAGAAGGGATTGGAGCAGCCTCCTCGATCAGATTTGGGAAGGGACAGCCAAGGGATAATCTGGGAATGTGTCCTGTGGCACCACAGGGATCTCCCAGTGTCCAGGACGGGTTTTTTTTCCCTCCTCTCTCTTTTCCATGCTGGTGTCCCATCTTTCCTGATGATTCCATGGGGAAAACTTCCCTGGGCCCTCCCGGTTGGAGCTGGAGCGTTGGGAATCTCCTGGAGGCAGTGGGCTGCTCCAAAGTGCCTGTGGATGAAATTCCCCCTGTCCCAAAGGTCCCCAAAAAATCCTCTGCTCAAACCAGAAGGCCCCCAGCGGGATTTAATCCCGGAATTCCAATTCCAGGTGGGGATTTTCCCCCTTCTCAGCCTTTTGCCTCTTTAATTCCTCTCATCCCCAAACCCCTGAAGGGAATTCCAGTCTCCCTGCAGGTGCTGCTCCTGTGCCCATTCCCAACCCTTCTGGATGCAGGGATTTTGGGGTTGGTTTGCATTTGGAGAAGGTTCCTTGGGCTCAATCCCAAAAAATTAAAGGGGAGCAGGGTGGGGAACGACCCCCCCTGGAGCTCTTGGGCTGTCCCAGCCACCTCCAGCTACAGGGACCAAAGGGATTGGAGGGAAAAATCCATAATTCCCTGGTTTTGGAGAGGGCTGGGAGGTTCCTCTTGGAGGGATATGGGAGAGGGACGGAGGGAAAAGCAGCAGGTGAAGGAAAGTCGGAGTCAGCGTGGCCGGAAAGGGATCAGCTGTGGAGACACCTCTGGGAATGACCCCGAGGGGACAAGGGATGGGGAATTCCAGGAGTGGGACGGAGAAGGAGCAGGAACCCCAGGATTCAGGGAAGGGATTTTGTGCCGCCATCCCGGAATTCCATTTTCCCCTCCCGCATTTTGCTCTAGGAGGCATTCCCACAAAAAAAAATTCCCCAGCACAGCCGAAGCCAGGCCTCGTTTCGGATGCTCCAGGCAGCTCCCACCCTTCCCAAATCCAGGCTGGGCTCCCCTTCCCATCTCCCTGAGCTGGAATTCCAGGAGCAGCCACCTGGGATGGGTCTCTCCTTGGAGAAACCGGGATTGGGATCCTCCAAACCCGGCTCCTGGAGCTCGGGATTTGCCGCTGGGAAAAGTCAAATCCGGCCAAGGCGGAGACTCAGGGAATTCCTGATCTGGGGAGGTCAAGAGCCCGGGATGAAAAATGGGATTTTGGGATTCTGGTCCCAATTAAGTTTTTGTTCCGAGAGAGATGTGGCTCCATCCGAACAAAAATTAATCTTTTAAACAGATTGCCCACAAAAAAAAAAATCCCAAAAAAAAAAAAATCCCTGGAAGACATCCCAAATCCCCTCTCAGCCTCTTCCTAATGAAGGGTGTCCTCCGACACGGATGGAATTGCTTAGGAGGGAAAAGTGGCTGCAGGGAATTCAAAAGGAGGGGGCGGGACCCGAATCCAAGATTTCCAGCTTCCCAAAATAAATATCCCTGCTCTCTCACCTCGCTCCACCTCCACTGAACATTCCTTGATGGATTTTGGGGGTTTTTTTTTAAGGAAAGGGAATTGCATTATCCCATCTTTTTTTTTTTTTTCCCGGCTCCAGCAAATATATTCCAGCACCAGGAGGGGGAAAAAAAAAATGATATTTTAATTTATAAACCCTAAATTTGGCTTCCCAAGAAGCTTCTTTCCTTCTTCAGGAGCTGTCAGGCATTCCAGGGGTTGGGAATTATCCTACCCAAGGTGTCCAAAGTGGGAATTTGCATCCATAGGATGTTCTCCCTGAGCATCATCAGCACCCATGAGGTGGGACAGGAGGGGTTTTCCTGGGATTTTTGGGGTGTTCCTGGGAGTGGAGTCCAGATGCTCCCGGCGATTTTGTTTTTGCACTTTGTCCCACATCCAATCCCGACTCCCGCCGGGATGGGGCCGGGATGAGTTGGGATGATGCTGCTTTGGGGTGGTTTTCTCCCGGATTGGCCGCCCTGGGTGAGGTGGAATTTCGGGCAGGAGCTGTGGGAAGGCTCCCGGTGGCCCCAAATTCCTGGGAAGCGAGGCCGGGGCGTGGCCGCTGTCACACCCCTCGTGCCACCAAAGTTTTGGGATCAGATTCCCAGCAGATCCCAAACCCCAGGCGGAGATTCCTCACCCCTGGACATCTCCTGCCTCCCCTCAATCCTGAGTGAGGTTTGATGCTTTTTTTTTGGGACTTTGGATGCTCCAAACCCCTCTGGATTTGTGTCCCATCCCTGGCTGCCATGGGGTTTTTTGGGATCTCCATCCCATTTTTCCTACAGCTCCATGGGGCCTGGAGTCCCCTCCTATCCCCTCCCCCCCAGCACAATTCCAGGTTTATCCCACTGCTGGCAGCTCCAAGGGAAGACAAATCCCATCAATCCCATCCCAAAGGACCCCGGGATCGGCCGGGATTCACCCCAAAAACTCCGGGATGGAGCTCAGGGGGGTTTGGGCATCACCCCAAAGCTGCTGCTCCAATCCCCCAGGGCTGGATTTGGGAAGCTTTTCCCGCTGCTGGGATCCATCCCCACCGGCAGCTTCCTGAAAATTCCCTGGGCAGCCCTGGAATCCTGTCCCATCCAAGCTGCTCAGATCCCTCAGATTTCGTTTTGCCAGGAAAATCCCATCCCATCTCCCATCCCACATCCCATCCCACATCCCACATCCCATCCCACATCCCACATTCCATCCCACATCCCATCCCATCCCCGCCGGCTGCCGGGGTTGCCTTTTCCCGTTGATTTTGGGGTGGAAGGACCTGGTTTTGGGCCCCGAGGTGGTTGAAAACAGCTTTTTTTGCACAAGTCGTTGCACAATAAAGGGGAAAATTTAGCAGATTAGGTTTTAACTTTAAAGGGAATTTCGTTGGGGTTTTGTTTGTTTGTTTGTTTGATTGTTTTTTCCTTAAAAAACTCGCTAGCAGAGCTACTGATTCCAAGAGGAAAAAGAGCTGGGATGGCTGGAGGGAGGACTGCATGGTTGTTCACAGGTTCAGTTCTGTTAGAAATTAGCATGTTGGACATTTATCCTGGTGTAATTCCAATTAAACAAATACAGCATTTAACTGCTTCAGCCCTGCCTCGTCCGGCTCTCTGCGTCCCTGGGGGGAAAAATCCTGAGCCCCAAATCCCATCCAAGAGAGAATTCCACACCTCCTTGAGCCCCAAATCCCATCCAAGAGAGAATTCCACACCTCCTTGAGCCCCAAATCCCATCCAAGAGAGAATTCCACACCTCCTTGAGCCCCAAATCCCATCCAAGAGAGAATTCCAGACCTCCTTGAGCCCCAAATCCCATCCAAGAGAGAATTCCACACCTCCCTGAGCCCCAAATCCCATCCAAGAGAGAATTCCACACCTCCTTGAGCCCCAAATCCCATCCAAGAGAGAATTCCACACCTCCTTGAGCCCCAAATCCCATCCAAGGCAGAATTCCACACCTCCTTGAGCCCCAAATCCCATCCAAGAGAGAATTCCACACCTCCCTGAGCCCCAAATCCCATCCAAGAGAGAATTCCACACCTCCTTGAGCCCCAAATCCCATCCAAGAGAGAATTCCACACCTCCTTGAGCCCCAAATCCCATCCAAGAGAGAATTCCACACCTCCTTGAGCCCCAAATCCCATCCAAGAGAGAATTCCACACCTCCTTGAGCCCCAAATCCCATCCAAGGCAGAATTCCACACCTCCTTGAGCCCCAAATCCCATCCAAGAGAGAATTCCACACCTCCCTGAGCCCCAAATCCCATCCAAGAGAGAATTCCACACCTCCTTGAGCCCCAAATCCCATCCAAGAGAGAATTCCACACCTCCTTGAGCCCCAAATCCCATCCAAGAGAGAATTCCACACCTCCTTGAGCCCCAAATCCCATCCAAGAGAGAATTCCACACCTCCTTGAGCCCCAAATCCCATCCAAGGCAGAATTCCACACCTCCCTGAGCCCCAAATCCCATCCAAGGCAGAATTCCACACCTCCTTGAGCCCCAAATCCCATCCAAGGCAGAATTCCACACCTCCTTGAGCCCCAAATCCCATCCAAGGCAGAATTCCACACCTCCTTGAGCCCCAAATCCCATCCAAGAGAGAATTCCACACCTCCTTGAGCCCCAAATCCCATCCAAGACAGAATTCCACACCTCCTTGAGCCCCAAATCTCATCCAAGAGAAAATTCCACACCTCCTTGAGCCCCAAATCCCATCCAAGAGAGAATTCCACACCTCCTTGAGCCCCAAATCCCACCCAAGGCAGAATTCCACACCTCCTTGAGCCCCAAATCCCACCCAAGAGAGAATTCCACACCTCCTTGAGCCCCAAATCCCACCCAAGAGAGAATTCCACACCTCCTTGAGCCCCAAATCCCATCCAAGGCAGAATTCCACACCTCCCTGAGCCCCAAATCCCATCCAAGACAGAATTCCACACCTCCTTGAGCCCCAAATCCCATCCAAGAGACAATTCCACACCTCCTTTGGACACCCAGCTGCTGGAGCACCCAGGGGAGAGAAAATCCCGGGATGAGCATTGGATCCCACCCTGATGAGGATCATTGCCCGGAGAGGAAGCCAAGTTTTGCCCAAATTTTGGGGGTTTTTGTCAAAAAAATTCCTCCCTGGGAAGGTGGGGAGGGGCTGGGCTGGAATTCCCAGCTTGGCTGGGGCTGCCCCTGGATCCCTGGCAGTGCCCAAGGGTTGGGTTGGGCATTGGGGCTTGGATCCACCTGGGATGGTGGGAGGTGTCCCTGAACATGGAATGGGATGGGATTTAAGGTTTCTCCAAACCCAAACCTTTCCAGGATTCTGGAGCCCCTCTGCTCTGGGAGAGCTGGGAATGTTCCCCTGGAGAAGGGAAAACTGCAGGGAATGCTCCGAGTGCCTGCAGGGGCTCCAGGAGAGCTGGAGAGGGGCTGGGGACAAGGGCTGCAGGGACAGGAGACAGGGAATGGCTTCCCACTGGGCAAGGGGAGCTGGGGCTGGGAGCTTGGGCAGCAATTCCTGGATTTTGGGCTGGAATTCCCAGCTTGGCTGGGGCTGCCCCTGGATCCCTGGCAGTGCCCAAGGCCGGGTTGGACATCAGGGTTTGGATCCCACCAAGCCTGGTCAGATCCAAGGAAATGGAAAGTTTCCCTGCCCCTGGATGGGGATGGGGTTTGAATTCCCTTCCAAACCCCTCTGTGATCCCACGATTTCTCCCACCCGGGCTCTGAAAACACCTGGAATGAACTCCCCGCTCCTGAGATCCGGGGAGGAACGGAGCAGGACCCACCAGGGTTCCCGGGAGCCAGGAGCTGCAGGGAAAGGTGGCCCAGGAAGCTGCCGGGAGCAGCCGGGGAGAAGGAGGCGGTGGGAGCAGATAAACGCCAGAAGGGAGAGGAGCAGATCGGAGATAAGGATCCTGATAAGGCAGGGAGGGCTGGATGGGACCCAGGAGGAAGCGGTGACGTGCGGGGCACGGGAGGTGAGGCCGGGCTGGGAAACTGGGAATACCGGGAGAGGATGAGGATGGTCCGGGTGTTGAGGGGGCTGGGAAACTGGGAATGCCCGGGAGAGGATGAGGATGGTCCGGGTGGTGAGGGGGCTGGGAAACTGGGAATACCGGGAGAGGATGAGGATGGTCCGGGTGGTGAGGGGGCTGGGAAACTGGGAATGCCTGGGAGAGGATGAGGATGAGGATGGTCCGGGTGGTGAGGGGGCTGGGAAACTGGGAATGCCCGGGAGAGGATGAGGATGAGGATGGTCCGGGTGGTGAGGGGGCTGGCAAACTGGGAATACCGGGAGAGGATGAGGATGGTCCGGGTGGTGAGGGGGCTGGGAAACTGGGAATACCGGGAGAGGATGAGGATGGTCCAGGTGGTGAGGGGGCTGGGAAACTGGGAATACCGGGAGAGGATGAGGATGAGGATGAGGATGATCCGGGTGGTGAGGGGGCTGGGAAACTGGGAATACCGGGAGAGGATGAGGATGAGGATGAGGATGGTCCAGGTGGTGAGGGGGCTGGCAAACTGGGAATACTGGGAGAGGATGAGGATGAGGATGATCCGGGTGGTGAGGGGGCTGGGAAACTGGGAATGCCCGGGAGAGGATGAGGATGGTCCGGGTGGTGAGGGGGCTGGCAAACTGGGAATACCGGGAGAGGATGAGGATGGTCCGGGTGGTGAGGGGGCTGGCAAACTGGGAATACCGGGAGAGGATGAGGATGGTCCGGGTGGTGAGGGGGCTGGGAAACTGGGAATACCGGGAGAGGATGAGGATGATCCGGGTGGTGAGGGGAAGATCAGGATGGGGGGAAGAAAAAAACCCAGGAATTTCCTCCTTCCCTCCGCCGTGTTCTCCCCAGGTGGAGAACAGGAATCCAGGAATCCCCCTCCTCCGTGCCCCATCCCGCGCCCCACGTGGCTCCAGCCGCGCTAATTGCGTTCCGTGCCGCGCTAATTGCGTTCCGTGCCGCGCTAATTGGATGATGGCATCAAAGGCGGGGAGCCCCATCCATATCTGCCGGGCGCTGGATGCGATTATCCCGGCAGAAGGCATCGATCACCGCCGCCCCTCCCTGACCCGCCGGGGCGCCCCGGCCGCAGGTACCCAGCCCAAATAGGATTTATTTTTTTTTATTTTTATTATTTTTATTTTTTTTTTATCCCCCAAAGCTTCAAGGCAGGCGGCGGATGACAAATGACGGCGGTGCCGCGTCTGCCCGGGCGCTCATTCATCTCTGCCGGCGCGGAGGGGCCGGGCCGGGATGCGGGCGCTGCCATCGCTCACTGTCACCGGGACGTGTGAAGTGTTAAAGACCCCCCCGGCGGGGCACGGGGCGCTCGTTTGTATTCATTAGCCAACAGCTGTATTCATTAGCCACCGGCTGGATTCATCAGCCACCGGCTGGATTCATCAGCCACCGGCTGGATCCATTATCCACTGGCTGGATTCATCAGCCACCGGCTGGATTCATCAGCCACCGGCTGGATTCATCAGGGCCCGGTGTGCGTGGCTGGATCTCCGGGCGTGTTCCTGCTCCCCCCTGGCCGGGATGGGCAGCTGGATTCATCAGCCACCGGCTGGATTCATTATCCACTGGCTGGATTCATTAGTCACTGGCTGGATTCATCAGCCACTGGCTGGATTCATTACCCATCAGCTGGATTCATTATCCACTGGCTGGATTCATTAGCCACCAGCTGGATTCATCAGCCCCTGGCTGGATTCATCAGCCACCGGCTGGATTCATTAGCCACTGGCTGGATTCATCAACCATCAGCTGGATTCATTAGCCACTGGCTGAATTCATCAGCCACCGGCTGGATTCATCAGGGCCCGGTGTGCGTGGCTGGATCTCCGGGCGTGTTCCTGCTCCCCCCTGGCCGGGATGGGCAGCTGGATTCATCAGCCACCGGCTGAATTCATCAGCCACTGGCTGGATTCATCAGCCACTGGCTGGATTCATTAGCCACCATCTGTATTCATTAGCCACCAGCTGAAATCATTAGCCACCGGCTGGATTCATTAGCCACCAGCTGAATTCATTAGCCAACAGCTGTATTCATCAGCCACCAGCTGGATTCATCAGCCACCGGCTGCAGATGTGGGCTCGGGCTCTGTCACCCACCGAGCCTCTCCTCGCCTCTCTCAGCTCACCCGGGTTCTCCTCGCCTTGGTGGCCCCCCCGGGCACTCGTTGCCGAGGAGGGTGGGTTTGTCCTCTGGAAAAGCCATCCTGGGATTCCTGGAGTTCTCCTTTCCCTCTCTCGGCTGGAGAGCCGTGGATGCTCCGTGCCCATCCCAGCCCCACCTCTGGGAATGCCGGAATCAATCCCTGGCTCAGGGCAGCTTTTGGCTGCTCTCCTCCTCCCCAAACCCTCGGCTCTGACCTTTCCCTCGTTCCCCCATGAGCCGCGGGTTTTCCAGGGCAGGGCCCGGAGTGTGTGGCTGGATCTCCGGGCGTGTTCCTGCTCCCGGGATGGGCAGCAGAATCCCGGCCCGTCCTGTCGGGACAGGCCTTCCCCCTTCTCCTGCCTCTGGCTCTTCCCCACAGGATCGTGATTCAGAGCAGGAGGAACCCGCAGAAAAAGGGGGGAAAAGCGGCTTTTTGGGGGGATTTTCCTGAATATTGCCCACTCTGAGGGCTGGACCCTCTGCTCCTCCCTCAGCATTCCCAACCCACCCCAATCCGGGATTTTTTCCTTGTTGGGACGCAGCTTCGGGGGTTTTGGAGGCAGTTTTGGGGTTCACTTTATGGGGAGTGATCATGGGAACCTCGAGTTAATTATCCCAATCAGCTTTTGGTGGGAATCAGACACCCCTGCCCGGGCTGGGAACAGGAAAACCCTGGCCGAGGTTCCCGGGATGGGAGAGAGCCTTATCCCGGTCTTTTCCTGCCCTTGGCTCCACTGGAATAGGAGACAGCGGAACATTTGTGGGAAGAGCCTGAGCAGCTGCTGACTTGGTGCCCCTGGATGGGAACTCTGGCTGTTGGAGGCGGGAATTCCCAGCTGGAATTTCCTAGGTGGGAATTTTCCTTTCTTCTGGCCCCAGGCACCGCAGCCTGGGCTGTGAAACAACTCCAGTGCCTCTTTCTGGGAACAGACTGGGATAAGTCTGGGAACAGACTGGGATAAGTCTGGGAAAAGTCCCCTTAAATCCATCTGCTCCAAGGGCAGGATGTAGGGAGAGGCTGAAAAAAAAAAACGGGATTTGGGGGCAGAGCATGATCCAAGAGCCTGAGAAGCTGAGCTGAGCATTCCCTGAGTGTCCATGACGCTCAAACCCCATCCCATTCCCTGCCTGGAGCGATCCTGCTCCAAGGAATCTTTCCATTCCATGGAAAGGCAACACCTCGAGGGATGTAAAACTCCAACAGGGAATTCCATCCTTGGTGGGATTGGTTGGGAATTTTGGTGTTTGACGGGGCCAAACCCCGTGTCCGGCTGGGGAGGGTTGGTGAGGTGATCCTGGCACCTGGAGTTCGGATCCCTTTGGATTCCCCGTGGCTCAGCTGGTGGGGAGGGTTCATCTCGGGGCAGGGGGTGGGAGGAGGGATCCCGGCAGCATTCCCAGCCCGAGGCTGCAATCCCTCAGGTGTCTGAGCTGTGGGAAGCACGGGAATTCCCAGGTGGAAGGGCGGCTGCAGCCAACCTTTGTTTTCTCCGTGGAATTGTGGAATGGTTTGGGTTGGAAAGGCTCTTAGAGCCCATCCCACCCCATCCCATGGATCCCATCCCATCCCATCCCATCCCACCCCATCCCATGGATCCCGTCCCATCCCATCCCATCCCATCCCATCCCATTCCGTCCCACCCCATCCCATCCCATCCCATCCCATCCCATCCCATCCCATCCCATCCCATCCCATCCCATCCCATCCCATCCCATCCCATCCCGTCTCCATGGCAGGGGCAACTTCCGCTATCCAGGGTGCTCCAAATTTTGGATCCCAAATTTTGGGCTGGGAATGCTCCAAATATCCTGTTAATTTGGTGCCAATGATCCCAAATTTTGGGCTGGGAATGCTGCAGACATCCCATTAATTTGGTGAAAATGATCCCAAATTTGGGGCTGGGAATTCTCTGGATATCCCATTAGTTTGGTGCCAACGGTCCCAAATTTTGGGCTGGGAATGCTCCTTCTCTTTCCAAGGGCCTGGACTGGCCTCCTCCATCTCCAGCATCCCTGGCAGTGCCCCAGGCCAGGCTGGAGGGGCTTGGAGCACCCTGGGATGGCCGGAGGTGTCCCTGCCCGTGCCAGGGGCTGGGAATGGGACGGGATTCAAGGTCCCTTCCATCCCAAACAATTCCATGCTTGGGAAGAGGCAGATCCAGGCAGAAGGGAGGCAGATCCAGCCCATCCCTCAGGGAACGCCGGGCACACGCTGCTCTCGGCACCAAAACCCCACCGTGGCCACCAAGCCGGGCAGAAAATCCCCGGGAACAAGAAAAATTCCATCCTGAATTTTTCCATCCCAGACCCCGGGAGCGGCGGAGCGGCTGCTTTCCCTGGATTCAGGGGAGATGTTTGGGAGCTCCGTCTGCAGGAGGCCGGAGCAGCCGGCGGCCTGCGGGGACACGCCGGGGTCGATAGGATCTGGCTGGGCTCTGGCTCCCAGCTGCTGGAAGGAGCCTTGGGATGAGAAGATCTTTCGGGTCCTTTCCAAACCCGAATTCCATGACTCAACCCTCCTCCGGTTTCGTTGGAAACCCATCCCGGGGTTTGGACAGGGAGCGGGGAATGTGTCGGGACCGGCCTGGTGGGGTTACCGGGGCCAGACTTCCCCGGGCCTGACCCCGTTTCACACCTGCTGGGATCATTCCCAACCTTGGGATGCATTCCCGGGGATGGGCTGGAGCAGGAGCCCCGGGGCCGTGTCTGCCCCAGCCAATTAAGCAGTTCCAGGCTTCAGACACTAATTATCCTCAGGGTTTAATTGCTGAATCATTGCCCAGGTGGTTCTGGGGCAGGGCCCTGGAGGTGCCTGGGGCATTCCCCAGGGGCAGGATCCTGGATCCTGGATCCCTGTTTTTTTGGGGAGGTCACCCCATGGATGAGGGTTGGGCCTGGCCAGGTGTGCTCCCGGGGCTGGAGGAGGATCCCGGACTCTTCCATGATCCCGGTGAAGATGTGGCCGTGGCCAACCAGGCCCAGCATTCCCAAACTCGGCTCTTCCCAGCTTGGATCCTTTCCAAACGTGCAGCGCTGAATTCCTAAGGGAGAGTCGTTAATGCTAATTGCGAATATTAATTTGCCTTATTTTTATTTTATTGTATTTTATATTTTGTATTGTTTTATATTTTTGTATTTTATATTTTATTTTGTCTTATTTTGTTTTATTATTTTATTATATTGTATATTGTATATTGTATATTGTATATTGTATATTGTATATTGTATATTTTGTTTTTTTTTTATTTTATTTTGTTTTATTTTGTTTTGTTTTTATTTTGTTTTGTTTTATTTTATATTTTTATATTTTATTTTATTTTTGTATTTCATTTTTTTATATTTTATTTTATTTTATTTTATTTTATTTTATTTTATTTTATTTTATTTTTTAATTTCCAGAAGGCTCCTTTTTGCCCATTAAGGCCGTGCCCGGAGCAGCTGGGGTTGGCAGCAGGGAGGGCTCAATTCCTGGAGCAAAGCCAGGGAGAATCCCTCAGGTTTTTTTGGGATAAATCTGGGACACAGCTTTGGGGTTTTTGAGACAGTGGGGTTCACTTTATGGGGAGTGATCATGGGAACCTCAGGTTTTTTATTTTATTCTATTTTATATTTCATATCTTATATCTTATATTTATTTTATATTTTATATTTTATATTTTATATTTTATATTTTATATTTTATATTTTATATTTTATATTTTATATTTTATATTTTGTATTTTATATTTTATATTTTATATTTTGTATTTTGTATTTTATATTTTATATTTTATATTTTACATTTTATATTTTATATTTTATATTTTATATTTTATATTTTATATTTTATATTTTATATTTTATATTTTATATTTTATATTTTATATTTTATATTTTATATTTTATATTTTATTTTGTTTTATTTCCACCTGGGAAAGGAGGGCTTGGAGCAGCCTGGTCTGGGGGAAGGAGCATTCCCAGCCCAAAATTTGGGATCGTTGGCACCAAATTAATGGGATGTCAGGAGCATTCCCAGCCAAAATTTGGGATCGTTGGCACCAAATTAATGGGATGTCTGGAGCATTCCCAGACCAAAATTTGGGATCGTTGGCACCAAATTAATGGGATGTCCAGAGGATTCCCAGCCCAAAATTTGGGATCATTGGCACCAAGTTAATGGGATCTCAGGAGCATTCCCAGCCCAAAATTTGGGATCATTGGCACCAAGTTAATGGGATCTCAGGAGCATTCCCAGCCCAAAATTTGGGATCATTGGCACCAAATTAATGGGATGTCAGGAGCATTCCCAGCCCAAAATTTGGGATAATTGGCACCAAATTAATGGGATGTCCGGAGCATTCCCAGCCCAAAATTTGGGATCATTGGCACCAAATTAATGGGATATCTGGAGCATTCCCAGCCCAAAATTTGGGATCATTGGCACCAAATTAATGGGATGTCTGGAGCATTCCCAGCCCAAAATTTGGGATCATTGGCACCAAATTAATGGGATGTCTGGAGCATTCCCAGCCCAAAATTTGGGATCACTGGCACCAAATTAATGGGATGTCTGGAGCATTCCCAGCCCAAAATTCGGGATCGTTGGCACCTGGTCTGTGAGGTCCTTCCAGCACGAACCATTCCACGAACACTGATTCCTTCCCCAAAACGGGGATCCATCCCACAGTTCCCATTTTTCCAGTGTCAGCCGTCACCGGAAAAAAATTCCCATGGTTATCCCCCGCTCTCCTGCCCCCTCCCTGGCACTTTTGATCCGCCCCGCCCGCGCGGGAGTGCGAGATTTGCATGCTGGAATTCCAACCAGGAAGTTCCCTGGAACAAATTCCTCCCCTGCTCTGGGGTTTGCTGGGATTTTATTTGGTTTTATTTTTGGTTTTTTTGGGTTTTTTTTTTCCCTGCTCATCCCAGGGGACAGCCCTGGATGGTTTCCCCTTCCAAAGGCGCTCCTGGAGAGCAGGAGGGATGTGGGACACCCACGGCCCTGGGGTGGGAATGCCAGCATTCCCAGGTTTATATTTTATTTTATATTTTATATTTTAATTAATTTATATATTATTATTTATATGTTAAATATTAATTTATATATTATTTTATATTTTGTATTTTATATTTCATATTTCATATTATTTTATATTTTGTATTTTTTATTTTATATTTTATATTTTTATTTTTTATATTTTGTATTTTGTATTTTATATTTATTTTACATTTTAGATTTTATATTTTACATTTTATATTTTATATTTTTAATTTTTATATTTTATATTTCATATTATTTTATATTTTGTATTTTGTATTTTATATTTTATATTTTTTTATATATTTTATATTTTATATTTTATATTTATTTTACATTTTACATATTTTTTTTGTTTGGGTTTTTTGTTTGTTTGTTTGTTTTTTGTTTTGTTTTGGGGGTTTTTTTGTTTGTTTGGGTTTTTTTTATCATGGATAAGGCCGTGACCGAGGCACATCCTGGCGTTCCTGAGACACACCCAGCTCCCTCCCAAAGATCCTTTTCCAGCCTCCCTCTCCCCACCCTCCTGGGGAAATTGCTCCCGAGGAAAGCTGAGGCTGTTTGCTTGGAGGAACACCAAAAATCAGGGAAGAGCTGGGAATGCTGCAACCATCCCATTAATCTGGTGCCAATGATCCCAAATTTTGGGCTGGGAATCCTCTGGACGTCCCATTAATCTGGTGAAAATGATCCCAAATTTTGGGCTGGGAATGTTGCAACCATCCCATTAATTTGGTGTCAATGATCCCAAATTTTGGACTAAGAATGCTCTGGACATCCCATTAATTTGATGCCAAGAATCCCAAATTTTGGGCTTGGAATGCTGCAACCATCCCGTTAATCTGGTGCCAACGATCCCAAATTTGGGGCTGGGAATCCTCTGGACATCCCATTAATCTGGTGAAAATGATCCCAAATTTTGGGCTGGGAATGCTGCAGACATCCCATTAATTTGGTGTCAATGATCCCAAATTTGGGGCTTGGAATCTCATTAATTCGATGCCAGTGATCCCAAATTTTGGGCTGGGAATGCTCCAGACATCCCATTAATTTGGTGTCAACGATCTCAAATTTTGGACTAAGAATGCTCTGGACATCCCATTAATTTGGTGCCAACAATCCCAAATTTTGGGCTTGGAATGCTCCAGACATCCTGTTAATCTGGTGCCAACGATCCCAAATTTGGGGCTGGGAATCCTCTGGACATCCCATTAATCTGGTGAAAATGATCCCAAATTTTGGGCTGGGAATGCTCTGGACATCCCATTAATCTGGTGCTAACGATCCCAAATTTGGGGCTGGGAATGCCCCAGACATCCCATTAACTTTGTGCCAACGATCCCAAATTTGGGGCTGGGAATGTTGCAACCACCCCGTTAATTTGGTGCCAACGATCCCAAATTTTGGGCTGGCGGGGTTGGAGCCGGTCTGGAATTGCGCTGCTGGGAGACCAGAGGGGCCTGGGAATGCTGGCCAGGGAGGGAAGATCCAGAAGTTTGCAGCTGCTCGCTGGAGGAAAACCTTTTCCAAGGGCCTCCAAAGGCTTCTGGAATGTTCTCCGTGCTCACCAGGAACTGGCTGGAGCGGGATCCATGGATCTGAGGAGGGAGGTGGGGATGGGCTGGGGGTGTTGGGGCCGCAGCATCTCCAAGGCTGGAAAACCAACAGGAGGGGGCTGGGCTGGAATCCCTGCCCAGGGATCCCGGCACAGGTCGGGAATGGGCTCCAAAACCCATCCTGATCCTGCTCAGCACGGGCAGGAGCCAGCTGGGATCCTGGTTTTGGGATCAGGAGGTGGAAGGAGCTGCTGCCTGGAAGGGAAGTTGGGGTTCCAATCCACCACCAACCAGGTTTAAATGTCATTTTTGGGGCTGCCTGTATTTTCGGATCCAACCCGGCCCTTCCCAAAAACCCCGTGGCCGGGAGCGGTTCTTGGAGCAGCTCTCATCCCCACCTCAGCTCAGGATGGACATTGAGTGCAGTGTCCAGCTCTGGGTGTCCCAGGATGGACATTGAGTGCAGTGTCCAGCTCTGGCCCCTCAGCTCAGGATGGACATTGAGTGCAGTGTCCAGCTCTGGCCCCTCAGTTCAGGATGGGCATTGAGTGCAGTGTCCAGCTCTGGGTGGTCAGTTCAGGATGGACATTGAGTGCAGTGTCCAGCTCTGGGTGGTCAGTTCAGGATGGACATTGAGTGCAGTGTCCAGCTCTGGGTGTCCCAGGATGGACATTGAGTGCAGTGTCCAGCTCTGGCCCCTCAGTTCAGGATGGACATTGAGATGCTCGATCACGTCCAGAGGAGGCAGCGACGCTGCTGAGGGGCTTGGAGCACAAACCCTGTGAGGAACAGCTGAGGGAGCTGGGGTTGTTCAGCCTGGAGAAAAGGAGACTCAGAGGTGACCTTATCACTCTCTACAACTCCCTGAGAGGTGGCTGTGGTCAGCTGGGGGTTGGTCTCTTTCTCCAGGCAGCACTGACAGAACCAGAGGACACAGCCTCAAGCTGTGCCAGGGGAAATCCAGGTTGGATATCAGGGAAAAGTTTTTCACAGAAAGAGTGATAAAGTATTGGAATGGCCTGCCCGGGGAAGGGGTGGAGTCACCATCCCTGGAGGTGTTTAAGAAAAGCCTGGATGTGGCACTTGGTGCCGTGGTCTGGTTGAGGTGTTAGAGCTGGGTTGGACTGGATGATCTTGAAGGTCTCTTCCAACCTAAAAATTCTGTGATTCTGGGATTCTGTGAATCTGCTGCTGGCGCTGCAGAGTCGGGATTCCATCCTCACCAGAGTTCCCAAAGAATCCTCTTTGGCTCGTGTGGTCCAGGGGTGCCATCTTTTCCCAGTTCTCCTTAGGTTTATGGCGAGAAGGCAGGGAAACCACCTGCAGGTAGCTGGACGTGTGCCTCACGGAGTATTGTCCTTCGTAGGTCCAGATTTGGTGTTGGCTCGTTGTTTTTCGGGTTTTTTTTAGCGTCAATCGGACTTCTGCCTGTAGCAGGGTGTTGCCACAATTCCTGCCTGCCGTGTTTTGGTTTTTAGGGAATTCTGTTCCCAGGGACCTGAACTGGCACACAAGGTCACTCTCTGTAAACTCTCTTGTTCTCCACGCGCTTTCCCAGAGGAGGGACTCGGCGTGGTGGTCTCTGTGAGTGACCAATGGTTCCAGGGGTGGTCCCTCCTCTGAAGTGGGCACGTTTGTAAAAAGGTATAAAAGAGGTTTGGAAAATAAACCTGGCGGCTCCTCCTCCCTGAGGAGTCCCACGCAGCAGCCTTTTGATGGCTCCGCATCTCCTCCTTTGTGTCTGCGCTGGTTTGAAAGCAAAACCAGTGAGACTCCCAGTCAGAGATACAATCTAACAGGAGAAGAGAGGAAAAAATGGTAAAATAAAATAAATGGAACAATACAACCTGACACCCTGTTGGTCAGGGGGTTGGGAGCAGCCCGCAGTGAGTCCTCCTGGAGTGGCAGAGGTGGTTCTGTTGGAGCAGAGATGATCCTGAGAGAGAAGGGTCCAGGGATGGTGAGAAGGGTCCAGGGGTGGTGAGGAGGGTCCAGGGATGGTGAGAAGGGTCCAGGGGTGGTGAGAAGGGTCCAGGGATGGTGAGAAGGGTCCAGTGGTGGTGAGAAGGGTCCAGTGATGGTGAGAAGGGTTCAGTGATGGTGAGAAGGGTCCAGTGATGGTGAGAAGGGTCCAGGGATGGTAAGAAGGGTCCAATCTTCCTCCAGGAATCCAGTGGAACCAGATGAGATGTTCTTGTCCAAGCAGTGATTCCGTCTGGTAGCTCTTGTCTCCTCTGGGAGTCCAGTGGATAAAAGCTGCTTGTGAGGTCTCAAACCCTGGATTCTATCCAGGTGGGAATGCTTGGCTCCTCCCCCTGGGCGGAGCATCTCCCAATGGGATGATCTCATTCCATGAGCCATGCAGTGGGTCCTTGATGGCCCATTAACCAGAGATAACTCCCTCCAGGAAGGCATTGTTGGGCTCGTTATCAGGAGATAAGGAAAACACTGCCCCACCTTGGCTCCAACGGCTCATGGGGATGGAATTCATACCCTGGGCACAATTTTACACTGTAACCTAGGACATGTCCCACAGCCACAGCTGGGCATCCTGGGAGTCCCTCCATTTCCCTACTGGGCGGGGTCAGCGGTTCCAGGAGCAGGCAGGAGAGGCGGCAGCGGCTTTACCCGACAGGAGAGGGGAGCTCGGAGCTTAGGGAATGGGGAATGCACAACTTGGAACACAGTAAGCTGAAATCCGAGGGGTACGGATCCAACGTGAACAGTTTAGAGCAACAGCTTAAGTAACGGCGCGACCTTTTTTAACTTTATAGCAAACAGTGTAACAACACAGTGCGTAACTTGGAGTTCTTTATTCATTTCACCCAGGGAAGTCACCTCTGTTGGTCTGCGTGCGCCTCGAGGACTCCGTCTCTCTGTTTTTAGCTGTACCTCCTTTTCCTCTCTTCCTCTCTGTCCTGGGTGGTGGAGCCAGGTTTGGATATTCTATTTTCATCTGTTTTAAAGCAGCTGGGGAGATGCTTTTCTTCATCTCTGGTGACTCAAGGGGGGAGAGGCCTGATGCTTTTGAGCGATGGGCCATCAGCACCTCCCCAGGCTGAACCTTCCCCCCCAGAGCGGTGAATCTGCATTTCCATCAACTCATGGTGAGATGGATCCCATCCCCTGGCAGTGGGGACAGGCAGTTTGTCTGTCTGGATAAACGGAGACTCACAGACAGGAGAGCGGCTGGATTGTCACCCGATTTCCTGGGAGGAAGAGCGGACCCCATCTCACCAACACCAGACCCCATCCCACCACCCCTGGACCCTTCTCACCACCCCTGGACCCTCCTCACCACCCCTGGACCCTTCTCACCACCCCTGGACCCTTCTGACCATCTCTGGACCCTCCTCACCATCACTGGACCCTCCTCACCACCCCTGGACCCGCTTTTCTACAAGATCATCTCTGCTCCAACAGAATCACGTCTGCCACTTCAGAAGGACTTTACTTTTGGCCTGCTTTCAACACCCTGAATCACAGGGGTGTCAGGTTGTGGCTCTGACTCTGTCAGGGTTTTTTTCCAAAATTGTTGTTTATTTGTTTATTTGCTTGTTTGGTTGGGTGGTTTTGTTTCCTGTTACATTTGTATTGTTAACATTCCCAGTAAAGAACTGTTATTCCCATTCCCAAATTTTTGCCTTAGAGCCCTTGATTGCAAAATGATAATTTGGCGGGGGGGGTGTGAGGGGTTTGCATTCTCCATTCTAGGGGAACCCCAGTTTTCCCTGGCAGAAACCTGTCTGTCCAAACCAAGACACTCTATTTCCCTTTCTCCCTCTCCCTCTCCCTCTCCCTCTCCTTCTATCACATGCACTCAATAAAGTGCGCTGCTTTTTGGGCAAATGTTCTTGTCCCCAGCCGTGTCTTCTGCACCCTGAGATCACTGGAACCATCACGATCCCCGCCTGCCTTAGCGGGTCCTGACAGACGGCTGAGCGAGACTTAACGATGTCGCTTGGGTAATTAGACCAAAAAAAAAAAAAAAAAAAAAGAAAAGGATCCTTGCCAGGCACAAGGAGGGGCGGGAAGGGCAGAGCCGATGTGGTTGTTAATCCCATAAACCGGGGAAAACAACTCCGGTGGGAGCAGCCTGTGAGAGGCTGGGAGAGCAGCCCTGCTCCCAATCCATCATCTTGAGTGCTAGAATTCCCTGCTGGGTTCGTTTGCTCCTCTCCAGGGCAGGGGATTTGCTGCTGAAGGGTCACCCCTGGCTCCACACTTCTGTCACCTCGGCTGGGGCTGGAGCCTGGAGTGTGGCTGAGGATCCCCAGATGAAAAAATGTCGGAGAAAAACCATCCTGAAGTTACAGCGAGAAGAAGTAACCCAGTTCCCTCTTCCTCAGAAAGCTGCTGCTCTGAGGATCCCAAATCCCGCTTCCTGTTCTGATGGTGGGTGAGGGATTTGTCTCACCCACCTGGAGATCCCTGAAATCTTCCCAGAGCTGGGAGATCCCTGGAATCTTCCCAGGGCTGGGAGATCCCTGGAATCTTCCCAGGGCTGAGGGGTCACCCCTGGCTCCAGCCTTCTGTCACCTCGGCTGGGGCTGGAGCCTGGAGTGTGGCCAAGGATCCCCAGATGAAACCAAGGGGAGAAAAAACGTCAGAGAAAAACCATCCTGAAGTTATGATGAGCAAAAGTAACACCCGGTTCCCTCATCCTCAGGGAGCTGCTGCTCTGAGGATCCCAAACCCTGCTTCCTGCTCTGATGGTGGGTGAGGGATTGGTCTCACCCAGATGGGAGATCCCTGGAATCTTCCCAGAGCTGGGAGATCCCTGGAATCTTCCCAGAGCTGGGAGATAAGAGGCGACTCTCCCACCTGGGATTCACCTGTGGCGTTTTGGGCGGCCAGGTCAGGGTGAGGGAGCCTGGACAGGTGAAGTGTTTGTGTCCAGCTAGGAGAAATGTTTGGGAAAAACGTCGGAGAAAAACCATCCCGAAGTCACAACGGGAAGAAGTAACACCCGGTTCCCTCATCCTCGGGAAGCTGCTGCTCTGAGGATCCCAAACCCTGCTTCCTGCTCGGATGGTGGGTGAGGGATTTGTCTCACCCAGCTGGAGATCCTTGGAATCCTCCCCAAGCTGGGAGATCCCTGGTATCTTCCCAGAGCTGGGAGAACCCTGGAATCTTCCCAGAGCCGGGAGATAAGAGGCGACTCTCCCACCTGGGATTCACCTGTGGCATTTTGGGTGGCCAGGTCAGGGTGAGGGAGCCTGGACAGGTGAAGTGTTTGTGTCCAGCCAGGAGAAACTTTTGGGAAAAACGTCGGAGAAAAACCATCCTGAAGTCACGACGAGGAGAAGTAACACCCGGTTCCCTCATCCTCGGGGAGCTGCTGCTCTGAGGACCCCAAACCCTGCTTCCTGCTCGGATGGTGGGTGAGGGATTTGTCTCACCCAGATGGGAGATCCCTGGAATCTTCCCAGGGCTGAGGGGTCACCCCTGGCTCCACACTTCTGTCACCTCGGCTGGGGCTGGAGCCTGGAGTGTGGCTGAGGATCCCAGACAAAAAAACGTTGGAGAAAAACCATCCTGAAGTTACAGTGAGAAGAAGTAACCCGGTTCCCTCTTCCTCAGAAAGCTGCTGCTCTGAGGATCCCAAACCCTGCTTCCTGCTCCAATGGTGGGTGAAGGATTTGTCTCACCCAGATGGGAGATCCCTGGAATCTTCCCTGAGCTGGGAGATCCCTGGAATCTTCCCTGAGCTGGGAGATAAGAGGCGACTCTCCCACCTGGGATTCACCTGTGGTGTTTTAGGTGGCCAGGTCAGGGTGAGGGAGCCTGGAGAGGTGAAGTGTTTGTGTCCAGCCAGGAGAAAGGTTTGGGAATCTTGGTGTCTTCCCAGCGAGCATCCTGGCTCAGCCAGGCATTTTTCCAGTCCCCAGCCCGGAGTGGATCAGCCAAATCCATCCCTCCTCATCTTTTCTCCTGCCGTGGAACTGGGCTGTGCCAGGCCATGAGGCACTTCCAGGAGATCCATCCCACCCCAAGGCTTGGTCACCTCCCTGGGAGGGCAGATCCTGCCCCTCCGAGCCCTCGACCTCGGGAGGAGATTCCTCCACCTCCCAGAGTCCTGAGGAATCCCCAGGAGCCCTCCCGGGGCAGGTTCCTCCTTTATGGATCTGCAGGGGTGGGATGGACCAGGGGTCCTGGTGTTGTTTTTTTCCATTGGGATTCCCTCAAAGGCGTTGTCCCATTCCAGGTGACGTCACTCAGGGGCCAGGAGAACCCCTCTGCACGGACACCGGGAGGATTTTTCTGGGAGCTGCCGATGGATTTCAGAAGGAATTTGGAACCTCTGGTCATTCCACCACCCCAGGAACATCTCCCAGGAATATCCTGCATGGGAAGAGGTGGGATGTTTTCCAGGTGGGACGTGTGACATCCCTGAGGGATCCAGCAGCTGGATCTGTCCCTCAGCATCCCAGGAAGCTTTGGAGGGGATTTGAGGGGCCTGTCCCTGGGAGGAAACCTCGGGAAGGGCAGGGGGGAGGAAGTGCCTTTCCCAAAATTATCCCCCTTTCCCAAAATTATCCCCCTTGCCCAAAATGGGACCTCTAAGCAGGCAATGCCATTTGGGAATGTGGGGATTTAGGATGGGAGCCCAGCTTTGGGGCCAGAGCTTCTTTTATCCCTTTGAAGATCCTCGAGCCACAGATCAGGGAATAGTGGGATGTGCCGAGTGGGAAGAGATCTCAGGGATCATCAAGTCCAGCTCCTGACCCTTCCCCAGGATCATTCCCAAGTCTCCCATTCATTCCACCTCCTGCCTGTCTGACCGGGCTCCTCCTCTTTAATCCTGCCGGGATCTCCTGGCGCTCATTTGCCTTCTCCCGGAGCTCTGCTTCCGTGAAGGAGCAGAGAGGAGGGGAAATCCCCCCAAAATCCCGTTTTCCCTCCGCCCGGGGCAGGTGCTGAGTGGGATCCCAGCCCTTTGCTGGGGTGTGTGGGCCGGGAATCCAAGGAGAAGAAGAAAAAAAAAAATAAAAAAATAAAAAAAAGGAACAGTAGCTTTTTCTCTCCCCGGCGACGCCGACGTGGTGATCAGAGGAGCTGGCCGGAGTCCTAATGAAGATAAATGAGTATTCCCACTCCTCCAAGCTCTTCCAGCTTTTTATTGATGGGCTGCGGGGTGAAAGGCGAGGGCCGGAATGCTCATTCCAGCCGACGTCGCGGGGCTGGGCTGGCGGGGAAGGTGCCGGGGAAGTTCCTCCGGCCCCGAGCACGCTCGGCTTTACAAGGCTCTCTCCATCCCTTCCCCATCCATCACCTCCCGGCCGTCCCTTTGTGAAATGCAAATTGCACTTTGATGGGATGAGTGCCGGGGCAATGGGGAGGGTGATTTTAACGCCATCCTTCTTCAGATAAGGGCCCCGTGGAGCTCCTCTGGGGCTGTGTATCAAAAACCCATCTGGGGAGCCCGGCTCCTCCCAGCCCCGGGCCCTGCCAGGAGCCGGGATGGGTTTTGATTTTTGTTTTTAGGGCTCAGGGTTCCAGGATGTTTTGTTTGGTGGGGTTTTTTTGGGTTTTTTTTGGTGGTTTTGTGGGGGTTTTTTGTTTGTTTGTTTTTTTTTTTGTTATTATTATTATTATTATTATTATTATTATTATTATTATTATTTTTGGGGCTCTGGGGTGTTTTGTGCCTTGCGGCTCGGGGTTCTTGGGGTTTGGGGTTTGGGGGTTTTTGGGGGGCAGCCTGAGGGTTTGGCCCCGTTAATGAGGGCTCGGAGCTGGGCCCCTTCGAGCTGGTGCCAGGACAAAGAGGGATGGCCTTAAACTGGAATTGGGGAGAGTTAGATGGGATTTGGGAAGGAATTCTGCCCTGTCAGGGGCTGGGCTGGAATTCCCAGCTTTGCTGGGGCTGCCCCTGGATCCCTGGCAGTGCCCAAGGCCAGGTTGGACATCGGGACTTGGATCCACCTGGGATGGTGGGAGGTGTCCCTGCCCATGGATGGGGTGGGAATGGTGTGATCCTTAAAGTCCCTTCCCACCCAAACCATGCCAGGATTCTGGAGCCTCTCTGCTCTGGGAGAGCTGGGAATGTTCCCCTGGAGAAGGGAAAGGCTCCAGGGAGAGCTGGGAGCCCCTGGCAGGGCCTGCAGGGGCTCCAGGAGAGCTGGAGAGGGGCTGGGGACAAGGGCTGCAGGGACAGGAGACAGGGAATGGCTTCCCACTGGGCAAGGGGAGCTGGGGCTGGGAGCTTGGGCAGGAATTCCTGGCTGGGCTGGAATTCCCAGCTTGGCTGGGGCTGCCCCTGGATCCCTGGCAGTGCCCAAGGCCAGGCTGGATGGATTTGGATTCACCTGGGATGGTAGGATGTGTCCCTGCCCATGGAATGGGACCTTTAGGATCCTTTATAACCCAAACCATTCCATGATTCCATGAAATCATCCCCAGGTCTGAGGGGTTTGCAGGATCTGGTCCTTCTGTGGGTGGCCCAATCCCACTTTCCCTACGCAGGGATGAGCTCAGGGAATCTGGGAACATCCCAGCCCACTCCCAGCCAGGCTTTCCAGACCCTCCCTGTACCCTCTGAAGTTCTGTGCAGAGACTTCCAGGGATTGACCACCTGGGACATCCCTGGTGGTGCCCAAGGCCAGGCTGGATGGATTTGGATCCACCTGGGATCGTGGGGAGGTGTCCCTGACCGTGGCAGGGTTTCAAGATCCCACCCAAACTATTCCATGATTCCATGGCAAGGTTGCCCCAGGCTGGAATGCCTGGCTCCTGGCGTGGTGGGATAACCAGGATAACTGCCTCCTTCCCAGTTTTCCACGTGGAGAAGAACCAGCTGGGATTTTAGGGGGCTGAGATCCCCCATCCCCTGGAGCTGTTCCTCTCCCAGGTTCTCCCAGGTTCTCCATCCCAGCAGGAGGGACCCGGCTCCATCCCATGCCCGTCTCCCATGGGATGCAGCACAGCCCCTCAGATCCCTGGGATGTTCCTGCACCACCAAAGGGATTCTCCTCCTGTCCCAGCCCCAGCTCTCCCTCCCAGGCTGAGCAGCAGCAGCAGCTCCAGCCCTGAAATCGGTTAAAGCTGCTGCAAAATTCCAGAAAAAAAAAATAGGAACATTTGGAGATCCCCCGCCACACTCACACTTTGGGAGGTCAGGAAAAAAGAAAAAAAAAAAAAGAAAAAAAAAGAAAAAAAAAAAGAAAAAAAAGGGGCTTTGAAGTGTTTAAAAAACAAATCCGGGGCCTCGTTCATCTTCATTAATGAGATATTTTAACCAGGCCCTTCTAATAACTTTTTGATGCCTGTGCCAAGGGGGAAAAAATAATAAAATAAAATTAAAAAAAAAAATAAAATAAAAACCATTTTCTGCCCAAAAGACCTTGAGCTTTGGTCTCTTTGCTGATTAAAAGACCATTCCTGCTCCCTGCCTTTTCCCCACCTCCGTCCCCAAACCCTTGCTTCTTTTTCCAGGTGTCCCTGCCCACGGGATGGGACCTTTAGGGTCCTTTATAACCCAAACCATTCCACGATTCCATGAAATCATCCCCAGGTCTGAGGGGTTTGCAGGACCTGGTCCTTCTGGGATGGTGGGAGGAGTCCCTGCCCATGGATGGGGTGGGAATGGTGTGATCCTTAAAGTCCCTTCCCACCCAACCCATGCCAGGATTCTGGAGCTCTTTTGGTCTGGAAGAGCTGGGAATGTTCCCCTGGAGAAGGGAAAACTGCAGGGAATGCTGAGAGTGCCTGCAGGGGCTCCAGGAGAGCTGGAGAGGGGCTGGGGACAAGGGCTGCAGGGACAGGAGACAGGGAATGGCTTCCCACTGGGCAAGGGGAGTTTGGGCTGGGATCTTGGGCAGGAATTCCTGGCTGGGCTGGAATTCCCAGCTTGGCTGGGGCTGCCCCTGGATCCCTGGCAGTGCCCAAGGCCGGGTTGGATGGATTTGGATTCACCTGGGACAGTGGGATTTGTCCCTGCCCATGGAATGGGACCTTTAAGGGGAATGGTCCCAAACCATTCCACGATTCCATGAAATCATCCCCAGGTCTGAGGGGTTTGCAGGATCTGGTCCTTCTGTGGGCGGCCCAATCCCACTTTCCCCACACAGGGATGAGCTCAGGGAATCAGGGAACATCCCAGCCCACTCCCAGACAGGGTTTCCAGACCCTGGGAGCAGCTTCTCCAGGGGCACCGCTGGGGGCTGTGCCGGCCAGGGCAGGGAAAGGAGGCGGCTTTTCCCTCATCTCTCCTGGCTTTTCCAGGCAGGATTCCATCCCCTGGAGGAACCGATCCCGCTGGATCCCTCTCTCCCTGCCCGTTGGGGGGTGAATTTACTCCTGAGCCGGGGAGGATTTTTCTCCAGGAAGAACTGGAAATGGAAACAGCTGGGGGAGCATCGAGCCTTGGGAAGGAATTCTGCCCTGTCAGGGTGGGGAGGGGCTGGGCTGGAATTCCCAGCTTTGCTGGGGCTGTCCCTGGATCCCTGGAAGTGTCCATGGCCAGGTTGGGACATCGGGACTTGGATCCACCTGGGATAGCGGGAGGTGTCCCTGCCCATGGATGGGGTGGGAATGGGATGGGATTTAAGGTCCCTTCCAACTCAAACCATTCCAGGATTCTGGAGCCCCTCTGCTCTGGGAGAGCTGGGAATGTTCCCCTGGAGAAGGGAAAGGCTCCGGGGAGAGCTGGGAGCCCCTGGAGAAGGGAAAGGCTCCGGGGAGAGCTGGGAGCCCCTGGCAGGGCTCCCCAAGGACGGCTCCAGAGGCACCTTCCCGGTGGAGCTGGAATATTCCGGAACATCCCAGCCAGCCCCAGCCTGGCTCTTGGGAACTCCGGGGGTGGGGGAACTCCGCCGGATTTTGGGGGTGCCTGACTCCAGAAAGGAAGGATTTAGGGAGAGGAGAAGCCCTTCCATAAATCAAAGGTGGAGAACAAAGGGAGGGAACATGGAAAGCGGAGGGGGGCGCTTCCCTGTTTTCTCCGGGAGCAGGAGGAGAGGGACGGGGACGGGGCAGGCAGCGTCGTTGAAGTGAAATCCCGACCGGAGCGACAAAAGAAAAAGAAATTAAAGCCAGATTCCTTCCCCTGGGCCGGAGGAAGGAGGATCCCCTTGGAATTGTTCCTCCTTTCTTGTTCCCTTCAAAGCCAGGAGATCAATTGCGGGGCTTAATGAGAACCGCCCCGTGCCAGAGGTGGACAAAGGAGCGGGACGGGGACATCCCGGGGATTTTACGGCAGCTCAGAGCTTTGGGATCCGTCCCTGGAAGTGCCAGCCCATCCCTGGGAGTTCCAGCCCATCCCTGGGAGTTCCAGCCCATCCCTGGGAGTCCAGCCCATCCCTGGGAGTTCCAGTCCATCCCTGGATGTTCCAGCCCATCCCTGGATGTGCCAGCCCATCCCTGGAAGTTCCAGTCCATCCCTGGAAGTTCCAGTCCATCCCTGGATGTGCCAGTCCATCCCTGGGAGTTCCAGTCCATCCCTGGATGTGCCAGTCCATCCCTGGAAGTTCCAGTCCATCCCTGGATGTTCCAGCCCATCCCTGGAAGTTCCAGTCCATCCCTGGATGTTCCAGTCCATCCCTGGAAGTTCCAGTCCATCCCTGGAAGTGCCAGCCCATCCCTGGGAGTTCCAGCCCATCCCTGGATGTTCCAGCCCATCCCTGGGAGTTCCAGCCCATCCCTGGAAGTTCCAGTCCATCCCTGGGAGTTCCAGTCCATTCCTGGGAGTGCCAACCCATCCCTGGATGTGCCAGACCATCCCTGGAAATGCCAGTCCATCCCTAGGAACACCAGCCCATCCCTGGAAGTTCCAGTCCATCCCTTTCTCCAAGTTTTCCTTAAAGGAAAGGAAATTTCTGTGATTTTTCCTTCAAAGATGGGAAGTTCCCGTGAGTTTTCCTAAAAAGAAGGGAACTTCCTGTGAGATTTTTCCTTAAAGGAAAGGAAATTTCTGTGAATTTTCCTAAAAAAAGGGAAATTTCTGTGAGGTTTCCTTAAAGGAAAGGAAGTTTGGCATTTGGGGTTTTTGGGGTTTGGGATTTAGGGTTTGGGGTTTGGGATTTGGGGTTTGGGATCTGGGGTTTTTGGGATTTGGGGGTTGGGATTTGGGATTTGGGGGTTGGGATTTTTGGGGTTTGGGATTTTTGGGGTTTTTGGGGTTTTATTGAGATTTTAGTGGGGTTTGGGGACACCATTGGGGTTTTATTGGGGTGTTGTTGGGGTTTTGGTGGGGTTTTGGGATTTTAGTGGGGTTTTATCAGGATTTCAGTGGGGTTTTGTGGCACTATTGGTGTTTTATTGGGGCGTTATTGGGGTTTTGGTGGGGTTTTTTGGGGGTTTTATTGGGATTTGGGGTGCCGTTGGGGTTTTTGTTGGGGTTTTATTGGGGTTTTAGTGGGATTTTGGGGTTTTATTGGGGTTTTGGTGGGGTTTGGGTTTTTTATTGGGGTTTTATTGGGATTTTAGTGGAGTTTTTGGCCATCATTGGGGTTTTATTGGGGTTTTGGGGCACCATTGGGGTTTTATCAGAATTTTAGTGAAGTTTTGGGGTGCTATTGGGTTTCTGGGGTTTTATCAGGAGAGGGATTTTGGGGATTTCAGGATCGGGAACAGGGACAAAACGGGGTTGGGCTCCATTGATTGCAAAACCCCAAACGGAAATGAAAACCCCACCCCGGAATAAAATTCCTCCAGAACCCGGCGGGAAATTCCCGGTTTTTTTGCAGGGGTTTCCTCGGATTCGGGTTGGGTCACTCCTGGAGAGTCTTCCCGAGGGGAAGCTCGGGGTCGGAGCAGCCCCTGGCCCCGGCGCGTTTGGGGTTTTGAGGGATCAGGGGTTGAGTTTTGGGGCTTTTTTGGGGTTTTATTGGGATTTTAGTGGGGTTTTTTGGGGTTTTATTGGAATTTTAGTGGGATTTTAGTGGTTTTAGTGGGGTTTTATTGGTGTTTGTTGGGGTTATTTGGGATTTTAGTGGGGTTTTGGGGCACCATTGCGGTTTTAGTGGGGTTTTATTGGGGTTTTGGTGGGATTTTGGCGTTTTAGTGGGATTTAAGTGGGGTTTTATCAGGATTTTAGTGGAGTTTTGGGGCACTTTTGGGGTTTTATCGGGATTTTAGTGGGGTTTTATTGGGATTTTAGTGGGATTTTGTGGCGCTATTGGGGTTTTACTGGGTTTTGACGGGGTTTTAGTGGTGTTTTGGGGCACTAATGGGGTTTTATTGGGGTTTTGGGGGGCGGGGGTTGGGGCGCTATTGGGGTGTTTTGGGGTGTTTTGGTGGGGTTTTATTGGGATTTTAGTGGGGTTTTGGGTCACCACTGGGGTTTTATTGGGGTTTTGGTGGGATTTGGGTTTTTATTGGGGTTTTATCAGGATTTTAGTGGGGTTTTGTTGGTGTTTTGGTGGGATTTCGGGGTTTTATTGGGGTTTTGGTGGGGTTTTGGCTTTTTATTGGGGTTTTATTGGGATTTTAGTGGGACTTTGGGTTTTTATCGGGATTTTAGTGGGGTTTTATTGGGATTTTGGGGCACCATTGGGGTTTTAGTGGGGTTTTATCAGGATTTTAGTGGATTTTGGGGTTGGTTTGGGTTTTTATTGCAGTTTTATTGGCATTTTGGTGGCATTTTATTGGAATTTTAGTGGGATTTTGGGGTTCTGTTGGTGTTTTGGTGGGATTTGGGTTTTTAATCGGGATTTTAGTGGAGTTTTATCAGGATTTTAGTGGGGTATTTGGGCCACCACTGGGGTTTTATTTGGATTTTTGTGGGATTTTCGGGTTTTATCGGGATTTTAGTGGGGTTTTGGGGTTTTGTTGGGGTTTTGGTGGGATTTGGGGTTTTATCAGGATTTTAGTGGGGTTTTGGACCACCGTTAGGGTTTTACTGGGGTTTTAGTGGGGTTTGGTGTGATTTTGGGGCACCATTGGGGTTTTATTGGGATTTTATTGGGATTTGGTGAGGTTTTATTGGGATTTTGGGGCACCATTGGGGTTTTAGTGGGGTTTTAATGGGATCTTGGGGTTTTATTGGGATTTTAGTGGGGTTTTGGTGGGGTTTTGGGTTTTTATTGGGGTTTTATTGGGATTTTAATGGGGTTTTATCAGTATTTTAGTGGGATTTGGGGGTTTTGTTGGGGTTTTGGTGGGATTTTGGGATTTTATTGGGATTTTAGTGGGGTTTTTGGATTTTAGTAGGGTTTTATTGGGGTTTTGGTGGTATTTTGGTGCGGTTTTGGGGTTTTATTAGGGTTTTGTTGGGGTTTTGGGGTTTTATTGGGGTTTTAGTGGGATTTTGGGGTTTTATGCGGATTTTAGTTGGGTTTTATCAGGATTTTAGTTGGGTATTGGGGTTTTGGTGGGGTTTCGGGTTTTTTATTGGGGTTTTATCGGGATTTTAGTGGGATTTGGGGGTTTTATCGGGATTTTAGTGGGGTTTTGGGGTTTTATTGGGATTTTTGTGGGATTTTGGGGTTTTATGGGGATTTTAGTTGGGTTTTATCAGGATTTTAGTTGGGTATTGGGGTTTTGGTGGGGTTTGGGGTTTTTATTGGGGTTTTATCGGGATTTTAGTGGGATTTGGGGGTTTTATTGGGGTTTTAGTGGGATTTGGGGGTTTTATTCGGATTTTAGTGGGATTTGGGGGTTTTATTGGGGTTTTAGTGGGGTTTTGGGGGTTTTATCGGGATTTTAGTGGGATTTGGGGGTTCTTTCAGGATTTTATTGGGGTTTTTCCGCAGCTCCACCGGCGTCCCCCCTCCGGCGGCGCCTGGAGCGGGCCCAGGCCGCGTCCACGTTCCCCGGGACAATAAAAGAGGCGGATGCAGAGCAAAGGGGGGGAATATCGAAATGATCTCGTTTTCTGTCTCTCCTCGGTCTCCTCCGGAACAAAGGAGGGATGGGAACAAGAAAGGAAGGAAAAAAAGCATCACCTGTTCCCATCCAGTCCTGGAGCGATCCGGTCATTATCTCGGAGCTTCACATTTCCAAAGGGGCTTCATTTTCCTTTGAAACACTGGCATTTTGTTAAAAACAAAACAAAACACAAAAAAACCCAAAAAAAAACCACAAAAAAAAAACAAACCGGGAAAAAAAAATCTGAATTTAAGCATCCCAACCTCTCCAATCCAAAGGGATTTTTCCTGTGATTTTTTGACACCTGAAAAAAAAAAAAAAAAAAAAAAAAAAAGAGAAAAGTTGGGAAGGAAATCCAAGGAAAAAGAGAAAGAAAGGGCCCCGATCTGCGCCCGACAAAAAGCCTTTTGGTTTTTCTGTCATTCTTTTCATTTCCTTGCTGGCTCCCCCAATTGTTCAAAGCCCTCAAGGAAATGCACTTTAGCTCTTTGTCCCCAAATGTAATTCGATAAACTCCGGGGCAGAAAACATTCGGGTTTCGGAGGCTTTTCAGAAAAAGGAAAAAAAAAATAAATAAAAAGGGGAAAAAAAGGGGGGAAAAAAGCAGGGGGAGAAGGGGGGAAAAAAGGGAAAAAATAAGAGGGGAGAAGGGGAAAATAAGAGGGGAAAATATGAGGGGGAAAGAGGGAAAAATAAGAGGGGAAAAGAGGGAAAAATAAAAGGGGATAAATGGGAAAATAAGAGAGGAAAAAATGGGAAAATAAGAGAGGAAAAAGGGGAAAATAAGAGAGGAAAAAGGGGAAAACAAGAGGGAAAAATGTGTAAATAAGAGAGGAGAAGAGGGAAAAATAAGGGGAAAAATGGGAAAATAAGAGGGGAAAAATAAAAGGGGAAAGGATGGAAAAATAAGGGAAAAGGGGAAAAATAAGAGGGGGAAAAATAAGAGGGGGGAAAAGGGAAAATAAGAGGGGAAAAGAGGGATAAATAAGGGAAAAAAAGGGGAAAATAAGAGGGAAAAATAAGAGGAAAAATAAGGGAAAAAGGAGAAGAATAAGAGAGGAAAAAAAGGGAAAAATACAGAGGGGAAAAATGAGGGAAAAGAGGGGGAGAAGCAAAAAAAATGAGGGGAGGGAAGGAGAAAAAAAAAAGGGGAAAAAGAAAGAAGGAAAAGAAGGGAGAAATGGGGAGAAAGTGAGGAAAAAGACGATGAGGGAGGAAAAAGAGGAATAAAAAGAAGGGAGGAGAGGAAGGGGAAAGGAAGGAGAAATGAGGAAAAAAGGGATAAAGGAGAAAAAGAAGGAGGAAAAGATAGGAGAAAATGAGGGGGAAAATAAAAAAAAATAAAAAAGAGAAATAAAAGGGGAAAAAGAATGAGGAAAAGAAGGGACAAAATGAGGGGGAAAATATTAAAAAAAAATAAAAAAGAGAAATAAAAGGGGGAAAAAAGGAGGAAGAGACAAAATGAGAGGGGAAAAAATAAAAAAAAAAAGGAGAAATAAAAGAAGGAAAAAAAGGGACAAAATGAGGGGAAAAAATATTTAAAAAATAAAAAAGATAAATAAAAGGTGGAAAAAAAAGAAAAGAAGGAAGAAAATGAGGGGGAAAAATAAAAAAAGATAAATAAAAGAAGGAAAAGAAGGGACAAAATGAGAGGGGAAAAAATAAAAAAAAATAAAAAAGAGATAAAAGGAGAAAAAAAAGGAGGAAAAGAAGGAACAAAATGAGGGGGAAAAACATAAAAAAAAAAAAAAGAGAGAAATAAAAGGGGGAAAAAATGAAAAGAAGAGGGGGAACAAGTAGGAAAAAGAGGGACAAAAGTGAGGAATCCCTTGGAATTTGGAGAAGCGGGATTTGAGGAGCCAGGGCCGGAGGCTGCGGGGCCGGGGGCGGGGAGGGGGCAAAGCTCGGCCCTGCCCGGCTCCCCGCGGTCCTGGGGAAGCCGCGGGGCCCGGGGCGCTGCCCCCCGGGGCCGGCCCCGCCCGGCTCCGCGATAAAAGCTCCGGGGTTGGCCCCGGGACCGGGAGCGGCCAGCGGGGGCTTGGAGCTTTGGGTGAGTGGGGAAAGCCGGCGGGGTTTGCTGCCCGGGGGTTTCTTGTGTTTGGTTTTAATTTAATTTAATTTAATTTAATTTAATTTAATTTAATTTAATTTAATTTTATTTTATTTTATTTTATTTTATTTTATTTTGGTTTATATTTATATTTTTATTTTTATATTATTTTATTTTATTTTATCTTTTTTTATTTAATTTTAATTTTAATTTTTAATTTTGTTTTTATTTTTATTTTTACTTTGTTTTTATTTTTATTTTTATTTTTATATTTTTATTTTTATTTTTATATTTTTATTTTAATTTTTATTTTTATTTTGTTTTCATTTTTATTTTTATTTTATTTTTTGTGTTTTTATTTTTATTTTTATATTTTTATTTTTATTTTATTTTAATTTTAATTTTATTTTATTTTATTTTAATTTATTTTATTTTATTGTTTTTCCAGGTGAGGTTTGGGGTTTTAGGATTTGGGGTTTGGGGTCAACCCCAAACTTGGACTTTGAGGTTTGGGTGAGCGGTGAAAATCGTCGGGGTTTTCTTCGCAGGGATTTATTTTATTTTTATTTTTATTTTTATTTTTATTTTTATTTTTATTTTTATTTTTATTTTTATTTTTATTTTATTATATTTTATTTTATTTTATTTTATTTTATTTTATTTTATTTTATTTTATTTTATTTTATTTTATTTTATTTTATTTTATTTTATTTTATTTTATTTTTTTCCAGCTGGGCTTTGGGGGTTTTAGGATTTGGGGTTTGGCATTTGGGGTTGGGGTCAACCCCAAACTTGGACTTTGAGGTTTGGGTGAGCGGCGAAAATCATCGGGGTTTTCTTCCCGGGGATTTATTATTTTTTAGGGTTTTTTTCCAGGTGGGGTTTGGGGTTGTTTGCGATTTGGGGTTGGGGATTTGGGGTTGGGGATTTCAGTGGGGTTTGGGGTTTTTATTGGGGTTTTATCGGGGTTTTAGTGGGGTTTTTCCTCAGCTCTGGCGGTGCCTGGAGCAGGCCCAGAGCACAATTTGGGGTTTTGGGGTTTTTGGGGGTTTTTGGGATTTGGGGTTGGGGATTTGGGGTTGGGGATTTCAGTGGGGTTTGGGGTTTTTATTGGGGTTTTAGCGGGGTTTTAGTGGGGTTTTTCCTCAGCTCTGGCGGTGCCTGGAGCAGGCCCAGGGTACGATTTGGGGTTTGGGGGTTTTGGGATTTGGGGTTTTGGGGTGGATTTGGGGTTTGGGATTTGGAGTTTGGGGGATTTTTGGATTTGGGATTTAGAGTTTTTGGGGTTTGGGGTTTGGGGGGTTTTTGGGGTTTGGGATTTGGGGTTTTTGGGGTTTGGGGTGCTTGGGATTTGGGGGTTTTGGGGTTTGGGATTTGGGGTTTTTGGGGTGGATTTGGGATTTGGGATTTGGAGTTTTTGGGGTTTTTGGATTTGGGTTTTAGTGGTTTTGGGGTTTGGAATTTGGCGGTTTTTGGGTTTTTGGGGTTTAGGATTTGGGGTTTTGGGGGTTTGGGATTTGGGGTTTTGGGGGTTTGGGATTTGGTGTTTTTGGGGTGGATTTGGGTTTTGGGATTTAGGGTTTTTGGGGTTTGGGATTTGGTGTTTTTGGGGTGGATTTGGGGTTTTGGGATTTGGGGTTGGGAAAATCGGGCGATGACAATTCCCAAACTCCGGTGCAGCAGAGGGAAAAGGCGCCCGCTTTGAAACGGGATTTTTGGGAGGCAAAAACCCCAAAGTCTTTTTGGGATGAGTGAGGGGCCGATTCCCATCTGTGGGAATTCCGCTTCCAGATCCCAAAACCCCTTCAGGGTTTTTTTTTGGGGGGGGATGGAGGGAAAGAGCAAAACTGAGGAAGGAGCAAAAATTAATTGGGAATTCTGGATGCAAAAAAGAAAAAAAATTTGGGGTGATTTTGGGGCGCTATTGGGGCTTTATTGGGGTTTTTTTGAGATTTTAGTGGGGTTTGGGGGTTTTTGGGGGGCTTTATTGGGGTTTTGGTGGGGTTTTATTGGGATTTCAGTGCAGTTTGGGGCGCCATTGGGGTTTTATTGGGGTTTTGGTGGGGCTCTGGTGGGGTTTTAGTGGGGTTTTATTGAGATTTTAGTGGGGATTTGGGGTGCTATTAGGGTTTTATTGGGGTTTTATTGGGGTTTTGGTGGGGTTTTAGTGGGGTTTTGGTGGGGTTTTGGGGTTTTATTGGGGTTTTGGTGGGGTTTTAGTGGGATTTTGGGGCGCCATTGGGGTTTTAGTGGGGTTTTATTGGGATTTCAGTGTGGTTTTGGGGCACCATTGGGGTGTTATTGGGGTTTTGGTGGGGTTTTAGTGGGGTTTTAGTGGAGTTTGGGGGCACTATTGGGATTTTAGTGGGGTTTTATTGGGGTTTTGGGGTGCCATTGGGGTTTTATTGGGATTTTAGTAGGAGTTTGGGTCACCATTGGGGTGTTATTGGGGTTTTGGTGGGGTTTTATTGAGATTTATTGGGGTTTTGGGGTTTTATTGGGGTTTTATTTGGGTTCTGGTGGGATTTTGGTGGGGTTTTATTGGGATTTCTGTGCGGTTTTGGGGCACCATTGGGGTTTTATTGGGATTTCAGTGTGGCTTTGGGGTGCCATTGGGGTTTTATTGGGGTTTTGATGGGGTTTTATTGGGATTTTGGGGTGCCATTGGGGTGTTATTGGGGTTTTATTGGGGTTTTGGGTCACCATTGGGGCTTTATTGGGATTTTGGGGCGCTATTGGGGTTTTATTGGGATTTTGGGGTGCCATTGGGGTGTTATTGGGGTTTTAGTGCAGTTTTGGGTCACCATTGGGGTTTTATTGGGATTTTGGGTCACCATTGGGGTTTTATGGGGATTTCAGTGGGGTTTTGGAAAAGTCCGGATGCAAAAATTCCCCTTGAGGGCTTTTGGATGAAAAAAAAAAAAAAAAAATTCCAGTTGGAGATTTGGGAGCAAAAAGAAAAAAAAAAATTCAGCAAAATCGGAGGATGAGTTAGAAAATGGAATAATAAAAAATGAAATAATAAAAAAAATGAAATTATAAAAAATGAAATTATAAAAAATGAAATATAAATAATGAAATATAAAAATAATGAAATATAAAAAATGAAATTATAAAAAGGAAATATAAACATGAAATTATAAAAAATGAAATATAAAAATGAAATTATAAAAAATGAAATGTAAAAAATGAAATTATAAGAAAAATTAAATATAAAAAATGAAATAATTGTTTTGGATAAAAATCCCTGGGATTGTGGAAGTCGTCCCTGCCCGGGGTTGGAATGGGATTCCAACAGGGAATTCCCTGATTTTCCTCTCAGGGTTGGGGGTTTTCCCCCCTCCTCATTTGGGATTCCTCTGGAATGTAAAATTCCAAGGATTCTGCCCTCCTGAGCTTCACTTGGTGCCCCCGAGTGATTAAATCGGCCGTGAAACTGTTAATTAATATCAATTAACGGAGATAAACCCCACAATCAAACAAAAAAACCAGGATCAACCTTCCTAATGGATCATTATGGGGAAATCCTGGCTGGAAAAATTAAAGATATTTGGATGAATTTGGGGTTTTGATTTTTTGGGGTTTGTTTTTTTTTCTTTTTTTTTAATTAATTAATTTTTTATTAATTATGTGTGGGATGAGGTAAAAAAAATATCGAAAATTCCACTTCTGCCTTCCAAGCTCTTCCCAGTTTCCCCTTTGGGGAATGGGATGGGGATTGGGATGGGGAAATGGGATGGGGAAATCCCGGCTGGAAAATTCAAGATATTTGGATAAATTTGGATTTTTGGGGTTTTTTTTAATTAATTTTTTTTTAATTATGTGTGGGATGAGATAAAAAAAAAATAGAGACACGAAAATCAAAAATTCCACTTCTGCCTTCCAAGCTCTTCCCAGTTTCCCCTGTGGGGAATGGGAAAGAGGATCGGGATGGGGAAATGGGATGGGGATTGGGAAGGAAAAAAGGGGAATTAGGATGTAGGGAAAAATAAAATAAAATAAAATAAAATAAAATAAAATAAAATAAAATAAAATAAAATAAAATAAAATAAAATAAAATAAGGGACGTGAGGAAGCCTGGGACGAGGAGAAAAACCAACAGAGATCTTAGAAGGGATTTTGGGAAATAAAAATAATAATAAAAAAATAATAATAAAAAAAAAAAAGACAAAAAATAAAAGGAATTCGAAGGGAATTTTACCTGGAATCGCCTCTGGAATTTTCTCAGGGAATCCAATCCCTCCGCTGGGCCGAGGGGGCAGGAAAAAGGAAAAAAAAAACCAAAACAGGGAAGGGGAAAAAAAAAATAAAATTCCCACCCCCGGGAAGTTTTGGGTGCGGGGAGAGAGCCCCGGCAGCGCTTTTTTGGGATCAGCTGTTCCCTGGGAAATGAGGAGACGCCGGGAATGCTGCTCCGGGTGCCACCTCCGGGACTCTCTGCTGCTCCCTCCAGCTGGAATCGAGCACGGGAATTCCTTCAGGAGCTGCGGGGGCAGAGCGGTTGTGCCCACTCCTGGCACGGGAAAAATCCCGGGAAATTTTAGGAGGGGTGGAAAAATTTAAAAAAAAAAAAAAAAAAAGGGAATTTTGGTGCTTTACGGGGCCTGGAGGGAGCTTTTCCTGCTGGAAAAAGGTTCTTCCGGAATTCCCTGGTTTTTTCCCCAAGGCAGGAATTGAGGAGCTGGCTCATGGAATTCCAGGGGTCCAGCCCAGAGTGGGAAAAGTGGGATTGGAAGTTGGGATTTGGGAATGTCGGAGCTCCAAACCCCGCTGCAGCATCCTGGGCGTGGTGGGGTGGATGAGATCCCAAAATTCCCATTCCCGATGGGAAATCCTGGCCCCTCTCTCCCCTCTGGAATTGCTTTTTCCACCCCACCCGCGATTTCACGGCTTTGGGTTTAAAATCCCGTGAAAAGTTGGGAATGCCGTGGCTGCATCCCACAGATCCAGGTTTGAGCTCCATTTTTTTTTATTTAATTAATTTAAAAATTAATTAAAAAAAAAACAAACAAACCAAACCCCAAATTCATCCAGGAAAAAACAAAACCTGGATTTCCCTCCGGAGGGTGGGAATCTGCTCCAAGAGGAATCAAACCCCACAAAAATACATCGATTTTTATTATTTTTTTTGATTTTTTAAATTTAAGATTTCCCACTTTCTCCTCGAATTCCCAGCAGCGGGGGAAAGGGAACATTGAAACCCCTAAAATTCCCATAAAATTCCCCCAAAAAATTCCCATAAAATCCTCAGGGGATTCCATTCCTGCCCCCCTTTCCCTGCTCCTCGGAGGGGCTTTTCCCACATCTTTGGGGGGAAAAAAAAAAAGTGGGAATTTTCAGGACAGGACAGGAATTTGGGGAGGCCGAAAGCATCCCAGGCGTGGATTTTTTTATCCATGGGAAAGGAAGGAGGAGGGAATTCCCTCCTTGCTGGGAATTCCAGGGATCGTTTCGGGAAGGAATTTTGGGAAGGCGTGAGGTGCTCGGAGCGGGATTTTTGGGAAGGTGCTTTGGGAAGGGGCTGCAGGAAATTTTGGGAAAGGGGTTTTTTTTTTTTGGGAAGGTTTGTGGGGAAAGAATTTTGGGAAAGAGTGAGGTGCCTGGAGAGGGTGGTCCGGGAACATTCCTTGGGAAATAAATTCGGGAAGATGCTTTGGGAAGAGTTTTTTGGGAAGAGTTTTGGGGATGGTGTTTGGGAAGAGTTTTTGGGAAGAGTTTTTTGGGAAAATGCTTTGGGAAGAGTTTTTTGGGATGGTGTTTGGGAACAGTTTTTGGAAAGAAGTTTTGGGAAGACGCTTTGGGAAGAGTTTTGGGGAACGGTTTTTGGGAAGAGTTTTGGGGAACGGTTTTTGGGAAGAGTTTTTGGGATGGTGTTTGGGAAGAGTCTTTGGGAAAATGCTTTGGGAACAGTTTTTGGGAAGATCCTTTGGGAAGAGTTTTTGGGAACAATTTTTGAGAAGAGTTATTTGGGGACAGTATTTTGGATGGTGTTTGGGAACAGTTTTTGGAAAAAAAGCTTTGGGAACAGTTTTTGGGAAGAGTTTTTGGGATGAGTCTTTGGGAAGAGTTTTTTGGGAACAGATTTTTGGGAAGACGCTTTGGGAACAGTTTTTGGGATGATGTTTGAGGACAGTTTTTTGTGAAAAAGCTTTGGGAAGAGTTTTTTGGGAAGATACTTTGGGAGCAACTTTTGAGATGGTGCTTGGGAACAGTGTTTGGGAAGAGTTATTTGGGAACAGTTTTTGGGAAGAAGCTTTGGGAAGAGTTTTTTGGTAAGACACTTTGGGAACAGTTTTTGGGAAGATGATTTGGGAACAGTTTTTTGGGAAGAGTTTTTTGGGAAAAAGCTTTGAGAACACTTTTTGGGATGGTGTTTGGGAACAGTTTTTGGGATGACGCTTTGGGAAGAGTTATTTGGGAGCAGTTTTTGGGATGGTTTTTTGGGAAGAGTTTTTTGGGAAAATGCTTTGGGAACAGATTTTGGGATGGTGTTTGGGAACAGTTTTTGGAAAAGCTTTGGGAAGAGTTTTTGGGAAGATGCTCTGGGAAGAGTTTTTTAGGGCCAGTTTTTGGGAACAGTTTTTGGGAACAGTTTTTGGGAAAATGCTTTGGAAAGAGTTTTTGGGAAAAGCTTTTGGGAAGATGCATTGGGAAGTTTTTTGGGAACCAGTTTTGGGATGGTGTTTGGGAACAGTTTTTGGGAAGAGTTCTTTGGGAAAAAGCTTTGGGAATGTTTTTTGGGAACAGTTTTTAGGGTGGTGCTTGGGAACAATTTTTGGGAACAGTTTTTTGGGAAGATGCTTTGGGAAGAGTTTTTGGGAACAGTTTTTGGGAAAATGCTTTGGGAACAGTTTTTTGGGAACAGATTTTGGGAAGAGTTCTTTGGGAAAAAGCTTTGGGAGCAGTTTTTGGGATGACGCTTTGGGAGCAGTTTTTGGGATGTGTTTGGGAGCAGTTTTTGGGATGGTGTTTGTGAAGGCGCATTGGGAACCTGCGAGGTGCTTCGGGAAGATCCTTTTGGGATTTACTTTGAGCAAGAATTTTGGGAAAATATTTGGGGAAGGGGAGCTGGGACAGAGCGAGGCGCCTCGGGAGCCTCTTGGGGTGAACATTTTGGGAAAGGACTTTGGGAAGGGACCCTGAGAAAGTATTTGGGGAAGGTGTTTGGGGAAGGTTTTTTTGGGGGAAGATTTTGGAGAAGGTGTTTTGGGAAGGTTTTTCGGGAAGGTTTTCGGGAAGGTTTTTTGGAGAAAGTTTTTGGGAAAGGTTTTTGGGAAACATTCTTTGGGAAGGTTTTTGGGGAAGGTTTCTGGGGAAGGTGTTTGGGGAAGGTTTTTTGGGGACGGTTTTTTGGGGAAGGTTTTTGGTAAGGTTTTTGGGGAAGGTGTTTCAGGAAGGTTTTGGGGGAAAGTTTTTAGGAAACGTTTTTCGGGAAGGTTTTTCGGGAAGGTTTTTGAGAAAGGTGTTTCAGGAAGGTTTTTGGGGAAAGTTTTTCGGAAGGTTTTCGGGAAAGTTTTTGGGGAAGGTGTTTCAGGAAGATTTTTGGGAAGGTGTTTGGGGGGAGGTGTTTGGGGAAGGTTTTGGGAAACATTTTTCAGGAAGGTTTTTTGGGAAGGTTTTTTGGAGAAGGTTTGTGGGGAAGGTTTTTGGGAAAGTTTTTGGAGAAGGTGTTTTTGGGGAAGGTGTTTGGGGGAAGGTTTTTGAGAAAGGTGTTTCAGGAAGGTTTTGGGGGAAGGTTTTTGGGGGAAGGTTTGTGGGGAAGGTTTTCGGGAAAGTTTTTGGGGAAGGTGTTTCAGGAAGGTGTTTTGGGAAGGTTTTTTGGAGAAAGTTTTTGGGGAAGGTTTTTGGGAAACATTCTTTGGGAAGGTTTTTGGGGAGGTGTTTGGGGAAGGTTTTTGGGAAGGTGTTTTGGGGAAGGTTTTTGGGAAACATTTTTCGGGAAGGTATTTTGGAGAAGGTTTATTGGGGTAGGTTTTTGGGAAAGTTTTTTGGGAAGGTGATTTGGGGAAGGTTTTTTGGGGACGGTTTTTGGGGAAGGTTTTTGGTAAGGTTTTTGGGGAAGGTGTTTCAGGAAGGTTTTGGGGAAAGTTTTTAGGAAACGTTTTTCGGGAAGGTTTTTCGGGGAAGGTTTTTGAGAAAGGTGTTTCAGGAAGGTTTTTGGGGAAAGTTTTTCGGGAAGGTTTTCGGGAAAGTTTTTGGGGAAGGTGTTTCAGGAAGATTTTTGGGAAGGTGTTTGGGGGGAGGTGTTTGGGGAAGGTTTTTGGGAAACATTTTTCAGGAAGGTTTTTTGGGAAGGTTTTTTGGAGAAGGTTTGTGGGGAAGGTTTTTGGGAAAGTTTTTGGAGAAGGTGTTTTTGGGGAAGGTGTTTGGGGGAAGGTTTTTGAGAAAGGTGTTTCAGGAAGGTTTTGGGGGAAGGTTTTTGGGGGAAGGTTTGTGGGGAAGGTTTTCGGGAAAGTTTTTGGGGAAGGTGTTTCAGGAAGGTGTTTTGGGAAGGTGTTTGGGAAAGTTTTTGGGGAAGGTTTTTGGGAAGGTGTTTTTGGGAAGGTGTTTGGGGAAGGTGTTTGGGGAAGGTGTTTGGGGAAAGTATTTTGGGGAAGGTGTTTTGGGGAAGGTTTGTGGGAAACATTTTTCAGGAAGGTTTTTTGGGAAGGTATTTTGGAAAAGGTTTATTGGGGTAGGTTTTTGGGAAAGTTTTTGGGGAAGGTGCTTCAGGGAAGGTGTTTTGGGAAGGTGTTTGGGGGAAGATGTTTCAGGGAAGGTTTTTAGGGAAGGTTTTTGGGGAAGGTGTTTCAGGAAGGTTTTGGGGGAAGGTTTTTTTTGGGGAAGGTGTTTCGGGAATGATTTTCGGGAAGGTTTTTCAGGAAAGTTTTTTTGGGGGAAGGTTTTTCTTGGGGAAGGTTTTTCAGGAAGATTTGTGGGGAAGGTTTTTGGGAAACATTTTTCAGGGAAGGTTTTTGAGAAAGGTATTTCAGGAAGGTTTTTGGGAAGGTTTTGAGGAAGGTGTTTTGGGGAAGGTTTTTGGGAAACACTTTTCGGGAAGGTTTTTGGGGAAGGTTTTTGGGGGAAGGTTTTTCGGGAAGGTGTTTTGGGAAGGTGTTTCAGGAAGGTTTTTTGGGGAAGGTTTTTGGGAAACATTCTTTGGGAAGGTTTTTGGGGAGGTGCTTGGGGAAGGTGTTTCAGGGAAGGTTTTTTGGGAAGGTTTTTCAGGAAGGTTTGTGGGGAAGTTTTTCGGGAAGGTTTTTTGGAGAAGGTGTTTCAGGAAGGTTTTCAGGGAAAGTTTTTCAGGAAGATTTTTCAGGAAGGATTTTCAGGAAGGTTTTTAGGGGAAGGTTTTTGGGGGAAGGTTTTTAGGAAACATTTTTGGGGAAGGTTTTTGAGGAAAGTTTTTCAGGAAGGTGTTTCAAGAAGGTTTTTTGGGGAAGGTTTTGGGGTAAGGTGTTTCGGGAAGGTTTTCGGAGAAAGTTTTTCAGGAAGATTTCTCAGGAAGGTTTTTTGGGAACGATTTTTGGGAAAGGTTTTTCAGGCAAGTTTTTTGGGGGGGAAGGTTTTTTCAGGAAGGTGTTTCAAGAAGGTTTTTTGGGGAAGGGGTTTTTTGGGAGGAAGGTTTTTTTGGGGAAGGTGTTTCGGGAAGGTTCTTCGGGATGGGGAGATCTGGGGGGTGACAGATCCAGGAAGAGGCTTTGGAGAAGCGACAGGGACAGGGAGGGGACAGGGAGGGGAAGAGGGAGAGGACAGGGAGGGGACAAGGGAGGAGACAGAGAGGGGACAGAGAGGGGACAGGAAAGGGACAGGGAGGGGACAGGTGAGGGGACAGGGCAGGGACAGAGAGGGGACAGGGAGGGGACAAGGGAGGAGACAGAGAGGGGACAGAGAGGGGACAGGGAGGGGACAGAGAGGGGACAGGGAGGGGACAGGGCGGGGACAGAGAGGGGACAGGGAGGGGACAGGGAGGGGAAGAGGGAGAGGACAGGGAGGGGACAGGGAGGGGAAGAGGGAGAGGACAGGGAGGGGACAGAGAGGGGAGAAGTGAGGGGACAGTGAGGGGACAGGGAGGGGACAGGGGAGGGGACAGGGGAGAGGACAGAGAGGGGAGAAGTGAGGGGACAGAGAGAGGACAAGGAGGGGACAGTGAGGGGACAGAGAGGGGACAAGGGCGGGGACAAGGGAGGGGACAGGGAGGGGACAGGGGAGGGGACAGGGCCACCTCCACCTGCCGCCTCCTGCAGTGCCCGCGGCCGCCACCGGGTGGGGCCATGGTGCCGGCAGTGAGCTCGGGGGGCTCCCGCCCGGGATGGATCCTGGATCCTGGATCCTGGATCCGGACCGGGGGTGGGCGGGGGGGGATCGATCCCACCCCGGGAATTCCCCATGGGATGAGATTTTTGGGGCAGGGGGTCCCCGAGGATGCGGGGGTTTGGGATGCGGGATGTTCCGGGATGCGGGATGCGGGGTTCCCGCCTGGTTCCCGCCCCACTTCCCGGGATTATCCCAAAAAAAGGGGTCAGGGGACCCCCCCTCTGTGCCCCTTTTCCCTGCGGAGGGAAGGGGGAGCTGAGAGTTTTTTGGTTTTCCTGGAATTTGCAGCCAAAGCGGCCCCGGGAGCTGCTGCCACCCCCGGGAAGAGGGGGAAAATGGGAATTTTGGGGTTTTTTTTTGGGGGGGAGGGGAGTTTGGAGCCTCTTGGAAAATGGGGATAAACCCTGGAATGAGGGAAGCGGCGGGGAGGGGGAGCAGGAAAATTTCCCCCCTCCTCCTCCAATAAAATATAAAATATAAAATATAAAATATAAAGTATAAAATATAAAATATAAAAAATATAAAATATAAAATATAAAAAATATAAAATATAAAATACAAAGTATAAAATATAAAAAATACAAAATATAAAATATATAAAGTAAAATATATAAAGTAAAAAATATAAAAATAATAAATAAAAAATATTAAAAAATAAAAGAAAATAGAAGATAGAAAATAGAAAAATAAAATATAAAATATGAAAAAAATCAAATAAAATATTAAAAATATAAATATAAAAATAAAATAAAAATATAAAATAAAATTAAAAAATGAAATAAAATATAAAATATAAAATATAAAATATAAAATATAAAATATAAAATAAAAATAAAAAATAAAATACAAAATGAAATAAAATAAAAATTAAAATAAAATAAAATAAAATAAAAATTAAATAAAAATAAAATATACCCCGTAATGGGGAAAATCAGGGAAAGAACGGGCAGGGAAAAGGAGGGGAGGGGTCGGGATCCTCCGGGCGTGGGGAGGGAAAAATTATTCCCGGGAGGAAATGATGGAAGGGCGACATCCACAGACCGGGAGAAATGATCGGGAAAAAAAAAAAAAAATCGGTGTTTGGGGTGAAAAAATGTCCGGTTTGGGGGTTCTGTGCTGGGCGGGGGGAGAGAGGGAAATCAGGGATGAGGGAAATTAATTAGAGGTGAAATTAATGAGGGGATAAATTAGGGGGTCATGGAAAAGGGGGGAATTAATCGGGGGGAAGAAATTTTGCGTTCAGGGTTCAATATTGGGGGCGGGGTTGGGAGAGGGAATTCCCGGCGAGGAAAAGGGTTAAAATAATTAAAATTAAAAAAAAAAATCAATTAATTAAAATTCGGGCTGAGGGTTAAATTTGGGGAGGGTGGGGTGGGGGGGGGTGGCCCGCGAAGGGTTAAATGTGGGGCGGGGGGGTAATTATTTAATTTTCGGATTAATAATTTGTTTAATTATTTTTAATTATTTATTTAGTCGTTTATTATTTAATTAATGATTTCAGTCATCATTTATTTAATTCTCGAAGTGATCATCTAATTAATTAATTAATTAATCGGTCAATTAATTAATTATCAGATTAAAATTCAGGTCGAGGGTTAAATTTGGGGGAGCGGTCGGCAGGGGGAGTCGGGGTGGAATATTTTGGGGGGGTGGGGGGGGTTAAATGATTAGATATTGGGGGGCTAATTAATGATTAAATATTGGGGGGATAATTAATGATTTGTTATTGGGAGGATTATTAATGATTAGATACTGGGGGAATCAATGATTAACTATAAGGGGGATAATTAATGATTAAATACTGAGGGGATAATTAAGGAATAAATATTGGGAGGATAATTAATGATTAGATATTGGGGGATAATTAATGATTAAATATTGGGGGATAATCAATGATTGGATATTGGGAGTATAATTAATGATTAAATATTAGGGAGGTAATTAATGATTAGATATTGGGAGGATAATTAATTATTAGATATTGGGGAAATCAATGATTAAATATTAGGGGGTAATTAATGATTAAATACTGGTGGGATAATTAATGGATAAATGTTGGGGGGATAATTAATGATTAGATATTGGGGGGATAATTAATGATTAGATATTGGGAGGATAATTAATGATTAGGTATTGGGGGAATCAATGATTAAATATTGATTTTTTCATAATTAATGATTAATTACTGGTGGGATAATTAATGGATAAATATTGGGGGGATAATTAATGATGAGATATTGGGGGATAATGATTAAATACTGGTGGGATAAATAATAAATAAATATTGGGAGAATAATTAGATATTGGGGGCTAATCAATGATTAACTATTGGGGGATAATCAATGATTGAATATTAGGGGGATAATTAATGATTAGATATTGGGGGATAATTAATGATTAAATATTTGGGACGACCCTGTTATAGGGGAAATAACCAAGGATTAAATACCGGGGGGGATTTTTTTGCCTGAAAAAAAAAAAACCCAGGAGGGTTAAATTTATTATTTTTTGGGGAGGGGGGGACAAATCGAGGATTAATTAATGGGGGAGATCGAGGATTAATTAATGGGGGAAAATCGAGGATTAATTAATGGGGGGAAATCGAGGGTTAAATATTGGGGTGGAAAACAAGGATTAAATAATGAGGGGAGAATAGAGGATTTAATATTGGGGGGCAAATCGAGGGTTAATTAATGGGGGGATCGAGGGTTAATTAATGGGGGAGATCGAGGATTAATTAATGGGGGGTCGAGGGTTAAATATTGGGGTGGGGGACAAATCAAGGATTTAATAATGGGGGAAAATCGAGGATTAATTAATGGGGGGAATCGAGGATTAATTAATGGGGGGCAAATCGAGGATTAAATAATGAGGGGGGATAGAGGATTTAATATTTGGGGGGGACAAATCGAGGATTAATTAATGGAGGGAAATCGAGGATTAATTAATGGGGGAAATCGAGGATTAATTAATGGGGGACAAATCAAGGGTTAAATAATGGGGGGGAAATCGAGGGTTTAATATTGGGGGGGGCGGAATTGAGGGTTTAATTGTGGGGGGAAAACAATCAAGGATTAAATAACGGGGCAGGGGGGTTTGTGGCCAAGGGGGGGGGAACAATCAGGGATTAAATTTTGGGGAGGGGGGGACACAATCCCGATGGGATCAAACCCTGGGGCGGGGGTCGGGGGGGTCCTGACAAGGGGGGACGATCGCGGATGAAATTTTGGGGGGGACACAATCCAAAGGGATCAAACCCTGGGGCTGGGAGGGAATTGGGGGGGGTTGTAGCGGGGGGGGAACGATCACGGATTAAATTTTGGGGAGGGGGGGACACAATCCAATGGGATCAAACCCTGGGGCGGGGGTCGGGGGGGTTCTGACAAGGGGGAACGATCGCGGATGAAATTTTGGGGGGGACACAATCCAAAGGGATCAAACCCTGGGGCTGGGAGGGAATTGGGGGGGGTTGTAGCGGGGGGGGAACGATCGCGGATTAAATTTTGGGGTGGGGGGGGGACACAATCCAATGGGATCAAACCCTGGAGCTGGGAGAGGGGTAAAAGAGGTTCTGACAAAGGGGAAAAACGATCAGGGATTAAATTTTGGGGAGGGGGGGGACACAATCCAAAGGGATCAAACCCTGGGGAGGGATTGGGGATTTGTAGCAAGGGGTGGGGACGATCACGGATTGAATTTTGGGGTGGGGAGGAACGGGACAATCCCAATGGGCTCAAACCCCGGAGCCGGGAGGGGGTAAAAGGGGTTGTGACAAGGAGGGGGCGGCCAGCGATCACGGATTAAATATTTGGGAGGGGGCACAATCCCGATGGGGCTGGGAGGGGGGGAAAGGGGTTGTGACAAGGGGGGAAAACGATCGCGGATTAAATTTTGGGGAGGGGGGGGACACAATCCAATGGGCTCAAACCCTGGGGAGGGGTTGGGGGGGTTGTAGCCGGGGGGAAAACGATCAGGGATTAAATTTTGGGGAGGGGGGGACACAATCCAATGGATCAAACCCTGGGGCTGGGAGGGGGTAAAAGGGGTTTGTGACAAGGGGGGGCCAGCGATCACAGATTAAATATTTGGGAGGGGGGACACTCCAATGGGCTCAAACCCTGGGCTGGCAGGGGGGGTTGTAGCCGTGGGGAAAGGATCACAGATTAAATATTTGGGGAGGGGGACACAATCCCGATGGGATCAAACCCCGGAGCCGGGGAAGGGGGTGAAGGAAACGACCGCGGATGGAAGATCGGGGAGACAGCCCCGCATTCGACACCGGGGGCGCGGGGGGGTGGGATTGACCGAGGAAGAAGGGAAGGGAAGGGAAGGGAAGGGAGGAAAGGGAAGGGAAGGGGGGGATTCCGAGGAGTTTTTCGGGGGCTGGGGAAGGAGAGGCAAAGCTCCGCCGGTCCCAGCCGCGCTCCTCTCTCCGCAGGCCGGCGGCGGCGAAAGAGCAGCGGCAGCAGCAGCGGGAGGAGGAGGAGGAGGAGGAGGAGGAGGAGGAGAAGAGGAGGAGAAAAAGGAGGAGAAAAAGAAGGAGGAGGAGGAGGAGGAGGATGAGGCCGAGCAGAGCGGCGTGACCGAGCCGCGGGCTCCCAGCCAGGGCTCGCACGCTCCAGCGCCGCGTCCCCCCCTCCCTCCCCACCCCTCCCCAACCCTCCCTCCCCACCCTCCCCAACCCTCCCTCCCTCCCTTCCCCAACCCCCGTCCGTCCCCCCCCTTTTCCCGGGGCCGGCCCGGCTCCCCCCCCCGGAGCCTCTGAAGTGCGGGTGGGGGCGCGGGGGGAGCAGCGGCGGCGCTGGCGGCCGGCCCAGCCCCGGCTTCCCCGCCTCTATATAAACACACATTTGACTTTCTTTTGCCTCAAAGCGAACAGTGCAGAGAGGGGCTTTGCCCGGCAGCCCTGCCTCCTTCTCTCTCTCTTTCTCTCTCTCTCTTTTATTTTTTTTTTATATATTTTTTTTTCTCTCTCTCCTTCTTCTCCCTCTCTCTCCTTTTTTTTTTTTTTCTCTTTTTTTTTTTTTTTTTTTAAACTTCTCTCCTCCTTTTTCTTTTTTTTTTCTTTTTTTTTTAAAAAAAAACAGAAGTCTGGTTGAAAAAAGTTCCGGGGCTCCCAAATCGCGGCGGCGTGGCGAGAGATCTGTATTTATAGGGAGAGATATTTATATATATATTACATATATATATATATATATGTGGAGATAGAGCTATCCAGCGAACCGGCTCGCTGCCTGTGTGTAGATACATGTGCACAGCTATTGAATTCTTCCATCTCTCCGGCTCGGGGCTGAATTAAGATTTGGTTTTTTTATTATTTTTTTGGAACTTTTTTTTTTAATTTTTTTTTAAATCTCGCTCCTTTCCCCCTTCCCCTCCTCTTTTATTTTTTACCTTTTTCCCCTTTTTTTCCCTTTTTTTTTTTCTCTCCTCTTTTTTTTTTTTCCCTCCTTCTGGTGCGTGTGCCTTTGCCTTCACGAGAAGCGAGCGAGAGAGCCAGAGAGCATCTGCGGTCGGACTTTTTTGGGGTCTTTTTTTTTTTTTTTCCCTCCAGCGTTTTACTTTCTTTTTTTAACCAATTTTTTACTCTTTTCCCCTTTCTCCTCCCCCCATTTTCGGGGAGCGCCGCTTTTTTTTTTATTTTTTAATATTATTACTTTTTAAATCTTTTTCCTTCTCCCCCCCTCTCCTCCGTGTCACTCCGTCGAATTTCCCCCGAACAAACCCAAAACTCCGCCAGCGAGGAGGAGGGAGAGGAGGGAGCGGGGGGGGGGAAGCTGAACCACCGCAGCTTTTCCCCCCTCTAGATCTCCCTAAAATCTTTAATAATTTAATTTTTTTTTTAAAAAAATCCTCCTTTTCCCTCTTCCCAAGCTCGCAGGGGGGCGAACCCCCCCCCCCTTCCAGAGCAGCTCCGCTCTCCGCCTTCTCTTCTTCTCCTCGTGTGGATTTATTATTTTTTTTGTGTGTTTTGTTTTTATTTTCTTTTTTTTTTTTTTCCCCTCAGCCTGTCAAGGGGCTGTTTCTCCTCTCTCTTCCCCACCCTCCTCCTCCTCCTCCTCCTCCTTTTTTTTTTTTTTTTTTTTTTTTTCGCTCTCCCTCTCTCTCTCTCTCTCTCTCTCTCCCTCTCTCTCCCGAAATATGCTTTTTGCAACTTTCGATCTGGTCTCGGCACTGGCAACCCTCGCCGCCTGCCTGGTGTCGCTGACTCTGCTGCTGGCCGTGTCCCAGCAGCTGTGGCAGCTCCGCTGGGCCGCCACCCGCGACAAATCCTGCAAGCTGCCCATCCCTAAAGGCTCCATGGGATTCCCTCTGGTCGGCGAGACCTTCCACTGGCTGCTGCAGGTAAGGAGGGTTCGCAATTCCGGAGCGCGCGTGATTTTTTATTTAATTTTTTATATATATATATATATATATTTAAAGGTATTTTTAAGGCTGTATTTGTATTTTTTGCTCCTTTTTTTTCCCTTTCTCCTACACGTCTTTTTAAATTTTTTTTTTTTGCTCTTTTTTTCCGATTGCATCATGCGGGTTTTCTCCGGGGGGGAAAAATAAAAAATAAAAATAAAAGGAGCAGGAGGTCCCCGGTGGTGAGCGGCGAGGGGAGCGGGGATCGGGGCTGCTCGGCTCGGGCATCGCCGAAATCACCTCCTGGTCCTCCTCTTCCTCCTCCTCGCTCTCAGTTCTTGACGTAAAAACAAAAAAAAGGGGAAAAAGGGAAAAAAAAGGGAAAAAAAGGCGAAAGAAAGGCAAAAAAAGGGGAAAAAGGGGGAAAAAAAGAAAAAAAAAAGGGGGGGAAAAAGGAAGGAAAAGGCAAAAGAAAGGAAAAAAGGAGCAAAAAAAGGAAAAAAGAAAAAAGGGGGGAAAGGCAAAAAAAAGGAAAAAAAGGAAGAAAAGGCAAAAAAAGGCAAAAAAGGCAAAAAAAGGGAAAAAAGGCAAAAAAGCGAAAAAGGCAAAAAAAGGCGAAAAAAGTGGAAAGAAGCAAGAAAGAAAGCAAAAAAGGCAAGAAAAAAGCAAAAAGGGGCAAAAAAGGCAAGAAAAGCGCAAAAGAGGCAAGAAAAGCAAAAAAAAGAAAAAGAGCAAAAAATAAAGAAAAAATGGCAGAAAAAGGGAAAAAAAGGCAAAAAAAGCAGAAAAAAAGCAGAAAAAAAGGCAAAAAAAGCGGAAAAAAGGCAAAAAAAAGGCAGAAAAAAGCAGAAAAAAAGGCAAAAAAAAGCAGAAAAAAAGGCAAAAAAGCGGAAAAAAAGGCCAAAAAGGCAGAAAAAAGGCAGAAAAAAGAAGAAAAAAGCAGAAAAAAAGCAGAAAAAAAGCAGAAAAAGAGCAGAAAAAAGGCAAAAAAAAAAGCAAAAAAGACAAAAAAATCAAGAAAAAAAAGCAAGAAAAAGCCGAAATCCTTGGCTCCGGGCTGGGGGGGGATGCGGGGTCTCTCCTCTCTCCCCCCCCCCCGCTCCCCCAGCGCCCCCCGAGCTCCGCGCTCCCCTCTCCCGGCCGCTGCCGGCCCGGGGGAAGCCCCGCCGCGGTAATGGGGAGATTAACCCGGATTAACCTCGCGGAACGCCCCGCGCCGCTGCGGGCGGAGCGGGAGATTCCCCTCCCCGCCTCCCCTGCCCCGAGCCGGAGCCAAAATAATAAAAATAAAATAAAAAAAATAAAATTTGCGGGGGGAAAAGGGAGAGGAGGAGCGGCGGGGGTGCCGGGGGGGGGTGTTGGGGGTACCCCGGAGATCGCAGCGCAGCCCAGGAGGGAACCCCCCCGGGTTTGGGAGTCAGGGTTTCCCTCATTCTCTTCCTCCTCCTCTTCCTCCTCCTCCTTCTTCTTCTTCTCCTCCTCCTTCTCCTCCTCCCAGGAACCCGGGAAAAAAATTTAAAAAAAAAATTAATTAAAATAATCAAACCCGAAGAGGGTGCCGGAGGGGCAGGGCAGCGAGGGGACAGCAGAGGTGTCCCCCTGGGTGTCTCCTCCTTCCTCCTCCTCCTCCTCCTCCTCCTCTCAGGAACCGTGAAAAAAAATAATTTAAAAAATTAATTAAAATGATCAAACCGGGGAGGGGAGGATGCTGGGTCGCTGAGGGGCAGGACAGCCCCGGTCCCGGTGGGGATGGCAGCGGTGTCCCCCTGGGTGTCTTCATCTTCCTCCTCCTCCTCCTCCTCTTCCTCCCAGAAACCGTGAGGAAAAAAAAAAAAAAATTAAAAATTAATTAATTAAAATAATCAAATCCGGGGAGGAGGATGGTTCATCGCCGGAGGGGCAGGACAGACCCCGTCTCGGGTGGGGACAGCAGCGGTGTCCCCCTGGGTGTCTCCTCCTTCCTCCTCCTCCTCCTCCCAGGAACCGGGGAAAAAAATTTAAAAAAAAAATTTAAAAAATTAATTAAAATAATCAAACGCGGAGAGGAGGAGGAGGATGCTGGGTGGCTGAGGGGCAGGACAGCATCAGGACACCCGGTCCTGGTGGGGACAGCAGCGGTGTCCCCCTGGGTGTCTCCTCCTTCCTCCTCCTCCTCCTCCCAGGAACCGGGGAAAAAAATTAAAAAAAAAAAAAAAAAAAAATTAATTAAAATAATCAAACCCGGAGAGGAGGACGATGCTGGGTGGCTGAGGGGCAGGACAGCATCAGGACACTGGTGGGGACAGCAGCGGTGTCCCCCTGGGTGTCTCCTCCTTCCTCCTCCTCCTCCTCCTCCTCTCAGGAACCGGGAGGGAGGGGAGAAAAAAAATTTTAAAAAAATATAAAATTAATTAAAATAATCAAACTCGAGGAGGAGGATGCTTGATGGCTGAGGGGCAGGACAGCTCCCGGTCCTCCGGAGTCTCCCCGGTGTCTTCTTCTTCTTCCTCTTCCTCCTCCTCCTGCTCCTCCTCCTCCTCCGGGGAAGCCCCGCTGCTCCGCCCCCCGGCGCCCAAGGGGTTAACGGCGCTCGCGCTCTCTCTCAATGGAGCTTTATTCTCTACAAGAAATTCATCCCATTTTTAAATTAATTTATTTTATTTTTTAATTATTTTTTAAACCGGGGGGGGGCGCCACAAAAGGGTGTCTCTCTCCCTTTTTTATTTTTATTTTTATTTCTATTTTTATTTTTATTTTTATTTTTATTTTTATTTTTATTTTTATTTTTATTTTTATTTTTATTTTTATTTTTATTTTTATTTTTATTTTTATTTTATTTTTTAATTTTTATTTTTATTTTGTTTTATTTTTATTTTTATTTTTATTTGGTTTTTTAATTTTTATTTTTAATTTTTATTCTTATTCTTATTCTTATTTTCATTTTTATTCTTATTTTTATTTTTATTATTTTTATTATTTTTATTTTTTCTTATTTTTCTTTTTCTTTTTCCTTTTCTTTTTCTTTTTCTTTTTCTTTTTCTTTTCTTTTTCTTTTTCTTTTTCTTTTTCTTTTTCTTTTTCTTTTTTTTATTTTTATTTTTATTTTTTATTTTTATTCCCCCCCCTCTCCCCCCAAAAACCCCAACCTTTCCGTCCAAAAACGGGAGAAAAGGGGCTAAAAACACACACACACAAAAAAATAAAATACATTAAAAAAAAAATAAAAACCATTTCTGGCGAAATTGGACTCCGCTCGGCGAAAAAAAAAACACAACAACTTTATTTTATTATTTTTATTTTTTTCCCTGAACTCTGCATAAAGGCGCTCTTTGTGCCGGCCCCCTGGAGAAACGGGAGCACAAATAACTCTTTATGCCGCTGCCACACGCAATTAAAAATAATAATAATAATAATAATTATTAATAATAATAATAATTAAAAAATAATAATAAATAAATAAATAAAGAGAGGCAGAGACTTTATTTTATTTTATTTTATTTTATTTTATTTTATTTTATTTTATTTTATTTTTTAAATTCTATTGAGGCGCAATCGAGGACCAGGGGGCACCTGGTCAAAATAAAAACCTCCCGCCCCCCCCCAGAGCCCCTCCCCTCTCGCCAGGGGTTGATTTAAAATTTTTTTTTTTGCTGATTTTTTGCTTTATTTTGCCTTTTTTTTGGTTGTTTTTTTTTTTTCCGCCTTTTTTTGCTTTTTGGTGTTTTTTTGGTTTTTTTTTTTTTTTTTTTGCTTTTTTTGCCCTTTTTTGTTTGGGGTTTTTTTGCCTTTTTTGCTTTTTTGCCATTTTTTCTTTTTTCTTTTTTTTTCTTTTTTACTTTTTTTGCTTCTTTGCGTTTTTTGCCTTTTTGTCTTTTTTTGCTTTTTTTGCTTTTTATTTTCCTTTTTTTTGGCATTTTTCTTTTTTTTTATTTTTTATTTTTTTACTCTTTTTTGCCTTTTTTGCTTTTTTTTGCTTTTTTTTGCTTTTTTCCTCTTTTTCTCTATTTTTGCTTTTTTTCCTCTTTTTCTCTATTTTTGCTTTTTTTTGCTTTTTTTCTTTTTTTTTCGCTTTTTTGCCTCTTTTTGCCTTTTTTGCGTCTTTTTTCTTTTTTCATTTTTTGTCTCTTTTTTCCCCTTTTTTCTTTTTCTTTTTCTTTTTCTTTTTCTTTTTCTTTTTCTTTTTCTTTTTCTTTTTCTTTTTCTTTTTCTTTTTCTTTTTCTTTTTCTTTTTCTTTTTCTTTTTCTTTTTCTTATTTTTCTTTCCTTTTTTCTTTTTTTTTCCTTTTTCTTTCTTTTTTTTTGTTTTCTTCTTTCTTTTCTTTTTCTTCCTTTTTTTTCTTTTTCTTTCTTTTTTCTTTCTTTTTTTTTTTTTGGCGAGTTTAAAAAAAAAGAAAAATCAGCCCCAGAGCGAGGAAGGGGGAAAATGAAAGAGGGGAGGGAGAAATAATTAAAAAAAAAATTTAAAAAAAAGCGAGAAGGGGAAATTAAAAGTGGGGGGGGGGATTAAAAAAATAAAAACAAAAAAGAGGAGGGGAAATAAAAGGGGGGAAATAATAATAATAATAATAATAATAATAATAATAATAATAATAATAAATAATTTAAAAAAGCGAGGAGGGGAAATAAGAGGGGGGAAATTAAAAAAAAATTAAAAAATAGAGGGGGGAAAAATTTTAAAAAAAAGAGAATAAAAGGGGAAAAAAGGGGAAGAAAAGGGGAAAAAAAGGAGGAATAAAAGGGGGGGAAGGGAATAAAGGGGAAAAAGGGGAATAAAAGAAAAAAAAAAGGGGGAAAAGGGAATAAAAGGGGAAAAAAGGGGGGAATAAAAGGGTGAAGAAGGGGGAATAAAAGGAAAAAAGGGGGAATAAAAGGGGAAAAAGGGGGGGAAAGGGGGAAAAAGGGGGGAATAAAAGGGGAAAAAGAGGGAATAAAAGGGGAAAAGGGGGGGGAAGGGGAAAAAGGGGGGAATAAAAGGGGGAAGAAGGAGAAATAAAAGGGGAAAAAAGGGGGAATAAAAGGTGAAAAAAGGGAATAAAAGGAGGGGATAGAAGGGAATAAAAAGGGGAAAAAGGGGGAATAAAAGGGGGGGAAAGGGGGGAAAAAGGGGAAATAAAAAGGGGAATAAAAGGAAAAAAGGGGGAATAAAAGGAGGGGATAGAGGGGAATAAAAGGGGGAAAAAGGAGGAATAAAAGGGGGAAAAAGGAGGAAAAAAAAGGGATAAAAGGAGGGGATAGAAGGGAATAAAAGGGGGAAAAGGGGGAATAAAAGGGGGAAAAAAGGAAAAAAGGGGGAATAAAAGGGAAAAAAGGGGGGAAAAGGGGAAAAAAGGGGGGAATAAAAGCAGGAAGAAGGGGAGTAAAAGAAAAAAAAGGGAAAAAAGGGAATAAAAGCGGAAAAAAGGAGGAATAAAAGGGGAAAAAAAAGGGGGAATAAAAGGTGAAAAAAGGGAATAAAAGGAGGGGATAGAAGGGAATAAAAAGGGGAAAAAGGGGGAATAAAAGGGGAAAAAAAGGGGGAATAAAAGGTGAAGAAAGGGATAAAAGGAGGGGATAAAAGGGAATAAAAGGGGCAAAAAGGTTGAACAAAAAGGGAAAAAAAGGGGGAACAAAAGGGGGGGTGACCCCAACCCCACATCACCCCCCCAAAAAAACCCCTCATCCCTGCGTGTCCCCCCATTATTTCCAGGGCTCCTGCTTCCAGTCCTCGCGGCGGGAGCGCTACGGCAACGTCTTCAAGACGCACCTGCTGGGGCGGCCGCTGGTGCGGGTGACGGGCGCCGAGAACGTGCGCAAGATCCTGATGGGCGAGCACCACCTGGTCAGCACCGAGTGGCCGCGCAGCACGCGCATGCTGCTGGGCCCCAACACCGTGGCCAACTCCATCGGCGACATCCACCGCCACAAGAGGAAGGTCGGTCTGGCCTTTTTTTTTATTATTATTTTTTTTATTTTTTTTTTTAATCTCTCTTTCCTTTTATTTTCCTTTTTTTCCCTATTTTATTCCCCCTTTTCCCCTCGCTCTTTTATTTCGCCTTTTTATTTCCTTTTTTTCTCCCCCTTTTATTCCCTTTTTTCCCTTTTGTTCCACTTCTTCCCCCTTTTATTCCCTTTTTTCCCCTTTTATTCCCCTTTTCCCCTCGTTCTTTTATTTCGCCTTTTATTTCCTTTTTTTCTCCCCCTTTTATTCCCTTTTATTCCCCCTTTTTTTTTTAATTCCCCTTCTTCCCCCTTTTATTCCCCTTCTTTCCCCTTTTATTTCCTTTTTTCTCCTCCTTTTATTCCCTTTTTTTCCTTTTTTTCCCTTCTCTCCTCGCTCTTTTATTCCCCCTTTTATTCCCCTTCTTTCCCCTTTTATTTCCTTTTTTCTCCTCCTTTTTTTCCTTTCCCCCCCTTTTATTCCCTTTTCCTCTCACCCTTTTTTCCCCCCTTTTATTCCCTTTTTCCCCCTTCTTATTCCCTTTTCCCCTTGCTCTTTTATTTCACCTTTTATTTCCTTTTTTCTCCTCCTTTTATTCCCTTTTTTCCTTTTATTCCCCCTTCTTCCCCCTTTTATTCCCTTTTCCCCTCGCTCTTTTATTCCCCCCTTTTATTTCCTTTTTTCTCCTCCTTTTATTCATTTTTCTTTTCCTTTTATTCCCCTTTTCCCCCATTTTATTCCCCTTTTTTCCCCCTTTCCTCCCCTTTCCCACCCCCCTCTCGTGGGCCGCGCCGATCCCGTCGGGAATTTCCGCGCTGGATCGGGATGGGGTGGCGGGGGGGGGGGGAGGGGGACACTCGTGTCACCACCCCCAGGAGAGGGTCCCACGGGTGGTGTCACCTCCCGTCCCACCCCGGGGGGTTCTGGGAGGGTGGAGCTGAGAACTTCCGCGGGTTTGGGGGGATTTGGGGGGATTTGGGGGGCAGAGGGGGGGGTCTGGGGGTGATGGGGGGTGGGCTGAGGGCTCTGTGTGTCACCCTGGGGTGACACCGCCCTTGGAACCCCCAGATCGGCCAGTTTGGGGTGTGACACCCCTTTGTGACACCCTGAGGTGGCACTCTCAGGACAGTTTGGGGTGCTGAGGGCTCTGTGTGTCACCCTGGGGTGACACCGCCCTTGGAACCCCCAGATTGGCCAGTTTGGGGTGTGAGACCCTTTGGTGACACCCTAAAGTGACATCCTAAAGTGACACTCGTGGGACAGTTTGGGGTGTGAGACCCTTTGGTGTCACCCTGGGGTGACACCGCCCTTGGAACCCTCAGATCAGCCAGTTTGGGGTGCTGAGAGCTCTTTGTGTCACCCTGAGGTGACACTCACGGGACAGTTTGGGGTGTGAGACCCTTTTGTGACACCCTGAGGTGGCACTCGTGGGACAGTTTGGGGTGTGACACCCTTTTGTGACGTCCTAAGGTGACACTCGTGGGACAGTTTTGGGGTGCTGAGACCATTTTGTGACACCCTGAGGTGACACTCGCAGGACAGTTTGGGGTATGAGACCCTTTGGTGACATCCTAAAGTGACAATCACGGGACAGTTTGGGGTGCTGAGAGCTCTTTGTGTCACCCTGAGGTGTCACCTTGGGACAGTTTGGGGTGCTGAGAGCCTTTGGTGCCACCCTGAGGTGACACCACCCTTGGAACCCTCAGATCAGCCAGTTTGGGGTGTGACACCCCTTTGTGACACCCTGAGGTGACACCCTCGGGACAGTTTGGGGTGCTGAGGGCTCTCTGTGTCACCCTGGGGTGACACCGCCCTTTGAACCCCCAGATCGGCCAGTTTGGGGTGTGACACCCCTTTGGTGCCACCCTGAGGTGACAATCACGGGACAGTTTGGGGTGCTGAGACCCTTTGGTGTCACCCTGGGGTGACACCGCCCTTGGAACCCCCAGATCGGCCAGTTTGGGGTGTGAGACCCCTTTGTGACATCCAAAAGTGACACTCGCGGGACAGTTTGGGGTGCTGAGACCGTTTTGTAACACCCTGAGGTGACACCCTTGGGACAGTTTTGGGGTGTGACACCCCTTTGTGACACCCTGAGGTGACACTCGCGGGACAGTTTGGGGTGTGAGAGACCCTTTTGTGACACCCTGAGGTGACACTCTGGGGACAGTTTGGGGTGCTGAGGGCTCTGTGTGTCACCCTGGGGTGTCACCTTGGGACAGTTTGGGGTGTGAGACCCTTTTGTGTCACCCTGGGGTGACACCGCCCTTGGAACCCCCAGATCGGCCAGTTTGGGGTGTGACACCCCTTTGTGACACCCTAAAGTGACAATCGCGGGACAGTTTGGGGCGCTGAGACCCTTTTGTGCCACCCTGAGGTGACACCCTCGGGACAGTTTGGGATTCTGAAACCCCGTCCTCCGCCGCTCCGGTTCTTTCCCAGCTGGATCTGGGCCGGGAACGATTTGGGATGAAGGGTGGGGATGTCCCCCTCCCCCGAGGACAGCGCTGGTGACACCGCTGGGGACACCAAGCCCTGTCCCCATCCCTGCCCCGAGGCCAGACAGATCCCATTTCGGAGGCTGTCACATCCCTTCCAAACCTCCAAAAATTCCTTCCCTCTTTTCTCCTGGGGGAAAACAAACAGCACATGACACCCATTAGTCACCATTTTTAGGAGTGACACCACAAAATAATTTAAAAAATAAAAAAGCCGTGCCTGTCCCTGCCCCAAATCAGGATGAACTCAGTGCCTCCAGTTTGGGGTTTTTTTCCTTAAAAATGGAGATATTTTTCCAAGCAATCCCTGTCCATGGAGGGTTTATTCCCCACCCAGGAAGGGTTTATTCCCCGTCCAGGAGGGTTTATTCCCTATCCAGGAAAGGTTTTTATTCCTTGTCCAAGGAGGGTTTATTCCCCATCCATGGAGGGGTTTTATTCCCTATCCATGGAGGATTTTCAATCCCTGTCCCAGGAGGGTTTATTCCTCATCCAGGGAGGGTTTTTACTCCCTGTCCAAGGAGGGTTTATTCCCTGTCCATGGAAGATTTTCATTCCCCATCCCAGGAGGGTTTATTCCCCATCCAGAGAAGGTTTTTATTCCCTATCCATGGAGGGTTTATTCCCCATCCAGGAGGGTTTATTCCCTGCCCCAGGAAGAGGTTCTATTCCCTATCCAGGGAGGATTTATTCCCTATCCAGGGAAGGTTTATTCCTTGTCCCTTCCCCATCCAAGGAGGGTTTTTATTCCCTGCCCCAGGAAGGGTTTATTCCCTGTCCAGGGAGGGTTTATTCCCCATCCAGGAAAGGTTTTTATTCCCCATCTAGGGAGGGTTTATTCCCTATCCATGGAGAGTTTATCCCCCATCCAGGGAAGTTTATTCCCCTATCCATGGAGGGTTTATTCCCCATCCAGAGAGGGTTTATTCCCTGTCCCAGGAGGGTTTATTCCCCATCCAGGGAAGGGTTTTATTCCCCATCCAGGGAAGGTTTATTCCCTATCCATGGAGGAGTTTTATTCCCTATCCATGGAGAGTTTATCCCCCATCCAGGGAGGTTTATTCCCCTATCCATGGAGGGTTTATTCCCCATCCAGGGAGGGTTTATTCCCTGTCCCAGGAGGGTTTTTATTCCTTGTCCAGGGAGGGTTTATTCCCCATCCAGTGAAGGTTTTTATTCCCTGTCCCAGGAGGGTTTATTCCCCATCCAGGGAGGGTTTTTATTCCCTGTCCCAGGAGGGTTTATTCCCCGTCCAGGGAAGGTTTTTATTCCCCATCCAGAGAGGGTTTATTCCCTGTCCAAGGAGGGTTTTTATTCCTTGTCCAGGGAGGGTTTATTTCCCATTCGGAGAAGGTTTTTATTCCCTGTCCCAGGAGGGTTTATTCCCTGTCCAGGGAAGGTTTTTATTCCCCAACCAGGGAGGGTTTATTCCCCATCCAGGAGGGTTTATTCCCCATCCAGGAAGAGGTTTTATTCCCTATCCAGGGAGGGTTTTTATTCCCTGCCCCAGGAGGGTTTATTCCCCATCCAGGAAAGGTTTTTATTCCCCATCCAGGGAAGGTTTATTCCCTATCCATGGAGGGGTTTTATTCCCTATCCATGGACAGTTTATCCCCCATCCAGGGAGGTTTATTCCCCTATCCATGGAGGGTTTATTCCCTGTCCAAGGAGGGTTTTTATTCCCTGTCCAGGGAGGGTTTATTCCCCATCCAGAAAAGGTTTATTCCCCATCCAAGAAGAGGTTTTATTCCCTATCCAGGGAGGATTTATTCCCTATCCATGGAGGGTTTTTATTCCCCATCCCAGGAGGGTTTATTCCCCATCCAGGGAAGGTTTATTCCCTACCTAGGAAGGGTTTTTTTTCCCCATCCAGGAAGGGTTTATTCCCTGTCCCAGGAAGGTTTATTCCCCATCCAGGAAGGGTTTATTCCCTATCCAGGGAGGGTTTATTCCCCATCCCAGGAGGGTTTATTCCCCATCCAGGAAGGGTCAAGCAGGATCAGGCAGAGATCCCAGGGTGCCTCCCTGCCCATTCCCCGCTCCTTCCACCCTCCTGCACCTCTGGATTATTTTTTGGCTCATCCAAAGCGGCTTTTGCTGGCGATGTCCTGGGCAAACCCACGGAATTCCGGCCTGGGGAGGGGGCACGGGGGGAATGGTGGATTTATGGGGTGGTGGAAAAGGGAAGCCTGACCCCTCTCTGTGGGATCCTGGTGGGGTTGGGATCGGCAGCAGCACCAACCCGCCTGAGGTTTTCCCTCTCTCCTCCACTCCCGGGTTTTTCCACCCGGGAAAAAACCAACCCCAAACGCTGAAACCCCAAAGCTTTGGGAATGTCCTGAGTCCTAAAAGTCTCCCCTTCGCTCCTAAAATCGCCTTTTTTTTTTTTTTGCACCCTGATAAGCTGTCGGAGGTTGGGAAGGAATTGTTCCCTGGGAGGGGCTGGAATTCCCGGCTTTGCTGTGGCCGCCCCTGGATCCCTGGCAGCGCCTAAGGCTGGGCTGGGATTTGGAGCATCCCGCTGTCCCCGGCCGTGGCAGGGAGTGGGATCCATGATCTCCAAGGCCCCTTCCAGCTCAAGCCGTTCCGTAATTCCGAGACTTTTTAGCATCGCCCGCCAAGGATTCTAATTCCCAATTCATTCCTAATTCCCAATCCATTCCTAATTCCCAATTCATTCCTAATTCCCAATCCATTCCTAATTCCTAATCCATTCCTAATTCCCAATTCATTCCTAATCCCTAATTTGATCCTAATTCCCAATTCGATCCTAATTCCCAATTCAATCCTAATTCCCAATTAATTCCTAATTCCTAATTCAATCCTAATTCCCAATTCATTCCTAATTCCCAATTAATTCCTAATTCCCAATCCATTCCTAATTCCCAATTCATTCCTAATTCCTAATTCGATCCTAATTCCTAATTCATTCCTAATTCCCAATCCATTCCTAATTCCTAATTCATTCCTAATTCCTAATTCATTCATAATTACCAATTCATTCCTAATCCCTAATTCGATCTTAATTCCCAATTCATTCCTAATCCCTAATTCGATCCTAATTCCCAATTCATTCCTAATTCATTCCTAATTCCTAATCCATTCCTAATTCCCAATTCATTCCTAATTCCTAATTCCTAATTCATTCCTAATTCCCAATTAATTCCTAATTCCCAATTCATTCCTAATTCCCAGTTAACTCCTAAATCCCAATTCCTGCACCAGGGGTGTCCAAAAGCCTCCCGAGCTCGGGCATTCCGACAAAACCCGGTCCTAGGATGACCCCGGCTCCTTCTCCCACTCCCTTGAGCTCCCACAAACTCTTTTCCCGTGGATCTGGGATACTCCGGGAGTACTTTATTTTAATTCTTATTCTTAATTCTTATCTTAATTCTTATTTTAAGCTTTCTCTTTCATCCCCAGAGGGCTCAGCTCTGGAATTCGGGCGGCTCCATCTCCTGATGATCGCTGCTTTTTTTTTGGGAGCTGAGCACCTCCCACCCCACCCGGCCCCGTTCCCTGTTTAGGGAATCCTCTCCTCCCTGAAAACCCCTCATCCATCCCAGGCTGGGAGATAATGGGGCGAGAATCGATCGCTCTGCCCTTATCAAGATCGCCAGGAGCAGATAAAGCTCTTCCCGTCAGCTGGAGCGCGCTGACCCCCAGCTTTTTGTTCTCCAGCTTTTGTTCTCCGGCTTTCAACTCTTCCCCACCCTGAAACTCAGGAAAAGGGATCCCGACCTAGGCCGAGCTTAAATCTTAAACCGAACCCCCGAGTTCTCCTCTTGACCCACCCGGGGGAACCAAGGGAAGAGCTCGGAAAAGGCGGAATTTTCCACAGAATCCTCCCCTCCTCCATTTCCACAGCGAGGGTGCTGCTCTTGAGAGGTTCCCCAAAAGGTTTGGAGCGCTGGGAAAGCTCCTCTCTCTTCCCTGTTTCCCTATTCCCAGCTGGTTTTTTGGGGATTTTTATGGATTCGTTATCCTGTTCCCATATAGAATATCCAGAAGTATTGATCCCATATAGACTATCCAGAATTTCTGATCCCATATGGAGTATCTGGAAGTATTGATCCCGTCTAGAATATCCAGAACTATTGATCCCATATAGAATATCCAGAAATATTGATCTCATATAGAATATCTGGAATTTCTGATCCCATATAGAATATCCAGAAGTGCTGATCCCATATGGAATATCCAGGAGTATTGATCCCATACAGAATATCTGGAATTTCTGATCCCATATAGAATACCCGGAAGTGCTGATCCCATATAGAATATCCGGAAGTGCTGATCCCATATGGAATATCCAGGAGTATTGATCCCATATAGAATATCTGGAATTTCTGATCCCATATAGAATATCCAGAAGTGCTGATCCCATATAAAATATCCAGAGAGAGGAATTCCTGGGGAATCTTTCTGGTGGGTGGAGGATGATGGGGTTTGAAGCGTTGTGGGGTTTTCTGCTGCTCAGTGACCTCTCGGATTTTTGGGGGTTTTTGCTCCGTCTCGGAGCTGTAGCCTTCGCTCGTTCCGTTCCAGTTCCCTGATCTGAGGCGGAATTCCCTCCCCTGGCGCGGGGTTTTGGTCAAAACCAGGGAAAAGTGGAGCGTGGAACACACCCCCGCTGCCCTTCCAGCTGTTTGGGATCATCTCCAGCTCTTGTCCCACCGATCCCCCCTCATCTCCCCCCCAAAACTGTTTGGGATTTGGAATCATCTCCAGCTCTTGTCCATGGCTACCAATCCCCCCTCATCTCTCCCCAAAACCGTTTGGGATTCAGGATCACCTCCAGCTCTCATCCATGGCCACCAATCCCCCCTCATGTCCCCCAAAACCATTCGGGATCATCTCCAGCTCTTGTCCCACCGATCCCCCCTCATGTCCCCCAAAACCATTCGGGATCATCTCCAGCTCTTGTCCACAGCCATAAATCCCGCCTCATCTCCCCCAAAAACTGTTTGGGATCATCTCCAGCTCTTGTCCCACCAATCCCCCCTCATCTCCCCAAAAACCTTTTGGGATCATCTCCAGCTCTTGTCCCACCGATGCCCTCTCATCTCCCCCAAAACCTTTTGGGATTTGGGATCATCTCCAGCTCTTGTCCATGGCCACCAATCCCCCCTCATCTCCCCCCAAAACCATTCGGGATCATCTCCAGCTCTTGTCCCACCAATCCCCACCCATCTCCCACCAAAACCATTTGGGATTTTGGATCATCTCCAGCTCTTGTCCCACCGATCCCCCCTCATCCCCCCAACCCCCCACGCAGCCGTGTTTATTCCCGGCAGCGCTGGCAGCTCCTCTTCCTTCCAGCGCTCCCTGGCAGGCGATCCGTGGTCTCCAGATTGTCACCGGGATGTGAGGATGAGCTCCAAACCCAACATGTTCTTCCTGCAGGAGGGTTCTGGGATCTTGCCAGGGATCAGCTGCTCTCGCTGGAGCTTTCCAAGGAGCTTCAGCTCCCGGGCGGAATTCCGGGATCGGCCAACTGGCCGCTGGATCCGCTGGAGGACGCTTGGGATGGGAGCAGGGATGGGTGGGATGGTTTAGATGTTGGAGCTCTTCTCTCTTCCCTGTTTCCCCCTTCCCAGCTGTTTTTTGGGATTTGGAATTTGGGATTTTTATGGATTCGTTATCCTGTCCCATATAGAATATCCAGAAGTATTGATCCCATATAGAATATCTGGAATTGCTGATCCCATATAGAATATCCAGAAGTGCTGATCCCATATGGAATATCCAGGAGTATTGATCCCATATGGAATATCTGGAATTTCTGATCCCATATAGAATATCCAGAAGTGCTGATCCCATATGGAATATCCAGGAGTATTGATCCCATATAGAATATCTGGAATTTCTGATCCCATATAGAATATCCAGAAGTGCTGATCACATATGGAATATCCAGGATTATTGATCCCATATGGAATATCCAGAAGTGCTGATCCCATATAGAATATCCGGAAGTATTGATCCCATATAGAATATCTGGAATTTCTGATCCCATATAGAATATCCAGAAGTGCTGATCCCATATAAAATATCCAGAAATATTGATCCCATATAGAATATCCGGAAATATTGATCCCATCTAGAATATCCAGAACTATTGATCCCAAATAGAATATCCGGAAGTATTGATCCTGTAGGTGTCGGTGAAGGATTCTGGGATGCAGGAGGTGCTCAGAGCGACCCCAATCCCAACCCTTCCTGCTTTTTCCCACCCCGAATTTATCCCATTTCCCCTCCGGGGGTCCGTCAAAATTCCTATCAAAGGGAGGAAGGCTCCCTTGTTTTGGGAAGAGAGGGAATCCCAGGATACGGAACGAGCTTGGAGCAGGGATGTGGGGCAGGGTGGAAGGCTGGAAACAGGGAATTCCTGGGGCAGGGATGTTCAGCTCCCGGGGTATCCCACAATCCGCAATCCCGCTCGGCCAGCCCAGCAGGCTCGGAGCTGATGGGGAGGTTTTGGGGTGCGAGGCGCTGTGAAATCCCCCCCACCCCAAATTTGTGTTTTGGCCAGGAGCTCTGCCCTTTGGATTTTTGTTTTTTTAAAATTCCTTGGAATTGCTCTGGATTTAAACACGCCCGGAGATGTCACTGGCGTTGAAAATTCCCACAAATGGGGGAAAACCTCCCCGTTTTGGGAAATGAGATCTGCGGTTCTAGAGAGGAGTTGGAGTCAGCCTGGAGCAGAGAGGTGGGGCAGGAAGGAGAGCTGGGAAGAGGGAAAATTCCCACATCATGGAATGGCTGAACATCCCCGGCCTTGGCCTTGGGCAGAGCCGGGCGATCAGAGCCGTTCACAAGGAATGAACAACAGCAGCTCCAAAGTCTTCTCCCACTTTTCCGGGATATTTATCCCGGCCAGGCTGGACCACGGAGTTTGTGCTGAGGTAGGAGAAGGATCCTGGGCCTGGAATTTTTCTCTGGAATCACCTCCGGGTTCCTCCCAGGAGCCACCCCCGTGGCTGAGCGGGGCCTTTGCTCCGGGGTTTTGCCGGCGGATCCCTGTCCCTGCCCAGCCCAGGATGGATGAAGGTCATCCCTTGGGATTGGAGCTCCTGCTGGGATCATTCCAGCTCCTGCTCCATGGCTGGCCCTGTCCCACCCTGGCTCTTCCCTCCATCCTAGTCCCATCCGATCCCTTCCTGTCCCTGCCGACCTCTCCCATTCCCAGATTTTGGGATTGTTGGAAGGCAAAACAAACCCCACCTGAGGGATACTCCGCTTTTTTTATGGGATCCAATTCCAGCGGGAAGCCAGAATTCCGCGCTCCCGTGTGCCTGGCAAGGGATCCTGGTGGAGAAAGGAACGGGAATTGGAAAACCAACCAGAGCTTTTAGGGTTTAGGTCAGGTCTGAGCAGCTCCCAGGGCCAGGAAGGAGATTCCCAGGATCCACATAGGGAAAGGTGGGATCAGACTTTCCTCGGGATCATCCAGCCTGGCAGGAGAGCAACCGAGCCATCCCAGAATAGGCACGGCCGGCTCAACAAACAAACAAACAAACAAACAAACAAAAGGCAAAGCCGGAACAAAATAAAAGCAATCCATGGGATTGCTGGGGCCGGGGGGGAACATCCCGAGATTCCAGGAGGGAGCAGGGAGTGGAGCAGGGGGGGAAGGCCCTGCCTGGTTTGTCCCGGGGGGGTCCGGAGCTCCATCGCTCATTAACACACCCGCAATTAACGCTCTGCCTCCGAGGCACGCCGAGTGTTGAGCTCATTAGCACCGAGTGGAAAGGTCCGGGGCTGGTTTGGTTTTGTTTTTTTTGTTTTTTTTTTGGGGGGATCGTTTTTTGCGAGGGGATTAGGAACACAAAAGGGGCCGTAAATTTACAGCCAAATACAAACCAGCTGCCTGTGGGCTGGGCTGGGCTGGGGGGGAGGGATGGGAGGTGGCAGGGATGGAGCTTTTCCTACAAAAATCCTGGAGCCAGGTTGTTAGGAGTGAGGCGGGTTTTTTTTTTAGGGTTTTTATGATTTTTTGGGTTTTTTTTTTTTGTGTCCCATGTCTATCCGACCCTCCCAGTGTGCCCGCAGGGGAGAGGAAACCATCCCAAATCCATGGGAGCCAGCTCCCAAAATGACATCAGGCAGGCTGAATTCCAGCTGCCGTCAGCTCCGGCCCCTTCTCCATGCCCTGGGGGGCTTAATCCATATGGGAAAAATCCTCTGGAACAGGGAAAACCTTCCATGGATGGAGGATGATGGCTCCTGCTCCTGCTCCAGGGGCAGAATTCCTGGGCTGGGTTGGCTCCTTGACTTTAGACGGAGCAGTGCTGTCGTCTCCAGGCACAGTGTGTAAATCCAGAGCAATTCCAAGGAATTAAAAAAAAAAAATAATAAGCCAAAGGGTTTCTTTTAATTAAAAAAAATATTAAAAAATTAAATTTTTTTAAAAGAATTTTTAAAAATTATTTTTTTTTAATTCCAAGATTTATTTTTTTTTAAAATTCCAAGGAATTAAAAAAAAAAAAAGCCAAAGGGCAGAGCTCCTGGCCAAAACACAAATTTGGGGTGGGGGGGGATTTCACAGCGCCTTGCACCCCAAAACCTCCCCGTCAGCTCTGAGCCTTCTGGGCTGGCCGAGCGGGATTGCGGATTCTGGGATACCCCGGGAGCTGAACATCCCCAAAATTGGATTTTCCACCTCCCTGCGCCCTCCAGGGTGGGAGTTTTTTTGGGTTTTCCTGGGGGGCACGGAGAAGGAGAAGCCCCTCCTTGGGCAGCAAGGCTCTGAGCTGGGTGGAGCTGCAATCCAGGCTCCGCTTCCAGAGGGACGGGGAGGGAATCCCAGGGATGTCAGGGACAGGGAGCGAATCCCAGGGATGTCAGGGACAGGGAGTGAATCCCAGAGATGTCAGGGATCAGGAGTGAATCCCAGAGATGTCAGGGATCAGGAGTGAATCCCAGGGATGTCAGGGGCAGGGAGCAAATCCCAGGGATGTCAGGGATCAGGAGCGAATCCCAGGGATATCAAGGGCAGGGAGTGAATCCCAGGGATGTCAGGGATCAGGAGTGAATCCCAAGGACATCAGGGACCGGGAGCAAATCCCAGGGATATCAGGGAGTCAGGAGCAAATCCCAGGGATGTCAGGGACCGGGAGCGAATCCCAGGGATGTCAGGGATCAGGACTGAATCTCAGGGATGTCAGGGACCAGGAGTGAATCCCAGGGATGTCAGGGACCGGGAGCAAATCTCAGGGCTGTCAGGGAGTCAGGATCCATCCTGCACCGTGGACCCTTTTTTTTTTCCATCCATCCATCCATCCATCCATCCATCCATCCATCCATCCATCCTCCTCCATCCTTCCAAGCAGCTCAAGGAACCTCCTCAGCTGTGGTTTGTAACATCCCACCGACCCCTCTGGCGGTGACGGAGCTCTCTCCGTCGCTTCCCAGGTGGAATTTTTTTTTTTTTTTCCCATGAAATATCTCCCAGCTGCTGTTTCTTCCGGCTTCCTTCTCCTCAGAGGGTGGTGACCCCAAGTGGGGATCACCTTGTTGGGTCATCCCAGCCCTTGTCAGCTCCTCCCTGGAGGAGCTTTAATCCTCCTCACCTGCCCGGCAGGAGCTCCTCAGGCCCATGGAGGTCTTGCAATCCTCAGCATTTCCTTGGAGGAATCCCTTTTCCAAGCTTTTTCCAGCTTATTATCCTGCCACGAGACCCTGCGTGCTCTGGAAGGTTTTTTTTTTTAATTCCTTCGGGATGAAGCAGCTGCACCGTCAGGAATTCCCCACTCATCCCCTCCTGAGTGTGGTCGCCTCTTGCTCTGCTCTCTTCCCGGTTTCCGGAATTCTTGGCAGGGCCAAGGATTGGTTTCTTTTTAAGTCTCGCTTTGTCTCTAGGTTACTTCAATCCGTAGGGATCCTTCCCTTTTCGTCCTCTCTCTCCGTGCTCCAGGAAGATCGGAGCATTGGGTCAGTAAAACCCGGGATCTTAATCCTGATATTCCACTTTTGGTTGCCTGGGAAAGCTGTTCTCCTTATCTCCAGGGAAACTCTCACCTCCGCAGGCGATGATCCGTGATGTCCCAGCTGGGACAGCCCATCCCAAGGGCTGGAAGGAGATGGTGTTCCAGGTCTCTTCCAACCCAATCCATTCCACAATTCCCTCAGGAATCCATCCACCCATGCCCACTGGGTTTGTGGGATTCTCCTTCCCCACGGCTCCGGTCCAAAGGCTCCATCCACAGGGATCCCAGCTGGATCCCGGCCAGCTGATCCCACCTTTCTGATCCCATTTCTCCAGGCAAAGCTCCCATTTCTTTGCCGTGACATCCGTGGATGTGGGAGCGTTCTCCCTCCTTGAGGAGCGTACGGAGAATTTAATTCTCCTCTTTCCCCATAAATAAACAGGGAGAGGACACTTGGAGCAGCATTCCAAAGCTGAGGGGTCCCAGTGGCTTTTGGTCTCCCCATAAATTCGGCTGAGAGGCTGAAGCTTCTGGCTGGAATTTTGCTGGGGGTGGAATTTTTGGGAGGCTGAGGTGGCTTTGCGGAGGGGGTGCTGAGGCAGGTCCTGCTTGGCCCTGGCTCTCCCCCACGGCCCCTTTAACCGCTCAGCCTTGAAGGGTTTGGGATTGAAAGCAAAACCTTAAAGGGTTTGCAAGGCCTTAAAGGGTTTGGGATTGAAAGCAAGGCCTTGGAAGTTTTGGGATTAAAAGCAAGGCCTTGGAGGGTTTGGGATTGGAAGCAAAGCCTTGGAGGGTTTGGGATTAAAAGCAAGGCGTTGGAAGTTTTGGGATTGAAAACAAGGCCTTGGAGGGTTTGGGATTGAAAACAAGGCCTTGGAGGGTTTAGGATTGAAAACAAGGCCTTGGAAGTTTTGGGATTGAAAGCAAAGCCTTGGAGGTTTTGGGATTGAAAACAAGGCCTTGGAAGTTTTGGGATTGAAAGCAAAGCCTTGGAGGGTTTGGGATTGAAAGCAAGGCCTTGGAGTGTTTGGGATTGAAAGCAAAGTCTTGGAAGTTTTGGGGTTGAAAGCAGTCTTGGAGGGTTTGGGGTTGAAAATCTCCCCTGCCACGTGGGGGATTTGTAGGAGAGATCCTTGAACGTGGAGATTTTTGACTTGTGGGGAAATGCAGATCTTGGGCCTGATCTTGTTCTGAACTTGACTGGAAATGCCGGAGTTTCTCATAATGCTTTTCTTGTTAAATCGTGGAAAAATCAGGGGTAGGGAGAACCCTCCAAGGTGCATCACGACATGATCCGAGGATCCGAAATGATCCTTCCATTTTTTCCAGAGGATTTTTTAGAGAATCATTCTGATTCCAGTGCAACCGCCTCTGGCAAAGGCACATCATTCCTTTCAGCCTGGAGCCTCCAGCTCCCGTTCCCAGACTCCTGTTGGAGGCTGGAGCGTTCACGAGAGCCTGGATTCCTCCAGGAGGGAGCCTTCCATGCGCTCCATTTTCCAGAGGAGAAAAAAAAAAAAAAAAAAAAAAAGCAGGAAAGGAATCAGTTCTTTGCTCTGTGCTGAACCTTTTATAAACAGACCTCAGGCTGTCCAGGCAGGAGAGGGATTTTTTGGAATTTTCTCTCCTTTTGCGGTGCCTCCCCAGCTTTTTTTGCCACGCTTTCCCTTTTTTTTTCCACGCTCCCAGTACCAGGGTGACCTCTTGCCCGCGAGCCACCTCCAAAAATATCCCGGTTTATTTACAAATCCTCTGGAGCACGGGAGTGAGCTCCGGAGAGGGGCAGAGATCCAGGAGGATGCGGTGATGGGACAGGCCTGGCACAAACACTTCCTTTGGAAGTGTGGGAGGAATTAGGACGAATCCAGGTCGAGATGTTGCTTTGGATGCTTCCCGAGGTCGGCCAAACCTGGGGCAGGTGCCGGATTGGTTCCTGAAAACATTTCCAGGCTCATCCCTCCTCGCTCTGGTCAGGCCAGCGGCTCAAGGCTGGATGGGGGTGCAGGTGGCTGATCCCAAAATTTGGGAGTTTTCCTCCTGGAGCAGGGGGAGGAGGGGAAAGCTCCTCTCCCTTTTTTCGGAGGATGAGGGGCCTGCAAACCGCGGCTGGCAAAAGGAAAAGTCAGGGATCGGTGCTGGTGCTTGGAGTGGGAAGGAGAAAGCCGTGGAAAACACGGTCCCTCACACCCCGACCGTGCACGGAATCACTGTTGGAGCTCAGAGAATTCCCTCAAATTCCCTCTCCCTTGGCCGTGGTTTAAGGATGGGGCTCCAGCTGCGACTGGGGGACACTTTGCTGTCACACAGAGCTGGAGCCGAGGCGCTGGGATGACGTTTTCTGCCTTCGGAAAACCATAAATCCTTTAAATATCCTTTTTCCATGCCAGGCGGAGTGGGAAGGCTCCGGCCAGGCTCGCTGGGTGGTGGGGTCTCCGTTGGTGTGGGTGTGTGGCGGAAATGAACGCCCTTGGACGGAGCAAACTCCCCAGATTTGGCTCCTTTGGGAGATATCCCAAGGTGGAAAAACTGGGGGCTCTTCCCAAAAAAAATTCCTGGCGCTGCTGTCAGCCCTCTTGGCCGGGCGCCACCGCAGCCGGGCTGTGGCATCTCAGGGTTAACAAAGCCCAGCTCAGAGATGATTTTGCCTCTTGGCAGCTTCTGGAACGACTTTTCCTTGCCCCGATTCTCCTCGGCTTCGCCCTGGATTCCCTCCTGGAGACGGCCGAGCCGCTCGGCTCGACTTCACTAGAGGGCGCAGGAATTTTAGGCTGGGAACGCGCCGGGGGGTTGGTCGGGGAAAAGTTGGCTGCCTTCTCCTCCCTTTTTTTAATCAACTGGAAAGATGCAGGGTTGAACTGGAGGTGACTGGAAGGGGATCCAGACTTGTGTCTGGCCGGGGAAGGATCTGCTGACATGTGGGATTAGGTGGTGCGAGCGCGGCGGCGGCCGGGACGGAGCAGCGCGGCCGGGGCTCGGGACGTGGTTTTGGGAGCTCCAGGGGAGCAGCCAGCTGGAGGAGCCTCCTGGCACCGAAGGAGAGCTCCAGAAATTGCAGAGAAAGGAGGGAAAAAAACCAAAAAAAAAACCAAACAAAAAGATCCCCCTTGCCCACCGCAGCGTTTGATGCTCCCCCTTGTCAGGCTGGGCAGGTTCACGTGGATCCCACAGGCGCTCGGTTTTCTCTTCCCAAGGATTCCCCCCATCTGTTCACACCAATCCTTTAGGACAGGATCTTTCCTCTTGGGAGGAAAGGGGTGTGGATCCAGCTCCCCAGACCACGGCAGCTGTTCTGGGAGCAGAGGCACGTCTGGGGCTGCGTCCTTTCCTCAGGGAGCAGGGGGTCTCCAAGTGCTTCTCCTGTGGGAGAAGCCAGGAGCCCCCAAAGGCCATCTCCATTGGGATGGTGGCTCCAAGCAAGGACGTAGACCCTAAAGCAGAGCTTGTCCCCTCATTGGCCCTGCTTCCAGCTTGGGGAAACTGAGGCATGGGAAACGTTTGGGGAGCCTCTGTCCTTATCCCGAGCTCCTCAGCGTGGAGGGAAGGGCAGGTGAGAGCCGGACGGGGAGACAGCAGTGTCCCTTCGCCGGCCCCACCCAGGTGGTCTTGGCCATGGCCTGGAGCTCATGGATCCTGGTTCTCCATCAAACCTCGGTGTCCTGCTCGTGGGCAAAGGAATTGTTCCTTCCCCCTTCCCTTCCCAACTTCCCTGTTTCCTTTCCCACCTTCCTTCCTTTCTTTCCCTTCCCACCTTCCCCGTTCCCTTCCCAACTTCCCTGTTCCCTCCCTTCTTTCTTTCCCTTCCCACCTTGCCCGTTCCCTTCCCAAATTTCCCATTCCCATCCCAACTTCCCCGTTCCCTCCCTTCTTTCTTTCCCTTCTCACCTTCCCCGTTCCCTTCCCAACTTTCCCATTCCCATCCCAACTTCCCCGTTCCCTCCCTTCTTTCTTTCCCTTCCCACCTTCCCCGTTCCCTTCCCACCTTCCCCATTCCTTCCTTTCTTCCTTTCTTCCTTTCTTTCTCTCTTTCTCTCTTTCTCTCTTTCTCTCTTTCTCTCTTTCTCCCTCTTTCCCTCTTTCCCTCTTTCCCTCTTTCCCTCTTCCCTTCCCTTCCCTTCCCTTCCCTTCCCTTCCCTTCCCTTCCCTTCCCTTCCCTTCCCTTCCCTTCCCTTCCCCATTCCCTCCCTTCCCTCTTTCTTTCCCTCCCCACCTTCCCCCACCCAGCCGAGGCTCTCGTCTTCACCCCCTCCAGCTTTCCCTGCCGCTTTTTCCAGCGGAGGATGGATGGATGCCCGCACGGGCCCGGCTCTGGATGCAGGCGGGAGGCGGCCTTCACCCCCTCCAGCTTTCCCTGCCGCTTTTTCCAGCGGAGGATGGATGGATGGATGCCTGCACGGGCCCGGCTCTGGATGCAGGCGGGAGGCGGCCGCCGCCCCGTCCCGCGCCCTCGCCGCGCTCCCGCTCCCCCGCTGCTCATTCATTCATTCATTCATTGATTCCTCCTCTCATTCATTCATTCCTTCATTCATTCATTCATGCCTCGGCTCCCTGCGGCCATCCAGGGATGGCTCCCCGTGCCCAGGCCCATCTTGTGCTTGGATCCTTTTTTTTTTTTTTTTTATTCCCAAGCCATCCTCCCATCCCTGGGATTTTTTCCACGTGCGGAGCTCGGCGCCCGCGTGTGCGCCCGAGTTTTACTCGAGGGCTCTCAGCTTCGGGGGCGTTGTCAAGCGCCTCTTGTGGAGCCTTCCAGGGCCAGGGGGGGGACAAGAAGGTGTTTTTTCACCAAACAAAGCTCCCAGGGAAGGCCGGGCATTAGCAATCAGGGGTCGCAGCCAGGAAAATATTACCTTTCCCTTGGAGTGCTGACTGCGGAGGAAATTCTCACATTTACAGCTCCGGCGAGCCCGGCGCTCATGGAAAAGAGAGGAGGGGAGTTGGGGGGCGGCTTTGATTTCGCTCTCCCCCCTCTCTCTCCCTCTCTCCTCTCTCTCTTTTTCTCGGTGGGTTGATAACTTGGCAGCCCCCCCACCTCGCCTCCTATTCCCGCCGGGAAGCGGCCACCGGTGGAGGCTCCGGCGGCGGCGGCGCGCCTTGGAATCCTGCTTTAATTGGATTTTCCTGGAGGCCCCGCGGTGCGTGTGCGTCCTTGCCCCCGCGCGTGTGTGTAGGTTAATAAAAAATAAACAAACGGCGCCTTTTTTTTTTTTTTTTTTTTTTTTTTTTTTTTTTTTTTTTCCCCCTTCCCTCCTCTCCCCCCTTTTGCTCGGGGAGGGATGCGGAGGGAATGCCGAATGAAAAGCGCTGCTGTTGTGCCGGGAAGGGACATTCCTGGCATTGCTGAGCTCCTCGGGAGCGGGCCCGGGGCCCAAATTGGAGGAGAAAAAAAAAACAACAAAAAAAACCCAACAAAAACTGGAGTAAGGAGCCGTTAGCGTGGGGGACCTGGGGAGGCCCAGTCCTGCTCACTGTTTACTCGCAGAGCTTAAATTAACGCTGGCTGCTGACATCAGGAATTTTTATTTTCTTTTTTCTTTTTTTTTTTATGTTTTTTTTTTCTTCTTCCCTCCCCTGGTTTCCCAAGGAAATGAGCCGAGAGGGCGATCGCGGCCTCTGCCTACGTGCAGAGGCTCTTCCCCGCTTGAACCCCCTGTCGGAGTTCAGCCAGGCTCCACAGAGATCCCAAAGGCTCCAAAATAATTATTTTGCTTCGTTTCGCGTCCATTAAAAAAAAAAAAAAATAATAATTAAAAAAAAAAAAAAAAAAAAGGGTGGTGGAGAGGTGGGAGGGATTGTTGAACTGCCGGCGCTTCCCGTTGGGAGAGGTGCCTTTTCCCGTCGTGTCTGTGCTGGATGTTGGAGAATCCCTCTGGAAAAGGTGCTTTAGCGGCATCCCAGCCACGGGATGGACAGAACTGGGATCCGTTGGATCCAGCGGAAAGCCGGCTCCACACGCGGGATGAAGGAATTCCTCCCGTCCCTGCCTCGCTCCGTTATTCCCCGTCACTCGTGAGGGTCGTGGTGGGAACCCCAGGAGGAGCTGGCGTTTCTGGGCAGCTTTTTTTAGGAATTCTGGTGGTTCTGGACGAAAAGTTTGGAATGTCCCTGCAGGACACGCGGTGACCTTGGAGAAGGCCAAGGGTGTTGGGGCTGTGGTAGCGATGCCTTGGGAAAGTTGACCTGAGACAGAGGCTGGACAGAGCTGGAGAATAAAGTAGAGATTTATTAAAGTAGAGATTCATTAAAGGAGATATTTATTAAAGTAGATATTTATTAAAGTAGATATTCATTAAAGGAGATATTTATTAAAGTAGATATTTATTAAAGTATATATTTATTAAAGTAGGTATTTATTAAAGGAGATATTTATTAAAGGAGATATTTATTAACGTAGATATTTATTAAAAAGTTTCCAGGACCCACCCTGGGCATCCCAGGAGCCTGACCCAGGCTGCACCCAGGGTGGGTTGGGAATGGCCACACACAGTGGCTGCCCCATCAGGAGATTTTACATTTTTATCAGTTCTGGTCCATTTGTACATTGGGGTTTAATTGTCCAGTTCCAGCTCCAGGCTGTGAGGTCCCATCCTGCTTGTTCCTCCCTCCAGCCACCCTTGTTTGTGCTTTTGGGGCTGAAAGTTGTGATGTCCACTCTGGGCATCACAGGAGCCTGACCCAGGCTGTAGTGAGGGTGGGTTGGGAGTGGTCACACAAAAATGTGTGGCTGCTTGATCAGGAGATTTTTACATTTTTATCAGTTTTGGTTCATTTGCACATTGGGGTTGAATTGCCCAATTCCAGCTCCAGGCTGTGAGGTCCCATCCTGCTTGTTCCTCCCTCCAGCCACCCTTGTTTGTGCTTTTTGGGGCTGAAAGTTGTCCTTGGTGCTCAGCAGGAACAGGATTTGTTTTGTTTACTTGTTGTGTGAAGAGAGCTGATGGCACTGAATGTGAGGCTCAGAACTGCATCCTTAGGCAGCACAGAATCTGAAATTATAAAAGCTCAAATCTGAGGCACAGAACCTGAAAACACAAAAACTCAAATCTGAGGCATCAGTAGAAGCCTCTCCTTGTTGTTTTGTTTTTTTTTTTGGCTAGGTTTTCTCCAAGATTTTCAGCCACGAGGCTCTGGAGAGCTACCTCCCCAAGATCCAGCTGGTGATCAAGGACACCCTGCGGGCCTGGGGCAGCAACCCCGAGCCCATCAACGTCTACCACGAGGCGCAGCAGCTGACCTTCCGCATGGCCATCCGCGTCCTGCTGGGCTTCCGCATCCCCGACGAGGAGCTGGGCCGCCTCTTCGAGGTCTACCAGCAGTTCGTGGAGAACGTCTTCTCCTTGCCCGTGGACCTGCCCTTCAGCGGCTACAGGAGGGTGAGACCTGCCTTGGGTTCTCCCTTCGCCCCCCCCCGGTTAATTAGCGGGTGGTGATTAATTAATGCGCCTTTCCCCGGTTCTCAGCGGGGTTTCTCAGCCTCCGGTCTCGAACCGTTTTCCTGGTTCCTGATTTCCTGGTTTCCTGGGTTTCACGGTTCCTGATTTAGTGGAGGAGGCAGAGGGGGAATCCGGTCCTTGGTGATTGGGGTGGTTTGATAACAGAAAATGGTCCGGGCTTGCCCAGATTTAATTCATATTTTTTCCGTTTTTGTCAATTTTCCTGTATTTTTTTTTTTTAGTCCATGGGACTTTTCCCCGTTTAATTCCCTCCTGGCCGCGGAGCGAAACAGCTCCTTGTAATTCCAACAATTAAAACCGGTCCTTGCAACTCCCAGATTTAAACAGGTCCTTCTAATTCCTGGACTATTCCAGGTTCTGGGGTTTGTGGGTTTTTTTTGTGGTTTTTTTTTTTTTTTTTTTTTTTTTTTTTTTGTTTTTTGTTTTTTGTTTTTGTTTTTGTTTTTGGTTTTGGTTTTGTTTTTGGTTTTGGTTTTGGTTTTGGTTTTGGTTTTGGTTTGGTTTGGTTTGGTTTTTTTGTTTGGTTTTGGGGTTTTTTGGTGGTTTTTTTGGGTTTTTTTTTTTGGTGTTTTTTGTTTTTTTGGTGTTTTTTGTTTGTTTGTTTGTTTGGTTTGTTTTTATGAATGATGCAAAACGAAAAGGTCAAAAAAATTAGACGTAAATAGACAAAAAATAGACATAAAACCATCATTGCTTTTTTTTTCCCGGGGCGGAATTTTGATAACAGAACTACGGGGGCTCAAAATTTACTTTTCGTGATCCCCCCTGCAAACCTTTTTTTTTTAATTTTTTTTTTTAAATTTTTTTTTAATTGCTATTTGCCCATGGGAACAATTCCACCCCCTCGGAGTCGGGAATCGTTCCCAGCAGCAGGTTATCTCCCCCCCAAGCAGCTGCGCTCCGGCAGGAATTGCTTTACTGAGGACCAGGTGATCAAACTGCTGGGGAAGGGGATTCTCTGGGATGAATGGGCTTTTCCTGTCAGAGACAATTCCCCCCAGGATGTTTCCATACATCCCAGGAGGAGCCGGCGGCTGTGAACCGGTGCCGGACAGGAGCTCCCAGCCCGCACCCAGCCATTTACACCTAGGTGTTGATTACTCCCTCCTTGTGATCTCCCCCACTCCGGCTTTACTCCTACCTCCAGCATCTTCACACCCCTCTGATTTTATGGCTGGGACCCGTCCCCAGCACGTCTGCAGCTCCTGGGATGCGCCAGGTGCTGCCGGCGGTCGCGGTCCGAGCGCTTTTCCCCCCTCGCTCCGCAGGGAATCCGGGCCCGGGAGACGCTGCAGAAGGGGCTGGAGAAAGCCATCCAGGAGAAACTGCAGAACACGCAGGGCAAGGACTACGCCGACGCCCTGGACATCCTGATCGAGAGCGGGAAGGAGCACGGCAAGGAGCTGACCATGCAGGAGCTGAAGGTAAAAGCTCTTCCCCTCCTTCCTTCCTGGAGGGAAAAAAGCGTGGGATGCTCCAAGGGAGGAATTTTTTTTGGGGGGGCAGACCTGAGATGAGCGGTGAGAGCTGAGGGACCACAAGCTGAGGGACCACCAGGGATGGTGGGAGGTATCCCTGCCCATGGATGGGGTGGAATGAGATGATCCTTAAAGTCCCTTTCCACCCAAACCATTCCAGGATTCCACAGCCCCTCTGCTCTGGGGGAGCTGGAAATGTTCGACCTGGAGAAGGAAAAGGCTCCAGGGAGAGCTGGGAGCCCCTGGCAGGGCCTGCAGGGGCTCCAGGAGAGCTGGAGAGGGGCTGGGGACAAGGGCTGCAGGGACAGGAGACAGGGAATGGCTTCCCACTGGGCAAGGGGAGCTTGGGCTGGGAGCTTGGGCAGCAATTCCTGGCTGGGCTGGAATTCCCAGCTTGGCTGGGGCTGCCCCTGGATCCCTGGCAGTGCCCAAGGCCGGGTTGGATCCACCTGGGATGGTGGGAGGGGGTGGCACTGGATGGGATTTAAGGTCTCTTCCCACCCAAACCATTCCATGAACATCCCAGACAGCAATGACTCGGGATTTAGGAGTGTCCAGGGCCAGGCTGGACATTGGGGCTTGGATCCACCTGCCACAGCAGGAGGTGTCCCTGGGGCTGGAACAAGGTGACCTTTGACTTCCACCCCACCCAAACCCTTCCACCATCCCAAGGCCAGGCTGGAAACCTTTTCGGGGAGGAGAAACACCCCCACCTGCCCCACACCCCTCACCCCAGCTCCCCTCCTGCCTCCCCCCACCCCAGGACGGCACCCTGGAGCTGATCTTCGCCGCCTACGCCACCACGGCCAGCGCCAGCACCTCCCTGATCATGCAGCTCCTCAAACACCCGCGGGTGCTGGAGAAGCTGCGGGAGGAGCTGCGGAGCAAAGGGATCCTCCACAACGGCTGCATCTGCGAGGGCTCCCTGCGCCTGGACAACATCAACGGCCTGCAGTACCTGGACTGCGTCATCAAGGAGGTGCTGCGCCTCTTCACCCCCATCTCCGGCGGCTACCGGACGGTGCTGCAGACCTTCGAGCTGGATGTGAGTAGGGCCGAGCCCCCCCCCCGAGCTCCCCAAAAACCTGCCTGGCTGGCTTGAGCCTGGCCTAGAGGAGACCCTCCGAGGGGAGAAACCCTCCTAAGCTCTTAATTAGCCCTGCCTAATTAAGTCTAACGAAGTCCTTCTTGTCGCTGTGAATGAGACACAGACTGGTGATTTCAGGAGGCTGATGCTCTGAGAAAGGGGCTGGTTTATTCTCAGAACCTGTTTTTATACCTTTTTACAATGTGCCCACCTAAGAGGTGGGATCCTTTGGACTCATTGGCCACATCAAGGGTCAACAAGCAAAGCCCCTCCTTAGGAGAGGGAAAAGTGAAAAATAAGAGAGTTTACAGAGAGTGACCTTGTTTACCGTCTCAAATCCCTGGGAAAGAATTTAAGAAAAACCCAAACGTGGCAAAGAGTGACTACACCTTCTCCCGGTGAAACAGTCTTGGGGAGTCAGTCAGGGCATTCCTCAGTTGGCAGAGAACATCTCAGCAGGGAGCAGAGCAGTGATGTTCTCAGCTCTTGTGATGGGGAGTCAGTCAGGGCGCTCCTCAGCTGGCAGAGAGCGTCTCAGCAGGGAGCAGAGCAGTGATTTTTGTGATGGGGAGTCAGTCAGGGTGCTCCTCAGCTGGCAGAGAACATCTCAGAGAGGAGCAGAGCAGTGATTTTTTCAGCTCTTGTGATGGGGAGTCAGTCAGGGCATTCCTTGGCTGGCAAGAACATCTCAGCAGGGAGCAGAGCAGTGATGTTCTCAGCTCTTGTGATAGGGAGTCAGTCAGGGAGCTCCTCAGCTGGCAGAGAGCATCTCAGAGGGGAGCAGAGCAGTGATGTTCTCAGTTCTTGTGATGGGGAGTCAGTCAGGGCGCTCCTCAGCTGGCAGAGAGCGTCTCAGCCAGGAGCAGAGCAGTGATGTTCTCAGCTCTTGTGATAGAGAGTCACGGCATTCCTCAGCTGGCAGAGAGTGTCTCAGCAGGGAGCAGAGCAGTGATTTTTGTGATGGGGAGTCAGTCAGGGCATTCCTCAGCTGGCAGGGAGCAGATGTCGCTGTGGGACACAATGAATGAGGCAGGGAGTGATTCAGAAGGGCTGCATGGACCCTTGCAGGGAAGGGACCCACGGTTTATTTTTCTAGCTACCTTTACGCTTTTTCAGATGTGCCCACCTTAGAGGTGGGACCTTTTGGGAACCGTTGGTCAGTTCCAGAGACCACCACACCAAGTCCCTCCTCTGGGAAGGAATGTGGAGCAACAAGGCAGTTTACATTCTGTCACCTTGTGTACCAAAGAAAATGCCTGGGAACAGAATTTCCCAAAACCAAAACATGGTAGGCACGAGGCGTGGCAACAAGCAGAGCAGTGATGTTTTCAGCTCTTGTGATGGGGAGTCAGTCAGGGAGCTCCTCAGCTGGCAGAGAGCGTCTCAGCAGGGAGCAGAGCAGTGATTTTTTCAGCTCTTCGGATGGGGAGTCAGTCAGGGCGCTCCTCAGCTGGCAGAGAACATCTCAGAGGGGAGCAGAGCAGTGATTTTTCAGTTCTTGTGATGGGAAGTCAGTCAGGGAGCTCCTCAGCTTGCAGAGAGCGTCTCAGAAGGAGCAGAGCAGTGATTTTTTCAGTTCTTGTGATGGGGAGTCAGTCAGGGTGCTCCTCAGCTGGCAGAGAGCGTCTCAGAAGGAGCAGAGCAGTGATTTTTGTGATGGGGAGTCAGTCAGGGTGCCCTTCAGCTGGCAGAGAACATCTCAGCAGGGAGCAGAGCAGTGATTTTTTCAGCTCTTGTGATGGGGAGTCAGTCAGGGCATTCCTCAGCTAGCAGAGAACGTCTCAGAGGGGAGAAGAGCAGTGATTTTTGTGATGGGGAGTCAGTCAGGGCATTCCTCAGCAGGGAGCAGATGTCGCTGTGGGACACAGTGAACGAGGCAGGGAGTGATTCAGAAGGACTGCGTGGACCCTTGCAGGGAAGGGACCCACGGTTTATTTTTCTAGCTACCTTTATGCCTTTTCAGATGTGCCCACCTTAGAGGTGGGACCTTTGGGAACCGTTGGTCAGCTCCAGAGACCACCACACCAAGTCCCTCCTCTGGGAAGGAATGTGGAGCAACAAGGTAGTTTACGTTATGTCACCTTGTGTACCAAAGAAAGTGGCTGGGAACAGAATTTCCCAAAACCAAAACATGGTAGGCACGAAGCGTGGCAACAAGCAGAGCAGTGATTTTTTCAGCTCTTGTGATGGGGAGTCAGTCAGGGCGCTCCTCAGCTGGCAGAGAGCGTCTCAGAAGGAGCAGAGCAGTGATTTTTTCAGCTCTTGTGATGGGGAGTCAGTCAGGGCGCTCCTCAGCTGGCAGAGAGCGTCTCAGAGGGGAGAAGAGCAGTGATGTTCTCAGTTCTTGTGATGGGGAGTCAGTCAGGGCATTCCTCAGCAGGGAGCAGAGCAGTGATGTTCTCAGCTCTTGTGATGGGGAGTCAGTCAGGGTGCTCCTCAGCTGGCAGAGAGCGTCTCAGAGGGGAGCAGAGCAGTGATTTTTGTGATGGGGAGTCAGTCAGGGCGCTCCTCGGCTGGCACAGAGCGTCTCAGAGAGGAGCAGAGCAGTGATGTTTTCAGCTCTTGTGATGAGGAGTCAGTCAGGGCGCTCCTCAGCTGGCAGAGCGTCTCAGCCGGGAGCAGAGCAGTGATTTTTGTAATGGGGAGTCAGTCAGGGTGCTCCTCAGCTGGCAGAGAGCATCTCAGCCGGGGGCAGAGCAGTGATTTTTTTTCAGCTCTTGTGATTTTCAGCTCAGGTGATTCCTCAGCTCTTGCCCCTGCGAGATCTGCTTCTCCGTAGCCGGCCCGGGAAAGAGAGAGAGGATCCCATCTGGAATTCCACATGGAGTAGCTTTCTTGCAAAGTACCAGCGAAGGGGGCCAGGGATGGGTACCCCGGGGACTGGTGGGACCCAGGGGGTTTTTATGGGAAGCTAAGGTGGGAGGGAAAAGGGTAGGAAACCAATGGTTTGCAACAGATCTACACAAAAATCTCCTGGGGGATTGTGGGCTCTTCGGTGGTCGCTGTAGCTGGGAGCGACCTTCTGTCGCTGTGGGACACAACGAAGGGAGACATGGAATAGTGATTCCAGAAGGCTGCTGGACTTCTGAGGGAGGAGCCGCCAGGTTTATTTCCCAAACCTCTTTTATACCTTTTTACAAACGTGCCCACCTCAGAGGTGGGACCACCCCTGGAACCATTGGTCACTCACGGAGACCACCACGCCGAGTCCCTCCTCTGGGAAAGCGTGTGGAGAACAAGAGAGTTTACAGAGAGTGACCTTGTGTGCCAGTTCAGGTCCCTGGGAACAGAATTCCCTAAAAACCAAAACACGGCAGGCAGGAATCGTGGCAACAACCTTCCTCATCTTCAGGCTCAGCAGGGAGGTTGGGGAATTCTTCTCAGGCTTCCCTCCGAGGCAGAGTCACCCGCCGGAGCATTACCCACCCCCAGAAAACAGGACAAAGGGGACACGGCCTTAAAGCTGAGCCAGGGGAGGTTTAGGTTGGATATTAGGAGGGGAAAAAAAAATAATTCCTGCCAGGGAAGAGCAGCTGGGTGTTGGAATGGGGTGCCTGGTGAGGCGGTGCAGTCACCGTCCCTGGAGGGGTTCCAGCCTGGACGTGGCGCTGGGTTTAGTGGATGAGGGCGGTCTTAGGTCACAGCTGGGACCCGATGAGCTCTTCCAGCCTCATCAATCCATCCTGCGGCGATTCTGGCCACAGGGGCTGGCTCCAGATCCGGCAGGGATGGGATGTGTGGAGCGAGGGGATGCGCTGGGGGTGGCTCTCAAAGAGCAGACGGGTGTGATGCTTCAAAGGCCAGCTCGTGACAGTGACGCCAGATTCTGAGCCGGGGTGTGACAGGGGAAAGGTTTACTGCAAAGGGCATCTCCCGGCTGCCCGGGATGACAGCCGGATTAGTCACCGCCGCCGCTGGAATTTCCTCCCAGCAAAACAAAGTCTCGGGAGCTGCCTTGTCCGCCGTAAATCCTCCTTAATGCAGCGGTTTGAGTCAGAGACCTTTTAAAAGTGCTCAGGGGATGATAAATCCACCCCGTTTCTCATCGCGCCCCGGCCGGCCCCCCCCCGACGTGGGTGTTGGGTGTGTGGTGCTGACAGGCGAGGCGGGGTGTGGGATGCTGTGGGATCCTCCGGGATGCTCTGGGAAGGGCTGGCTGAGGTGTGGGGGGCACTGGCGTGGGAAAAGCTGCTCCCCCCTGCTTGGCACCGCCGGGCTCCATGGGTAGGCAGCTCCTGCCAGCCACCACAAAGGGAATAAAGGCACGGATCATCCCAGGAATCCTTGGGATGGAGTGGGGCATGAGGCCGGGATTGGCGGCTCTTTGCGCCCCGCTGGCTGGTTTTCCTTTCGATCCGCATCACACTTGAGGGATAAACCCAAAAGGAATGGGAATAAGCAAGAGAAAGGGTGAGGGTGACACAAATCATCCAGGGGATTGTGGATCCCACATCCCTGGAAGTGTCCAGAGTTGGATGGGGCTTGGAGCACCCTGGGCTAGTGGAAGGTGTCCCTGCCCTGACCAGGGAGTGGGACAGGATGAGTCCAGGGTCCCTCCTGACCCAAACCATTCCATGGAAACAGAATCCCTTTAGAATCACCTGGGGGATTGTGGATCCCACATCCCTGAAAGGTTGGATGGGGCTTGGAGCACCCTGGGGTAGTGGAAGGTGTCCCTGCCCGTGCCCCAGGGGGTGGGACAGGATGAGTTCAGGGTCCCTCCCAAGCCAAACTATTCCATGGAAACAGAATCCCTTTAGAATCACCCGGGGGATTGTGGATCCCACATCCCTGGAAGTGTCCAAGGTTGGATGAGGCTTGGAGCACCCTGGGCTAGTGGAAGGTGTCCCTGCCCCTGGCAGGGGGTGGGACAGGATGAGTTCAGGGTCCCTCCCGACCCAAACCATTCCATGGAAACAGAATCCCTTTAGAATCACCTGGGGAATTGTGGATCCCACATCCCTGGAAGGTTGGATGGGGCTTGGAGTACCCTGGGGTAGTGGAAGGTGTCCCTGCCTGTGCCCCAGGGGGTGAGACAGGATGAGTTCACAGTCCCTCCCGACCCAAACCATTCCATGGAAACAGAATCCCTTTATCTCCTCCCCCCGCTCCCTCTCCCTCTCCCTCTCCCTCTCCCACTCCCTCTCCAGCAGGATTGACCCACTCAAGGATAAACCCAAAAGGAATGGGAATAAGCAAGGGAAAGGGTGAGGGTGACACAAATCACCCAGGGGATTGTGGATCCCACATCCCTGGAAGTGTCCAAGGTTGGATGGGGCTTGGAGCACCCTGGGGTAGTGGAAGGCGTCCCTGCCCTGCCCAGGGAGTGGGACAGGATGAGTTCAGGGTCCTTCCCGACCCAAACCATTCCACGGAAACAGAATCCCTTTAGAATCACCCAGGGGATTGTGGATGCCACATTCCTGGAAGTGTCCAGAGTTGGATGGGGCTTGGAGCACCCTGGGGTAGTGGAATGAGTCCCTGCCCCTGGCAGGGAGTGGGACAGGATGAGTTCAGGGTCCCTCCCGACCCAAACCATTCCATGGAAACAGAATCCCTTTATTTCCTCCCCCTGCTCCCTCTCTCCCTCCCTCTCCAGCAGGATTGACCCACTCAAGGATAAACCCAAAAGAAATGGGAATAAGGGAAAACATGAGGGTGGCACAAATCACCTGGGGGATTGTGGATCCCACATCCCTGGAAGTGTCCAAGGTTGGATGGGGCTTGGAGCACCCTGGGGTAGTGGAAGGTGTCCCTGCCCCTGGCAGGGAGAGAGACAGGATGAGTTCAGGGTCCCTCCCGACCCAAACCATTCCATGGAAATCCCTTTATCTCCTCCTCCCGCTCCCTCTCCCCCTCCCTCTCCAGCAGGATTGACCCACTCAGGGATAAACCCAAAAGGAATGGGAATAAGCAAGGGAAAGGGTGAGGATGGCACAAATCACCCAGGGGATTGTGGATGCCACATCCCTGGAAGTGTCCAAGGTTGGATGGGGCTTGGAGCACCCTGGGGTAGTGAAAGGTGTCCCTGCCCCTGGCAGAGTGTGAGACAGGATGAGTTCAGGGTCCCTCCCGACCCAAACCATTCCATGGAAACAGAATCCCTTTAGGATTACCCAGGGGATTGTGGATCCCACATCCCTGGAAGTGTCCAGAGTTGGATGGGGCTTGGAGCACCCTGGGCTAGTGGAAGGTGTCCCTGCCCGTGCCCCAGGGGGTGGGACAGGATGAGTTCAGGGTCCCTCCCAATGCAAACCATTCCATGGAAACAGAATCCCTTTATCTCCTCCCCCCGCTCCCCCTCCCTCTCCAGCAGGATTGACCCACTCGGGGATAAACCCAAAAGAAATGGGAATAAGCAAGGGAAAGGTGAGGGTGGCACGAATCACCCCGCACATCCTGGAAGTGTCCAAGTTTGGATGGGGCTTGGAGCACCCTGGGGTAGTGGAAGGTGTCCCTGCCCCTTGCAGGGGGTGGGACAGGATGAGTTCAGGGTCCCTCCCGACCCAAACCATTCCATGGAAACAGAATCCCTTTATCTCCTCCCCCCGCTCCCTCTCCCTCTCCAGCAGGATTGACCCACTCAAGGATAAACCCAAAAGAAATGGGAATAAGCAAGGAAAAGGGTGAGGGTGGCACAAATCACCCGGAGACTGTGGATCCCGCATCCCTGGAAGTGTCCAGAGTTGGATAGGGCTTGGAGCACCCTGGGCTAGTGGAAGGTGTCCCTGCCCGTGCCCCAGGGGGTGAGACAGGATGAGTTCACGGTCCTTCCCAACCCAAACCATTCCATGGAAACAGAATCCCTTTAGAATCACCCGGGGGACTGTGGATCCCACATCCCTGGAAGGTTGGATGGGGCTTGGAGCACCCTGGGGTAGAGGAAGGTGTCCCTGCTCCTGGCAGAGGGTGAGACAGGATGAGTTCAGGGTCCCTCCCGACCCAAACCATTCCATGGAAACAGAATCCCTTTATCTCCTCCCCCTGCTCCCCCTCCCTCTCCAGCAGGATTGACCCACTCGGGGATAAACCCAAAAGAAATGGGAATAAGGGAAAGGTGAGGGTGGCACAAATCACCCCGAGATTGTGGATCCCACATCCCTGGAAGTGTCCAAGGTTGGATGAGGCTTGGAGCACCCTGGGCTAGTGGAAGGTGTCCCTGCCTCTGGCAGGGAGAGAGACAGGATGAGTTCAGGGTCCCTCCCGACCCAAACCATTCCATGGAAATCCCTTTATCTCCTCCCCCCTCTCCCCATCCCTCTCCAGCAGGATTGACCCACTCAAGGATATAAGGGAAATAAGGGAAATAAGGGAAAACATGAGGGTGGCACAAATCACCCGGGGGATTGTGGATCCCACATCCCTGGAAGGTTGGATGGGGCTTGGAGCACCCTGGGGTAGTGGAAGGTGTCCCTGCCCCTGGCAGGGGGTGAGACAGGATGAGTTCAGGGTCTCTCCCGACCCAAACCATTCCATGGAAACAGAATCCCTTTAGAATCACCTGGGGGATTGTGGATCCCACATCCCTGGAAGGTTGGATGGGGCTTGGAGCACCCTGGGGTACTGGAAGGTGTCCCTGCTCCTGGCAGGGAGTGAGACAGGATGAGTTCATGGTCTCTCCTGACCCAAACCATTCCATGGAAACAGAATCCCTTTATCTCCTCCCCCCTCTCCCTCTCCCTCTCCCTCTCCCTCTCCCTCTCCCTCTCCCTCTCCCTCTCCAGCAGGATTGACCCACTCAAGGATAAACCCAAAAGAAATGGGAATAAGCAAGGGTGAGGGCGGCACAAATCACCCAGGGGATTGTGGATGCCACATCCCTGGAAGTGTCCAGGGTAGTGGAAGGTGTCCCTGCCCCTGGCAGAGGGTGAGACAGGATGAGTTCATGGTCTCTCCTGACCCAAACCATTCCATGGAAATCCCTTTATCTCCTCCCCCCGCTCCCCATCCCTCTCCAGCAGGATTGACCCACTTCCCTTCCTCTCTCCACCCCTTTCCCACAGGGTTTCCAAATCCCCAAGGGCTGGAGCGTCATGTACAGCATCCGGGACACCCACGACACCGCCCCCGTCTTCAAGGACGTGGACGTCTTCGACCCCGACCGCTTCGGGCAGGGCCGGAGCGAAGACAAGGACGGCAGGTTCCACTACCTCCCCTTCGGAGGAGGCGTACGGACCTGTCTGGGCAAGCACCTGGCCAAGCTCTTCCTCAAAGCTCTGGCCATCGAGCTGGCCAGCACCAGCCGCTTCGAGCTGGCCACCAGGACTTTCCCCAAAATCACCCTGGTGCCCGTGGTCCACCCGGTTGACGGACTCAAGGTCAAGTTCTTCGGACTGGACTCCAACCAGAACGAGATCCTGACGGGCGCAGACGCCTTGCTGGGGGCCACCGTGTAAAAACCGGCGCCGGGGGGACAGCAGGGACGGGCGGCCGGGGGGAACGCAGGGGGTGGGGTGGGGGCCAGGGGATGGACAGGAAGGGGAGGAGAGAGGGATGAGGAGCTTCTCCACGGCGCTCGCCTCCGGATCGGGACTGCTTTTCCAGCAGGGAAGCTGCCGGGAGCGTTTTGGCTCTTCCCGCGGGACGCGGAGAAGGTCGGGGCGGCGGCATCGGCGGCGTCGTCGTCGTCTTGTTTCGTTGGGAAGGAGGAGGAGGATCCACAAGAGCCGAGTCGAGCTGGGATGGCTGACCATACACAGTATCTAAATATTATAAATATATATATATAAATATCTATAAAACACTTCTGCTGCCAGGAGGAGGAGAAGGCCCGACTGCGGGAAAGGCTTGGGAATCAGCCGAGGATCTGAGGTCTGGCGTCCCGGGGCAGCTCTGGGGTGACCTCTGACCTTTTTTTTTTTTTTTTTTTTTTTTTTAACAGTGTTAAATTAGCTGGTGATAACAGTGTTTTTATGTTTTTTGGTTGGTTTTTGTTTTTTTTGAGGCGGTTTTTTCGATTTTTTTTTTTTTCAATTTTTTTTTTTTTCCATCTGTTTGGTTGTGTTGTTCGTTCCGGGGTGTTGGAGCCTTTCCTTGGCCGGGGTAGGGGGAGAGACAACGCTGCCCATTCCCAGCCCCTCTCCCACTGGCGCTGGGGCAGGCTGCGGAGGAGGAGGAGGAGGAGGAGGAGGAGGAGGAGGAGGGGTCATTCCACTTCCCAAAAAACCAGAAAACCCCTCCTGTGGTGTCTTGCCCACAGCTGAGTCATCCCCGAGGCTGTGGAGAGGCAGATTTGCATTTTCCAAGACTTTTTTGGGGGGCTCTGGGGAGGGGGGCTGCCCCTTTTTCTTTTTTCTCTCTCTCTCCCATTGAGTTTCCTGCTGCTGCTGCTACCACGGCCCCTTCCTCTGCAGCCCCCAGGCCAGCCCAGGCACAGGCACCCGGCTCTGGGGGACATTTCCCTGCCTCTGCTGTCCTCTCAAGGTGCTGGCACCAGCCCCCCGAGCCCCAGCTCGGCTCAGGGGGCGCATCTGGGGGCTGCTCCTGCCAGAGGCGTTTGGCGTTGAAGTCAACCTCTGGATTTAAGCCGAGGTTTAAATCATTGGTCTGGGGTTTGGGGGTTCTTTGGAGAGAGCTCAGCAGGAAGGAGAGGGTTCCCTGTCAGCTTCCACCCCGCATCCCAGAGCGGCTCCAGAGCCTCTCCGGCACAAGCCACCCGCCACCCAGAGAGGTGTCTCGCCCTTCCGTTGGCAGGGGCGGGCATTTTGTCGTCATCTTTTCTGCAGGCGAGAGGCTCCTGGGGTTGGGTTGGGGATTGGTGGGGTTGGTTCTGGGCAGGTGTGGAGCTTTTTGCTCCCCCTGAGCACCTGGGCAGGTGTGGGGCAAAAAGCTCCCCCCGAACACCTGGGCAGGTGTGGAGCTTTTTGCTCCCCCGAGCACCTGGGCAGGTGTGGAGCTTTTTGCTCCCCCCGAGCACCTGGGCAGGTGTGGAGCAAAAAGCTCCCCCCGAGCACCTGGGCAGGTGTGGAGCAAAAAGCTCCCCCGAGCACCTGGGCAGGTGTGGAGCTTTTTGCTCCCCTGAGCACCTGGGCAGGTGTGGAGCTTTTTGCTCCTCTGAGCACCTGGGCAGGTGTGGAGCTTTTTGCTCCTCTGAGCACCTGGGCAGGTGTGGAGCTTTTTGCTCCCCCAAGCACCTGGGCAGGTGTGGAGCTTTTTGCTCCCCCTGAGCACCTGGGCAGGTGTGGAGCTTTTTGCTCCCCCGAGCATCTGGGCAGGTGTGGAGCACCTGGGCAGGTGTGGAGCTTTTTGCTCCCCCTGAGCACCTGGGCAGGTGTGGAGCTTTTTGCTCCCCCTGAGCACCTGGGCAGGTGTGGAGCTTTTTGCTCCCCCTGGGCAGGTGTGGAGCTTTTTGCTCCCCTGAGCACCTGAGCAGGTGTTGGGTTCCAACCACCAAACACCAGCTCAGGAGATTTCCCCCCTCCATGACTCGGGGCAGCTCCTCCATCCCACCCAGCCCCACTCCTTCCCCAATCCCAACCCTCCGAGGTGGAACGGACAGCGCGAGGAAAGCCGGGAACGCCGAGGAGAACCCACCTCGGCGCTCGGGGTTGGGGGGCGGGGTGTGTGGGGGGGCAGCTTGGCTTTCAGCTCCAAAGGGATCCAGAGAAATCCAGAGGGCTTGGAACGGGGGGGAAGGAGAAGGGGCAGGTGTGGCTCACCAGGTGGCTTTGCAGGTGGTGCTTTTGCCGCTCTCGGGAAGGTGGCGGGAAGTGTGAAGCGAGCGGAGGCGAGGCCGCCTCGGCCGGCCCGGCGCTGGCCAGGGGCAAGGAGGAAAGGGGGGGAAGCAGGTTTGGGAGCCAAGGGAAGCGCTTGAGGTTGGAATGCCGTCAGCCAAGCTGCCAAAAAACAAAAAAAAAAAATTCCACCCCCCCGCCCCCAGAGCATCCCAGGGGATGGCGTTCCCTTCCCACCGGCTTGATTCGAGCGGGAATAGAATTCCCGATCTTCTGGGATTCCCCGTTCCCATTCCCATCCCAAGCCTTGCTCCTGGGTGCTGACCAAGGTGCCAAACCCCCAAAGGAAGTCTGGAAGTTCCTCCCAAAGGAAGGTCTCGGCAGGCCTGGAGCAGAGGCTCCAGAGTTTTCCAGCCTGGAATTTTTTAAACCGGAACACCCGCTAGCTGGGGGCCTGTGGGGATTCCAGGTGTTTTTCCTTGTTCCCTGACGGAGGGAGAAAGCTTTTCCCAGCGGTCAAAGGAGCTTGGTGGGAATCCAAATCCCGAAGGGAGAAGGAGAACGCAAACTTAGGCGTGGTGGGAAGGGGAAGCCTCCCAGAGACAAACATCTGGGGAGGAGAGGCGCCGGGCACAGGGAGGTGTCCGCGGTTTTTGTTGGATTTGGGAATGGGGCCGGAAGGCGGACGAGCTGTAGGGCGAGAACCCAACTCCAGGAGCCCCCGTTTCCATCTGGGATCTGTGCCTGGGGATGAGCGGGCTGGGAAAGGGGGAAAGCTGGAGAAGGGGAGGGACAACCGGGATAGAGAAGGTCTGGTGAAATCCCTTGGATTAGCCGAGGAAAATCTCTTGGATGGACTTTTCCGGAAGGGCTCAGTCCCTCTTCTCACGGGGGATCGGGGAACCCTGAAATTCCAATTTTAACTTCCAACATCATTCCAAAATGAGAACCAAACCTGCTCTGGAGGGAGTTTTGATGGGAATGGGAGCTGCAGCCATCCCCGAAATTCCGTTTTTTTCCATCCCGTGGATATTCAGTGTTTGTGTGGGGGAGTATTTAATCCAGGCTGAAGTAAGCCAGGCTTTGTTGTTCCAGTCCTAACTAATATAACTTGACTAAAAAAAAAAAAAAAAAAATAAAAATAAAGTTGCTGCAGTGGGTTTGCAGAATAAAGCACTTTGAATCTCAGATTTTTTTTTTTTTTTAATTAGCACAGTCCAATTTGCTATAATATTATTTTATACACAAAAAAAAAATTTTTTTTTTTTTGGTCTGTCTTTATAAACTATTATAAGTGCTATTTTTGTTATAATTCAAAAATAGATATTTAGGATAAAGTCGTGCTGTTAAATATTTGTTATTTAGTAAAAATATGATTTTTTTTTTTTTTTCCTCTTTATTGTAAACGTCGTCTGGGAAAAAAAAAATATTAATGTTTTATCCTATTTGTTTTTAATATTAAAAAGAAAAAAAAAAAAAAGGAAAAAAAGCACTTGTGGGGTTTTTTCGTTGGGGAATTGGTGCCGTGTGAGGTTGTGTTGCAGTCATGTGGGTTTTAATATGTACAGAATATTCTGTGTCCCATATTAAAATGAATGTTGTGTATTTTGTGATCCCGAAATAAAACGAAACGAAACAAAAAAAAAAAAAAAACAAAACAAAAAAAAAAAATCCAACTCATCCCTGTGGCTCCTTTCTAGAATTCCAGGATGGAAAAAAAAGGGTGGGAGATCCCAAGTTTTTGGGTCTGGTATTCCAGCTGCTGCTCCTTGGAAGTGGGGTCTGGTTGGGGTTGGGGTTCCAGGGAGAACCATCCCGGGAATTGGGGAATCCCATAAATTGGGATCTTGGCATCCAGCTCCGTGGACACAAACAGAGGGAATTCCACAAAAAAAATAAAATAAATGATGGGGAGGATGGTCAAGTGGATGAATCAAGGTATCCAGAGGTTGGGAATCTTTGTCCTTGGAGGCTGGAGATGGTCCTGAGCCACCTGGCCAAAGGGAATCCCGGCCAAAAGGGACCCCAGCAGAGGAAATTCCACTTCAAAGCACAATTAAAAAAACATAAGGTTAAATATTTTTATGGGGAGGATGGTCAAGTGTTGGACCAAGGTGTCCAGAGATTTGGAATCTTCCTCTCTGGAGATTGGATGTGGTCCTGAGGACCCAGACCGAGGTGAATCCTGGCTGATATGGATCCAAATAGAGGAAATTCCACTGTAAAATCAAATCAAATCAAATCAAATCAAATCAAATCAAATCAAATCAAATCAAAATTGTTTTATGGGAAGAATTGTCAAAATTCAGATCAAGTGGGAGAGGTTTGGAGTCTCCATCCCATGAAACTCAACATGGAGCTGTGCCATGTGTCCAAGGTGAACCCTGGCTGATGTGGACACAAATACAGAAAATTCCAAAATTGAATTGAAATGAAATGAAATAAAATAAAATCTTTTTATGGGGAGGATGGTCAGGTGTTGGATCAAGGTGTCCAGAGGTTGGGAATCTTTGTCCTTGGAGACTGGAGATGGTCCTCAGGACACAGGCCAAGGGGAACCCTGGCTGATACGGATCCAAATAGAGGGAATTCCACTGTAAAATAAAATAAAATAAAATAAAACAAAACAAAACAAAACAAAATAAAATAAAACAGGAAATTCCACTGTAAGGTGAAATAAAATAAAATAAAATAAAATAAAATAAAATAAAATAATAAAATAAAATAAAATAAAATGTAAAATTATTTTATGGGAAGGACTGTCAAAATTCGGATCAATTGGGAGAGGTTTGGAGTCTCCATTCCTGGAAACTCGACATGGAGCTGTGCCACGTGTCCAAGGTGAACCCTGGCTGATGTGGACCCAAATACAGGAAATTCCAAAATTGAATTGAATTGAATTGAAATGAAATGAAATTAAATGAAATAAAATAAAATCTTTTTATGGGGAGGATGGTCAGGTGTTGGATCAAGGTGTCCAGAGGTTGGGAATCTCTGTCCCTGGAGACTGGAGATGGTCCTCAGGACACAGGCCAAGGGGAACCCTGGCTGATACGGATCCAAATAGAGGGAATTCCACTGTAAAGTAAAATAAAATAAAATAAAATAAAATAAAATAAAATAAAATAAAATAAAATAAAATAATAAAATAAATAAAATAAAATAAAATAAAATAAAATAAAATAAAATAAAATAAAATAAAATGTAAAATCATTTTATGGGAAGGACTGTCAAAATTCGGATCAATTGGGAGAGGTTTGGAGTCTCCATCCCATGAAACTCAACATGGAGCTGTGCCACGTGTCCAAGGTGAACCCTGGCTGATGTGGATCCAAATACAGGAAATTCCAAAACTGAATTGAAATGAAATGAAATGAAATAAAATCTTTTTATGGGGAGGATGGTCAAGTGTTGGATCAAGGTGTCCAGAGGTTGGGAATCTCCCTCTCTGGAGAGTGGATGTGGTCCTCAGGACACAGGCCAAGGGGAACCCTGGCTGATATGGATCCAAATAGAGGAAATTCCACTGTAAAATAAAATAAAATAAAATAAAATAAAATAAAATAAAATAAAATAAAATATAAAATCGTTTTATGGGAAAAAATGTCAAAATTCAGATCAAGTGGGAGATGTTTGGTGTCTCCATCCCTGGAGATTGGATGTGGTCCTGAGGACCCAGACTGAGGTGAATCCAAACACAAGAAATTCCACAATAAAATAAAATATGCAATAAAAAAAATTAAATAAAAAAATTAAATAAAAAAATTTAAAAAATTAAAACTTTTTTTTTTTTTTTTTAGCATCAAGTGTTGGATTAAGTGTGATAGGTTTGGAGCCTCCATCCCTGCAGATTGGACATGGACCTCAGCGAGGTGCCACAGCTCTGAGGTCCATCCCATCCCGGGGTTTTGGGGAGCTCCAGGACACCTCGTTTCCACCCAAGACCTTTTTTCCTCTGGCAAACATTCCAGCTGTGTGCCTGCCCTGGTCCTTGCCGCCGGATTTTTTCCCCAGGAATTGCTCCGTAGGGAATTGGCACAGGAGACCACCATGGGTGGAAGGAGCCAAGACCCAACAGCCGAGAGCCTGGAATGGTGGGCAGGAGGTGCGGGGTGGGAGCAGACGAGGGAGGACATGATTCCTGAGGCAGGACATGATTCCCAAAGTGGGAATGACCCCCGGGATGAGCAGCAGGCGGGGTGGGAGCAGACGAGGGAGGACACGATTCCCAAGGCAGGATACCATTCCCGGGGCAGGACACCATTCCCAAAGTGGGAATGACCCCAGGGATGAGCAGCACATGGGGTGGGAGCAGACGAAGCAGGACACGATTCCCGAGGCAGGACACCATTCCCAAGGCAGGACACCATTCCTGGGGCAGGACACCATTCCTGGGGCAGGACACCATTCCCAAAGTGGGAATGACCCCAGGGATGAGCAGCACATGGGGTGGGAGCAGACGAGGCAGGACACCATTCCCGGGGCAGGACACCATTCCCGGGGCAGGACACCATTCCCAAAGCGGGAATGACCCCCGGGATGAGCAGCAGGTGGGGTGGGAGCAGACGAGGGAGGACACGATTCCCGAGGCAGGACACGATTCCTGAGGCAGGACACGATTCCTGAGGCAGGACACCATTCCCAAAGTGGGATTGACCCCAGGGATGAGCAGCAGGTGGGGTGGGAGCAGACGAGGGAGGACACGATTCCCGAGGCAGGACACGATTCCTGAGGCAGGACACGATTCCTGAGGCAGGACACCATTCCCAAAGTGGGAATGACCCCCGGGATGAGCAGCAGGCGGGGTGGGAGCAGCCAGGGCTGTCCCCCCACCCCTCCCCATCCCCTCCCGTTCTGGGGGTTCCAGAGGGACTGACCCCACCTCCTCCTCAAATCCACCTCCTGGAGTTCTCTGGGAGCTGGGACCGCGCCGAGCTTTTTAAATAAGGATTCAAATAAATATGATTTAAAAAAAAAAAATCAAAACATTTACAGGAATGACCGAGAGGAGAGAGAAAGGGGATAAAGGGAATGGGTTCCCAGGTGGTTCCTCGGCTCCAGAACATTTCAGGAGCCCTGGTGGAGCCGGTGCTCTGCTCTTGGCCGGGATTAAAGCACGGAAGGTGCCTTGGAAGGGAATAAAAAATAAAACTTTAAACCATCGGAGCTTTAGGAAGCTCTGGCCCCCGGCTGGCGGGAGAGGAGCCCGGGATGAGCCGTGCCAGGACCGAGCTCCTGGTGGGAGCTGCAGCTGCGGCCGCTCCAGCAGCGGAGACGGGGAGCGCTTAGGGTAATTAGGCAATTAGTCCAGTAATTGGCTTCTGTCTCCTTCCTCTCTCCCCCGTAAACGGAGCCCTGATGGGGCCGTGGTGGAGAACAGGATGTTGCTTCCAAGCCACGACATCCAAAGGCGAGCGGGGGGGGGAACAGGAGCGGAGCCTTGGCTGGAAAATGTGACCGTGAAACCCAAGCCCGGCTCCCGTCGGAGCGGCCGGAGGCTCCCGGGCTCCTTCCCCTCCCTTCCGAGCTTCCCTGGCCGCTCTTCTCTCACCTCGGGATTCCTCCTGCCAAAAAATCCAGGGGTTACTGCCGGCTCTGCCCCGCCCGCCCCGGCTGTCGCCGAAAGCCGCCCTTGGGGTTGTGCCCAGGGCTGCTTCTGTCCCTTCCCCACCCAAGGTGGCACCTCCAGGTCCTTTCTGTCCCACCCAACACTGCCTGTCACCGTCGAATCCCCTGTGTGTCCCCTTCCCAGCCTGAGGTGGCACCTCCAGGTCCTTCCTCTCCCACACAACCCCACCTGTCACCATCCAGCCCCATTCCGGTCCCTTCCCAGCCTGAGGTGTCACCTCCAGGTCCTTCCTCTCCCACACAACCCCACCTGTCACCATCCAGCCCCATTCCGGTCCCTTCCCAGCCCGAGGTGGCACCTCTGGGTCCTTTCTGTCCCACCCAACACTGCCTGTCACCGTCGAGTCCCCTGTGTGTCCCCTTCTGACACCTCCAGGTCCTTTCTGTCCCGTCCAACCCCACCTGTCACTGTCCAGTCCCTCTCCTGTCCCCTTCCCTGCCCAAGGTGGCACCTCCAGGTCCTTCCTCTCCCACCCAACCCCTCCTGCCACCATCCAGCCCCGTTCCTGTCCCCTTCCCCACCTGAGGTGGCACCTCCAGGTCCTTTCTGTCCCATCCAACCCCGCCTGTCACCATCCAGCCCCGTTCCTGTCCCCTTCCCTGCCCAAGGTGGCACTTCCAGGTCCTCCCTCTCCCACCCAACCCCACCTGTCACCGTCCAGTCCTGCTCCTGTCCCCTTCCCCACCCGAGGTGGCACCTCTGGATTGTTTCTGTCCCACCCAACCCCACCTGTCACCATCCAGCTCCCGCTCCTGTCCCCTTCCCAGCCCGAGGTGACACCTCCAGGTCCTTTCTGTCCCATCCAACCCCACCTGTCACCATCCAGCCCCGTTCCTGTCCCTCCAGGCACCTCCAGCTCCTTTCTGTCCCACCCAACCCCGCCTGTCACTGTCCAGTCCCCTGTGTGTCCCCTTCCCAGCCCGAGGTGGCACCTCCAGGTCCTTTCTGTTCCACACAACCCCACCTGTCACCATCCAGCCCTGTTCCTGTCCCCTTCCCAGCCTGAGGTGCCACCTCCAGGTTCTTTCTGCCCTGTCCAACCCCACCTGTCACCATCCAGCCCCCTGTGTGTCCCCTTCCCAGCCCCAGGTGGCACCTCCAGGTCCTTTCTGCCCCGTCCAACTCCACCTGTCACCATCCAGCCCCGCTCCTGTCCCCTTCCCAGCCTGAGGTGGCCCCACCAGGTCCTTCCTCTCCAGTCCAACCCCGCCTGTCACCGTCCAGTCCCCTGTGTGTTGCCTTCCCCACCCGAGGTGACACCTCCAGGTCCTTCCTCTCCCACCCAACCCCACCTGTCACCATCCAGCCCCATTCCTGTCCCTTCTCACACCTCCAGGTCCTTTCTGTCCCACCCAACCCCGCCTGTCACCGTCCAGTCCCCTGTGTGTTGCCTTCCCCACCCGAGGTGGCACTTCCAGGTCCTTCCTCTCCCACCCAACCCCACCTGTCACCATCCGGTCCCCTCTCCTGTCCCTTCTGACACCTCCAGCTCCTTTCTGTCCCACCCAACCCCTCCTGCCGCCTCTGCCCGAGCAGGGAATCTCATTTATTTCCTCCTGGGATCTCTCCCCTTTCCTCGGCTTTGTTTATAATTTATTGGCGGTTCCTGGCTTTCAGCACCACCCCTGGGCCGGGATGAGCTGTCCTCGCCCCGCTCCAACAGGAGCAGGGAGAGGTTTTTGGGGTTTTTTTGGTGGTTTTTTTTTGGGATGGCCTCACGGGATCCCTCGGACTCCGTGTTCTTTCCGCTCGGTGCCAGCTCCGGGGCTCACGTTACTCCCTGGCTTTTAACTCCAGCTGAACTCTCGGAAAGTTTCTTTTTAAAGGCTGCGTGTGAGAGAGCGCAGGAAAGGTGTGTGGAGGCATCCAGGGATTATTTTATTTTCCCCCACCCTGCTCCTTTTTTCCCCCCATTTCTTTTCATCTCCTTTTTCTTTTTTTCTTTTTTTTTCTTTTTTTTTTTTTTTTTAATTTTTTTTTTATTATTTTTTTTTCCTCTTCTGAAGGCAAAATTGGGATTTTGGCTCCCACAAAACGGGATTCTGGGGTGGGCCTGGAATCCCCTTAAAATGTGGATTTCACCTGAAAAATCTCCAGGCTCGGGCCACTGCAAGGCAGAGCCGCTGAGCTAAAAGCTGAGCTGAAATCCTGCAGTGTCCTTAAATAACATTTACGGGAATTGTCGAAAGGAGAGAGACAGGGGAGAAAGGGATGGGCTTCCAGGGGGTTTCTTGGCGTCCTTTTCCTCCAGAATATTTTTTAGGAGCCCTGGTGGAGCCGGTGCTCTGGTCTTGGCCGGGATTAAAACACGGAAGGTGCCTTGGAAGGGAATGAAACTGAATAAAACTGAATGAAACTGAATAAAACTGAATATTCTAGAAGGGAAGGGAAAACTCCAGGGAATGCTCCGAGTGCCTGCAGGGGCTCCAGGAGAGCTGGAGAGGGGCTGGGGACAAGGGCTGCAGGGACAGGAGACAGGGAATGGCTTCCCACTGGGAAAAGTGACATTGAGCTGGGATTGGGGCAGGAATTCTGGAGCTTGGAATGGAATTCCCAGATTTGCTGGGGCTGGATTCCTGGAAGTGTCCAAGGCCAGGCTGGATATGGACATGGAGCCACCTGGGATCATGGGAGGTGTCCCTCAAGTTGGATCCAGGTGGGATTTAAGGTCTTTTCCAACCCAAACCATTCCAGGATTCTGGAGCTCTTTTGCTCTGGGAGAGCTGGGAATGTTCCCCTGGAGAAGGGAAAACTCCAGGGAATGCTCCGAGTGCCTGCAGGGGCTCCAGGAGAGCTGGAGAGGGGCTGGGGACAAGGGCTGCAGGGACAGGAGACAGGGAATGGCTTCCCACTGGGCAAGGGGAGCTTGGGCTGGGAGCTTGGGCAGGAATTCCTGGCTGGGCTGGAATTCCCAGCTTGGCTGGGGCTGCCCCTGGATCCCTGGGAATGCCCAAGGCCAGGCTGGATGGATTTGGATCCACCTGGAACAGCGGGAGGTGTCCCTGACCATGGAATGGGACCTTTAGGATCCTTTATAACCCAAACCATTCCATGATTCCACGAAATCACCCCCAGGTCTGAGGGGTTTGCAGGATCTGGTCCTTCTGTGGGCGGCCCAATCCCACTTTTCCTACACAGGGATGAGCTCAGGGAATCAGGGAACATCCCAGCCCACTCCCAGCCAGGCTTTCCAGACCCTCCGTCCGTTCCCTCTGTGGATTTGCTTGGCTGGCCTGGGAAAGGTGATTTTTGGGACATTGGGATTGCAGGGAATGATCCCAAAGAACCGGGATCTAAATTCCCGGATCCCTTCTCCTGGAACGACATTTGCCCGATTACGGCTCTGCAGATTGGCTTGGCTGGCTTGGGAAAGGTGATTTTTGGGATCTGATCCCAGGGAATAACAGGAAAAGAGGGAATGGCCTCAGGGGAGCCTCAGGGTGGGCAGCAGCAGGAATTTCCCCATGGAAAGGGCGCTCAGGCCTTGGAAGTGCCCAGGGGGGTTTGGAATCCCCATCCCTGAAGGTGTCCATGGAATTCCTGGATGTGGCCCTCAGTGCCAAGGTGGGATCCCGGTGACCTTGGAGGGATTTTCCAACCTCAGTGATCCCGGGATTCCGTGTATCTGGAGGCCGGGCCGGACAATCCCCTTCCCACCCAAATTATTCCATGAAAGGTTGGGAAAAACAAGGGAGCTGGAGATGGAAAACCTTTCCTGGCCAAACCTGAGGCCGGGTCCAGGAGCTGGCCGGGAGGTCCCGGCCTGGTGGGGCACCAGGGTTATCCCACAGCCCCCGGACAAATCCAGGTGGGATGCGTGTCCCACACAATCCCTGTGTGGAAGAAACGTTCTTCCCAGATAAAAATGCACATTTGTGTTGGGTTAAAAGAGATCCATCCCCAATCCCGGGAAAACTGGATCCACACAAAGTGAGGGATGGCTCAGAACCCAGCAGGAATTTCCCCATGGAAAGGGCGCTCAGGCCTTGGAAGTGCCCAGGGAGGTTTGGAATACCCATCCCTGGAGGTGCCCATGGAATTCCAGGATGTGGCTCTCAGCGCCAAGGTGGGGATCGGTCCCAGGTTGGGTTAAAACAGATCCATCCCCAATCCCGGGAAAACGGTGGATCCACACAAAGTGAGGGATGGCTCAGCACCCAGCAGGAGAGGCGGGAAAGGGGAGCAGCTCCCAAAAAAAAAACTCAGTTTGGAGGGAATCATTGGAAAACTCGGGATGGAAGGGACCTGCAGGGGTCACCTCACCCCATCAGCTGCCCAGGAAGGGACAATGACCCACAGAAGATGGGGAATTTTGGGGAATTTTGGGGAATTTTGGGGAATTTTGGGGAATTTTGGGGATGGGACAACGATCCACAGGAGTTGGGGAATTTTGGGGATCAACAGTGATCCACAGGAGATGGGGAATTTTGGGAATGGGACAGTGATCCAGAGGAGTTGGGGAATTTTGGGGAATTTTGGGGAATTTTGGGAATGGGACAATGAACCACAGGAGTTGGGGAATTTTGGGGATCAACAGTGATCCACAGAAGATGAGGAATTTGGGGATGGGACAACAATCCACAGGAGTTGGGGAATGGTACAGTGATCCACAGGAGTTGGGGAATTTTGGGGAATTTTGGGGAATTTTGGGAATGGGACAATGATCTGTTTGGGACAGGGAATTTTGGGGATCAATAGTGATCCACAGGACTTGGGGAATTTCGGGGATCGACAGTGACCCACAGGAGATGGGGAATTTTGGGAATGGGACAACGACCCACAGGAGAGGGGGAATTTTGGGAATGGGACAATGATCCACAGAAGATGGGGAATTTTGGGGATGGGACGATGACCCACAGGAGTTGGGGAATTTTGGGAATGGGATGATAATCCACAGGAGAGGGGGAATTTTGGGGATCAACAGTGATCCACAGAAGATGAGGAATTTGGGGATGGGACAACAATCCACAGGAGTTGGGGAATTTTGGGAATGGGACGATAATCCACAGGAGAGGGGGAATTTGGGGGATCAACAGCAATCCACAGGAGACGGGGAATTTTGGGGATGGGAACCTCATCTGCCCTGAGAAGGGACAATCCCTCTGGAGCGGGATCCTCTCTCCCGGTGCTGTGGCTTGGGAAGGAGGGGAAAGGTCAGGGAAGGGAGGGATGGGGAAGCGCGGCCGGCAGCTCGGAGCTGGGAGCCAGCCAGGCCCCGACCACAAAACCTCATCCCAATCCCAGGGGAGGATGCCGTGGGTGTCCTGGGCTCCCGGAACGTCACCGGGGCCGGACACTCCGGCCTTTTCCCATTCCAAAACTCCGCCTCTGGCCGAGCCCAGGCGGATTGTGGAATCGTGGAATGGTTCCCATCTCTAGGCCTTGAAACTCTGGCATTCCATGGAATCATGGAATGGATTGGGATGGGAGGGACCCTAAATCCCATCCAGTGCCACCCCATCCATGGGCAGGGACACTTCCTACTTCTCCTGCCGGAGTTTATTGAAACCCGGGAGCAGCGGCGCCGCTGGAATGGTTTTTGCAGGAGGCTCGTTAAGCCGTTATTGCGTCTGTTAATAAAGCAGAACCTTCCCTCTGCTATCCCAGGAGAGCGCCTGGAGGGGAATTCCCGTCTCTTCCATGTCTGCTTTGGGAATGTTTGTGTGGGACCCTAAATCCCACTTGGTGCCACCCCATTCCATGGGCAGGGACACCTCCCACCGTCCCAGGTGGATCCAAATCCCAATGTCCAGCCTGGCCGTGGGCACTGCCAGGGATCCAGGGGCAGCCACAGCAAATCTGGGAATTTCATTCCAAGGCCTCCCCGCCCTCCTGCGCTGATAAATCCCAGGATAGCGCCTGGAGGGAAACTCCCGTCTCTTCCATGTCTGCTTTGGGAATGTTTGTGTGGGACCCTAAATCCCACTTGGTGCCACCCCGTTCCATGGGCAGGGACATCTCCCACCGTCCCAGGTGGATCCAAATCCCAGTGTCCAGCCTGGCCTTGGGCATTGCCAGGGATCCAGGGGCAGCCCCAGCCAAGCTGGGAATTTCATTCCAAGGCCTCCCCGCCCTCCTGCGCTGATAAATCCCAGGATAGCGCCTGGAGGGGAATTCTCGTCTCTTCCATGTCTGTTTTGGGAATGTTTGTGTGGGACCCTAAATCCCACCCCCATTCCATGGGCAGGGACACCTCCCACCATCCCAGGTGGATCCAATTCCCAATGTCCAGCCTGGCCTTGGGCACTGCCAGGGATCCAGGGGCAGCCCCAGCAAATCTGGGAATTCCATTCCAAGGCCTCCCCGCCCTCCTGCGCTGATAAATCCCAGGATATTGCCTGGAAGGGAATTCCCATCTCTTCCCTGTCTGTTTTGGGAATGTTTGTGTGGGACCCTAAATCCCACTTGGTGCCACCCCATTCCATGGGCAGGGACACCTCCCACCATCCCAGGTGGATCCAATTCCCAATGTCCAGCCTGGCCTTGAGGAATGCCAGGGATCCAGGGGCAGCCCCAGCCAAGCTGGGAATTCCATTCCAAGGCCTCCCCGCCCTCCTGCGCTGATAAATCCCAGGATAGCGCCTGGAGGGGAATTCCCGTCTCTTCCGTGTCTGTTTTGGGAATGTTTGTGTGGGACCCTAAATCCCACTTCGTGCCACCCCGTCCATGGGCAGGGACACCTCCCACCATCCCAGGTGGATCCAATTCCCAATGTCCAGCCTGGTCTTGGGCATTGCCAGGGATCCAGGGGCAGCCCCAGCAAATCTGGGAATTCCATTCCAAGGCCTCCCCGCCCTCCTGTGCTGATAAATCCCAGGATAGTGCCTGGAGGGGAATTCCCGTCTCTTCCATGTCTGTTTTGGGAATGTTTGTGCCGGGGCTGAGTGTCCCTGGTGCCGGGGCAGGGAGGGGAGCCCCACCCTGGATCAGCATCAGGATCCCCCCATTTTTTTGGGAGGGAGAGGAAGAGCCCTTCCCAAGGTATCCCGGGGTGGATCCGCTCCGCGGGGCCTCTGGACAAATCCGGAGCGAGGAAATTGATGGATCAGGATACCCCTTAGGAAATTAACCGGTGTTTGCCCAGGGAAAAAGCAGGAAAAATGGATCCGGAGCCCCCCCGGAGCCCTCCTGCTGTTGGAGATGGGAGAGATTGATGAGACTTCCAGGGATGCTCCAGCATCCTGCCCGGAGCTGCACCTGGGAATGTCAGCAGCGGGCTCCCAAAAATGCCCTTTGGAATGCTCCTGCTCCAGGTGTGAGGGTGCAGCCCGGGGGATTGGATCCTGCTGGCAAAATTCCTGCGGGTGCCTCCCGAGCAGCGGTTGTACCTTGGCTGCTCCAGAGGAATTGTGGAATCGTGGAATGGTTCCCATCTCTAGGCCTTGAAACTCTGGCATTCCCTGGAATCATGGAATGGATTGGGATGGGAGGGACCCTAAATCCCATCCAGTGCCACCCCATCCATGGCAGGGACATCTCCCACCATCCCAGGTGGATCCAAATCCCAGTGTCCAGCCTGGCCTTGGGCATTGCCAGGGATCCAGGGGCAGCCCCAGCAAATCTGGGAATTCCATTCCAAGGCCTCCCCGCCCTCCTGCACTGATAAATCCCAGGATAGCGCCTGGAGGGGAATTCCTGTCTGTTCCACGTCTGTTTTGGGAATGTTTGTGCTGGGGCTGAGTGTCCCCAGTGCCGGGAGGGGAGCCCCATCCTGGATCAGCATCAGGATCCCCCCATTTTTTTGGGAGGGAGAAGAGACCTTCCCAAGGTATCCCTGCCATGGCGGGCGCAGGGAAGAGGAATTTTTAGGAATGATTCCCTGGGGATGAGTTTTGTTGGCGCTGCAAATCCGAGCACGAAGGATCGGGGGCTGCCCAGCCCCGTCCCAGCTGCGCCCGAGGGAATCTTCGGGAATGCGAGGCTGGGAAGGGAGCACCCGAGGCTGGGAAGGGAGCACCCAAGGCTGGACACGGCTTTTTTTTTGGGATTGATCCCATCCAAGAGCTCTCGGAGCGGGATTTTGGCGCCGGGCATGGGGGATCCCGCACCTCCTGTGGCTGTGCCGCCCTCTGCAGCTCCCTGCTCCGGGCTCAGCCCATCCCGTATCCAAGGGAAACTGCCCCGGCCTGGCTCAGGCTGCTCCCCCGCATCCCAGCATCCCAAAATAACTGCGCTCCACTGCAGATCCCATCCCATCCCATCCCATCCCAGCATCCCAAAATAACTGCACTCTGCTGCAGATCCCATCCCATCCCATCCCATCCCATCCCATCCCATCCCATCCCATCCCATCATCCCAAAATAACTGCACTCTGCTGCAGATCCCATCCCATCCCATCCCATGGATCCCATCCCATCCCATGGATCCCATCCCATCCCATCCCATCCCATCCCATCCCATCCCATCCCATCCCATCCCATCCCATCCCATCCCATGGATCCCATCCCATCCTGTGGATCCCATCCTATCCCATCCCAGCATCCCAAAATAACCTGGCTCCGCTCCGAGGAGAGTGTGTGTGTGTGTTTTGGGGTTTTTTGGGGTTTTTTTGGTTTTGTTTGTTTGTTTGGTTGGTTGGTTGTTTTTGGGTTTTTTTGTTGGTTTTGTTTTTGTTTTGGTTTGTTTTGGTTTGTTTGTTTCTTTTTGGTTTGGTTTTTTTTGGTTTGGTTTGGTTTTTTTTTTTCCAGGCACAGGCTGGACCTGGAGCTTTCTGTTCCCTTCCCCTCTTCCCTCCCTCCGCCAGGTAAATCCAGGTCCCTGCTTCCACCCCACCCCATCCCACCCTTTTCCTTCCTGGAAAAATCCCTCCTGGCACGGGAAGCAGAGCTGGGATCTGGGCTGGCTCAGAATATCCAGCCTTCCATCCCATCCCGACCCGGAACAGCGGGAAGCTGGACTTGCAGCTCCGGGATGTTTCTTGGCACCACTTCCAGAGGCTGTGATTGGATGGGATCCAGAGGAGCTCCGGACAAAATTCCAGGGGCAGTTTGGGCTCTGCAGGCACCGAGCAAATCCGAACATCAAAAAAAAGAGGGAAAAACTTGAAACCCCCTCCCGGTTCTCCAACACCTCATTTTCCCGGGGAAGGGTTTGGATTTGGCATCCAATGAATCTCCCAACGCCCCAAAAAATCCAGGAGTTCTGCAATTCCACGGGGGCTTTTCCCTGAGAACTTAGGAACACCTTGTTAGGGAAAGGGGCCTTGCAATTATCCCGAGTGTCCAGACGGAAAAACTGAGCTCAGCTGGGGCTCTGCCAAGGTTATCCCGGCAGTGGCAGCCTGGGAATGAGGTGCCAAAGGCACTTTCCCAGAAAATCCGGGTTTAAGCAGGAGAGGCAGGATCGCTCTGAGCTTCCCAGGAATGACCCCAGGCTCCAGCCCCGCTTCCCACAAAATCCCTGAGCAGCTCCGCGGCGGGAAAACTTGGGATGAAACCCGGCTGTGACCACCACAGCTCCGGATAACGGGAATGTCCCCTCGCCCAGCACCCGGGAGCTGGAAAGTCATTTTGGGCTCCACTGGGCTGGGAAAAAAATCCCACTTTTTGGGAGGATTGGGGAGATTCCACCCTCCAGATCCCGGGATTGCAGGGATCACATTTTCCCATTTGTGGGAATTTTTTTTTTTTTTTTGGCGGCTGAGTACCGAAGCTCTTCTCAGGCGGGCCAAGGATTTCCTCTGGAGGGATTCCCGCCGGGAATGTGGGAGGTGGCACCCGAGGCTAAACAGGTGGAGCAGATGGGTCAGCAGACGGAGGAGCGGGAGAGGGAATTGGTTTTTCGGGATTCCCTCCACGCGCCAAAGAGCGGAAAAACACGGGAATTTTGGGTCGTGGCGGAAAAAAAAACCGGAGTCAAGGGGGTGGGAGGAGCAGCTGGGGTTTGTTTGAGGTTGGGTCGAGGTGGGAAAAAAAAAACAGAAGGAAGGACGTTCCTGTGGAAAAATCGACAGGATTTTGGTTCCCTGCCTTGTGTCCCTGTGTGTGTGTGCTTCCCTGGGCTCGGGAAAAGCACGGATCCCATCCCGGGACACCTGGGTGGGTCTGATCCTCCAAGCTGGAGGTCCAGGAATTCTGAATCCCCAAAACCCCTCGGGGCTGTTTGGAGCTGATGGACGGGATTGAAATCCCACAAAAATTCCCTGATTTGTCCTGTTTGAGGCTTTGCCTGGGCTTGGGAAAAGCACGGATCCCAGCCCGGGACTCCTGGGCGGATCTGATCCTCCAAGCTGGAGGTTGAGGAATTCTGAATCCCCAAAATTCCTCTGGGCTGTTTGGAGCTGATGGATGGGATTGAATTCCCACAAAATTCCCTGATTTGTCTTGTTTGAGGCTTTGCCTGGGCTCGGGAAAAGCACGGATCCCATCCCGGGACACCCAGGTGGGTCTGATCCTCCAAGCTGGAGGTTGAGGAATTCTGAATCCCCAAAACTCCTCCAGGCTGTTTGGAGCTGATGGATGGGGTTAAAGTCCCCCCAAAATTCCCTGATTTGTCCTGTTTGAGGCTTTCCTGGTGCCTCTGCATGGGAGGTGTCGGATCCCGCTCGGATCCAGGGAGATCCGGTCAATCCGAGGGAGATGGGAAGTGACCAGGCGCCAACCCCAAAAAATCAATTAAATTAATCATCCATTAATTTCAATTAATTTCTCCACCTCCAGGAGCGGGAACAGCCACAGAAAGGAGGGACAGAGCCTGAAAGGCCGGGTCTGGAGCGACGGATTTGGGATGAAGGATGAGCTGGGCACGCGAACAGCCACGGAGGGAATTCCCAGGGCAATTCCCAGGGCAATTCCCGGTACCTTTGCCCAGGTAGGAGGCGGCTGGAACTCCGGCAGCGGGAGCAGGGATGGGATTGGAACCAGATGTCAGGAAGTGCCAGCTCCAAGCGTGTGGAAGGGCCTCCCGGCCCCGACAAGGGGTCACTCACCCAGCAATTATCCGCCAAAAAACAACCAAAAAAAAACCGGGAAAAACGGGAATTCCAGGGGGATCCGGCTGGGAGGTGATGGGGTGAATGGATCTCCCATTGAGAGTGGAAATGCTCCTGAGAGGGTTTTGCCTCAAGCCCCAGCTCGGGGATAAAACACAAATAATTGGGAGGAGAGGCCGGGATCGCTCCCTGTCCTTCAGCTTCCGCTGGCGCTTCCATGGGCGGCGTTTTCCATCTTTTCCCTTGGGAGAGGTTGGGGGGGTTGAATCGCCCAGGCAGCAAACCCTAGGTGGTTCTCTCCAGGGGTGCTCCAGCAGGGTTGGGAATCTGATCCCGTAAATGATCTGGGAGTTGTGGTGGGAGCAGGGATGCCGGGGTGGGATTCTCCTGCCTGGCTTTTGTAGGAGGTCGGAATCCTTGGATACGGGGAGGATTTGGTGCCCTTATAAATCATTGAAATGGTCGTGGAAAATCGACATTCCTGTCTTTCCTCTTCGTTATCCCACATTCCCCCAATTTACATCAGCTTGGTCCAGAAAAAAAAAAACCATGAGGATGGGTTTGGGGAAGATTCTCCCGCTTATTTTCATGGAAAGATGGAAAAAAACCCCCAAAAAACGAAACAGTTTTGAGGGTGGAATTGTGGCTTGTGAGTTTTAATTTTTTTTCCCAGTTTCCCTTTCTTCTCCACTCTTTCCGCTCCGAAGAAAGCCTCCCAAAAACTCACCAGTCATTCCTGGAAGTGTCCAAGGCCAGGCTGGATGGGCTTGGAGCAACCTGGGATGGTGGGAGGTGTCCCTGCCCATGGCAGGATGTGGCACTGGATGGGATTCAAGGTCCCTTCCCACCCAAACCATTCCAGGATTCTGGAGCCCCTCTGCTCTGGAGCCAGGCTGGGAGAGCTGGGAATGTTTCCCTGGAGAAGGGAAAACTCCAGGGAATGCTCCGAGTGCCTGCAGGGGCTCCAGGAGAGCTGGAGAGGGGCTGGGGACAAGGGCTGCAGGGACAGGAGACAGGGAATGGCTTCCCACTGGGCAAGGGGAGCTTGGGCTGGGAGCTTGGGCAGGAATTCCTGGCTGGGCTGGAATTCCCAGCTTGGCTGGGGCTGCCCCTGGATCCCTGGCAGTGCCCAAGGCCAAGTTGGACATTGGGGCCTGGATCCACCTGGGACAGTGGGAGATGTCCCTGCCCATGGATGGGGTGGGGCTGGATGGGCTCTAAGGTCTTTCCCACCCAAACCATTCCATGATCCATGATCCATGGATCCATGATCCAAGATTCCATGATCTTACACCGGACCAGTTTTCCAAGCCCAAGATGATCCCATATTTGGCTTCTTTTCCGACTGCCTCCCTTGACTTCTCCACACCCTTGATTTCCTGCAGGAGGAGGAAGGCTGGGATACAAACTCATCCCATGGGGAAGAGCTTATCCCAGTAAATTTCTGGGAACCACCAGCTCCAGCTGCTGAGCACTGCCCAGTGGACAAATCCCACTCTGGGGGAGGAGAAGATGTCCCACTCCCTGCCTGGTGTCCCATGAAGTCCCCATGGAGCCGCTCCAGCTCCCAAAGTCAATGGAAGCTGCTCCATAAGGAACAGGACACACCTGGAGGGAGCCGGTTTTCCATGGAGCCACCACTGATGGGTGTGGTTATGGAAACCTCTCCCTCGGGATCCGTGGAAAGAGGGTTTCTTGGGAGCAGCCGGCGTTCGGATCAGTCTCCTCAAAGCATCCAAGGGGAGCCCGGTTCTGAGGGAAAACATTCCTGAGGTTTGTGGTGGGGAGGGTGGGCGTTTGGTGGGTCAGATCCTCGCTCCCTGCCCCATCCCCACAGCCCTGGAATGTGCCACACCTGGGAAGGTGAGCGGCTGGATTCCCACCTTGCTCCCAGCTGGATAATTAGGGAGCTAAGGGAATATCCAGCTGAGGGGATCCCTTATCCATCCTTTCATTAAACCCCCCCAAAAAAGTGCAAAAAATTCCCTCAGATTTCCCCAAACGCTGCAGGCCCTGAGGATCCTGGGGCGGGATCGGCGGGAGTATCCGGAGCAGGGGGAACACCCCCTTTCATCCCTCTGCTCCTTCCAAGCGGAAGCCACCGAGTGGAAAAGTCCAAAGGGCTTTTGGGCCTTTCCAAGCGCTGGCTTCATGGGATTGGAATGACTCCGGAACTGTTCCTCTCCGACCAAAAATAACCCCGAACATTCCCTGTCCCAGGCCCCGTGACTTTAAAAAGATTCGTGCCTTGAGAAAACAAACCCGGATGAATTCCCATCCTCCCAGACCGTTCCAAAGGTCTCTGTCGTCTCCCTCTCCTCCCCGCTCCAAGGAAAACCACGGCCTGGGGGCCAGGGCTGGAAGAGGAGCCATTCATGAGTTTGAATTCCCAAATGGAATCCCCAGGAATGGTCTCGGCCCTTCCCAAAGGAGTTCCATGGGGGATTCTGCTCCTGGCATGTGCCGGGTTCTCCGTGGGGAGCCGGAAAATGTCCTCGGCACGTTTTTTGGGGTGTCTGGGAAAGGGGATGGGCTCGGCAGCGGGATAATCCACCTCTGTCTGAAATCCAGCCTCTCCCACCCCAAGGGAATTCCAAAACCCAACCTTTCCAACCCTCAAGGAATTCCAAAACCCATCCTTTCCAACCCTCCAGGAATTCCAAACCCAATCCTTTCCAACCCTCAAGGAATTCCAAAACCCATCCTTTCCAACCCTCCAGGAATTCCAAAACCTAACCTTTCCAACCCTCCAGGAATTCCAAAACCCATCCTTTCCAACCCTCCAGGAATTCCAAACCCCATTCTTTCCAACCCTCCAGGAATTCCAAAACCCATCTTCTCCAACCCCGGAATGGAATCCAAAATCCAGCCTCTCCCACCCCAATGAATTCCAAAACCTGTCCTTTCCAACCCTCCAGGAATTCCAAAACCCATCCTTTCCAACCCTCCAGGAATTCTAAAACCCATCCTTTCCAACCCTCCAGGAATTCCAAACCCCATTCTTTCCAACCCTCAAGGAATTCCCAGTTTTTTTCCCAGATTTTTCCACTCAGTGCTTGGGAGAGCGGTTTTAAAGCAGGAGATGGTGCCTCACCTTTTTCTCCTCCAAGGTGATGGTTTGGATGGGGGCTGGAATGGCTTCGGATTTTGGATTCCATTGGGGTTGGAAAGGATGGGTTTTCGAATCCCTGGAGGGTTGGTTTTTTTGAGTTCCAAAAAAACCCCAAAACAAAACAAAACAAAACAACCAAAAAAAAAAAAAAAAACCAACCCCAAAAACCAAAAAGCAAACAAAAAAACCTAAAAAAAAACTAAAAAAAAAAACCCACAAAAAACCAAAAAAGCAAGCAAAAAAACCAAACAAAAAAACCCCAAAAAACCCAAACAAAACAAAACAAAACAAAAAGCAAAAAATCCAAACAAACAAACAAACAAAACCAAAAACAAAACAAAAAAACAAAACAAAAACAAAAAAACCCAAACAAACAAACAAACAAAAACCCAAAAATAATAATAAAAAAAACACCAACCCCTAAAACTGCTCTTTTCTCTCCTAAATTCTGCAAAACCAAGGTCAGGAATGTGGGGCAGATCCCCTGGGAGAATCCACCCCAGGGAGTGAAGGCTGGGATTTGGGAATGGGAATTCCCTCTCCACTGGTTCTCCAGGAAGCCAAATATCCCGGCCTGGGTTTCCTTCCAGGAAACTCCTCAAGGGAGGTGAGATGAACCCCACTTTCCATATCTTACCCTTTTCCAAGGTGTCTGTCTTGGTTTGGACAGACAGGTTTCTGCCAGGGAAAACTGGGGTTCCCCTAGAATGGAGAATGCCAACCCCTCACACCCCGACAAATTATAATTTTGCAATCAAGGGCTCTCAGGCAAAGATGTTGGGGAATAGGAATAACAGTTCTTTACTAGGAAATATTAACAATACAAATGTGATAGGAAACAAAACCACCCAACCAAACAAACAAATAAACAAATAAACAACAATTTTGGAAGAAAATCCTGACAGAGTCAGAGTCACAACCTGACCCTGTGATTCAGGATGTTGAGAGCTGTCCAAAAGTAAAGTCCTTCTGAAGTGGCAGACGTGATTCTGTTGGAGCAGAGATGATTCTGTGAAGAAGCAGGTCCAGGGGTGGTGAGGAGGGGGAATCCGGGAATGGTGAGATGGAATCTGGTGAGACGGAAATCCGGTCTTCCTCCCGACAGAAAATCGGGTGGAAAAACTGGCTGCACTCCTGTCTTGTCAGGAAGGGATGAAGAGGACAATCCTCCTGAGAAGCCCTGGCTCTGGATTGGGGTGGAGAAGGGAAGCAGGATGGCCAGCACAGGAGGCGAAGAAGTTTTCTTGCCACACTGCAGGGGAGGAAGCGCAGAGCGCTGATCTCTCCCAGCAGGGCAGCACCGGCGTGGCCGAGCCTTCTCTCCCGGCCGCCTCCCCTCTCCATACCCTCCACCGCCAGGGCATGAGATGAATAGAAATGCAAATGCACCCCACAGGCTGGGGAAAGGTGGCAACAGCCCTATCAAGATGGGACATCAGGCCCCCAAACAAATGTAAATAGAATATACAAAACCCGGCTCCACAACCCAGGACAGTGTCCGCATTCTCTTGGATTTTCCTTGGATCTGTCCACCTTCCAAAGGGCTTTTCGACAATCTGAACCCGGTATTTCCGCCTCTGCATGGTCAGGGGGTCTCTGTGCTGCAAGAATTCTTCTTTTATCCCGTTTTCCATGGCTTTGTAAGGAAATCAGGATGATCTTCGATCCCCATTTAAATATTCAAGCCCCCTCCTCCCAAAAAAACCCACAAAACCACCCAAAAAAACCCCAAACAAACTAAAAACACCTCAAAAAAACCCCAAACCAACCAAAAAACCCCATTTCTCATTTAAATATATTCAAGCCCTCAAAAATCATCGTCCTTCTGGTCTCTGGGGATGGCGGATTTTCCCTGTTTTCTGCGTGTCCCGCTGGATTTTATTCCCTAAAAATTCCCTTGGAGACAGTCAGCAGCTGGGTAATCCTGCTCTGCTTCTCCTTCTCACTTTGCCACCCGCTGTGACCTCGGGAGCCGGTGACAACCTCTGGGCAAGGCAGGAGATCCCAACAAAGATCCTTTCCCACTGGAACAGCAGCTCCCAGCTCCCTCCCAGCCCCAATCCAAATCCCAACCCATGGGATGTGGGGTTTACCCCATCCCATCCCATCCCATCCCATCCCATCCCATCCCATCCCATCCCATCCCATCCCATCCCATCCCATCCCATCCCATCCCATCCCATGGATCCCATCCCATGGATTCCATCCCATCCCATCCCATGGATCCCATCCCATGGATCCCATCCCATCCCATCCCATCCCATGGATCCCATCCCATGGATCCCACCCCATCCCATCCCATCCCATCCCACCCCATCCTATCCCATCCCATCCCATCCCATCCCATCCCATCTCATCCCATCCCATCCCATCCCATCCCATCCCATCCCACTATATTCTACTTTTTAAATTTAATTTATTTTATTTTAATTTAAATTAATTTAATGACCCCCCCCAAAAATCCTGCCTGGAAAACCCCAAAATCCTGCCGGAAAAAAAAAACCCTCAAATCCTCCCCTGAATCCCCCAAAATCCTGCTTGGAAACCCCCAAATTCCAACCGGGAACCCCCGAATTCCAACCGGGAACCCCCCCAAAATCCCTGCTCGGTGACCCCGCCCCTCATGAATATGCAAATCCCCGTGCTGTGATTGGCTGTGGCGTGGCCATAAAGCAGAAGCTGTTCCAGCCCGGGGCTGTGCATGGAAGTTCTGGTTCTGCCGGGAAGCTCCTCTTGGATGGGAAGAATTCCTCATTTTTCCAGGAGCTCAGGCCCCATTTCCCACGGAAAACATGGACTGGCGCTCGCTGCCAGAGCAATTCCAGCAATTGTCTGATCCACCCGGGATTTGGTTTTTATCCCAATCCCAGCCGGGTGTCTGATCCATCCGGGATTTGGTTTTTATCCCAATCCCAGCTGGGTGTCTGATCCACCCGGGATTTGTTTTTTATCCCAATCCCAGCCGGGTGTCTGATCCATCTGGGATTTGGTTTTTATCCCAATCCCAGCCGGGTGTCTGATCCACCTGGAATGTTTTTTATCCCAATCCCAGCCGGGTGTCTGATCCACCCGGGATTTGGTTTTTATCCCAATCCCAGCCGGGTGTCTGATCCACCTGGAATGGTTTTTATCCCAATCCCAGCCGGGTGTCTGATCCACCCGGGAATTGGTTTTTATCCAAATCCCAGCCGGGTGTCTGATCCACCCGGGATTTGGTTTTTATCCCAATCCCAGCCGGATGAATGATCCACCTGGAATGGTTTTTATCCCAATCCCAGCCGGGTGTCTGATCCACCTGGGACGGTTTTTATCCCAATCCCAGCCGGGTGTCTGATCCACCTGGGATTTGGTTTTTATCCCAATCCCAGCCGGGTGTCTGATCCACCCGGGATTTGGTTTTTATCCCAATCCCAGCCGGGTGTCTGATCCACCCGGGATGGTTTTTATCCCAATCCCAGCCGGGTGTCTGATCCACCTGGAATGGTTTTTATCCCAATCCCAGTTGGGTGTCAGATCCACCTGGAATGGTTTTTATCCCAATCCCATCCGGGTGTCTGATCCACCTGGAATGGTTTTTATCCCAATCCCAGCCGGGTGTCTGATCCACCCGGGATTTGGTTTTTATCCAAATCCCGTTAAAAGTGTTGGCACGGCCTTCCCAGGGCTTGCTCCAAGGGTCGGGAATTGCGTCCTTCCCCTGCAGGACGCTCCTGAGTCACGGTCTACGGATTTCTGGGATGAATCCTCAAGACAAAATTCCAAAGAGCCCCTCCCAGCCATTTCCCTTTATCCAGAAAGATCCCAGCCCGACCTCCCCTTGCCTGGTGGGAAGCCGTTCCCTGTGTCCTGTCCCTCCAGACCCCCTGGGGAAAATCCCTCTCCATCCCAGATCCGGGAAGCGTCTCCTGGGAACTGGAAGCAGCCTGGAAAGGGACTCCTGGGCAGCCGCTGCTCCCGGTTTTCCAGCTGTCCACAGGCCTTGATCCATGAGCCCTGAGCGTCATCCCAGCTGGAAATGGAAGCAAATCCTCAGCAAATCCCTCGGGAGCAAGAGGAATCGGAGAGGAAGTTGCCTGTGGAGTGAGGATGGAAATGCCAGCAGGATTCCTGATCCCGCCTTGGGAGCTGGGCTGGACGGGAAGAGCCGGCGGGAAAACTCCCGGGAATTTCCCCAGAGCTGGGCCAGGAAAGGCTGAGTGGCTCCAGGGATCTCCTGGATCCAAGGTCTCATTCCAGGCGTGCGGGAATGGGAGGTTATTCCAGGCCTGGATAATGGGTGGCTCGTTAACAACCCCTGCAAACTCCAGCCGGGATCAGGAAGGGATGGGTTTCTCCAATGAATCCGTGGAAAAGGAAGTGGGAGATGTGAGCTGGATGTGGATAAAAGGGAAGGGAAAGGAAGGGAAGTTCAGGGAAGTTCAGGGAAGTTCAGGGAAGTTCAGGGAAGGGAAGTCCAGGGAAGTTCAGGGAAGGGAAGTCCAGGGAAGGGAAGTTCAGGGAAGTTCAGGGAAGTTCAGGGAAGGGAAGTTCAGGGAAGGGAAGTTCAGGGAAGTTCAGGGAAGTTCAGGGAAGTTCAGGGAAGGGAAGTTCAGGGAAGGGAAGTTCAGGGAAGGGAAGGGAAGGGAAGTTCAGGGAAGGGAAGTTCAGGGAAGGGAAGTTCAGGGAAGGGAAGTTCAGGGAAGGGAAGGGAAGTTCAGGGAAGTTCAGGGAAGTTCAGGGAAGTTCAGGGAAGTTCAGGGAAGTTCAGGGAAGGGAAGGGAAGGGAAGGGAAGGGAAGGGAAGGGAAGGGAAGGGAAGGGAAGGGAAGGAAAGGAAAGGAAAGGAAAGGAAAGGAAAGGAAAGGAAAGGAAAGGAAAGGAAAGGAAAGGAAAGGAAAGGAAAGGGTGATTCCCACAGGGATTCTCCCCGCAGTGTCACACTGAGTGACTCCAGCCAGGTCTTTGTGTCGCCTTCGGGATCATCCCATCAGGAAGGGGGCACGGAAAGCTTGGATTTATCCTAAAATTACTTCTTATTCCTCCTTGTCCCTGCTTTCCTCCGTTTTCACAGAATAAGAGCAAGGGAATAAAAAAAAAAACAAAAAAAACCCCCACAAAAACCCAGGGAATGAAAAGCAGGGAATAAAAGCAAGGAGACTGGAATAGCACTGAAATTACCATGGATGTATCCAGCTGGAATGACGAACTTGCCAGAACAGCCAAGGATTTAGCAGCTCTTCATTCCAAATAAACCAAATTATTGCATTTTGGGACCGGCTAATTTGTAATGGGGAGAGAAAAGGACAAACAAATGGAAGCGGGGTTGGCAGCCAATTAATTATTGGCTTTAACAGGAAATGGGATTAAGTAGGGATGCTCTGCCAGGGGTGGAAAACGCGCCTGCCTGGAATTCTCCCCTGAAACGTTGGGAATGAAGGGAGCTGAGAGGATTTTACAGGAAATCTCCTGGTTCATCCTTGGAGCTCTTTGTTCCCTCTTGAATTTCACCCAGTCCCGGAGGGGCTCTAACGTGGTTAATCATTAATTAGTGGTTAATCATTAATTAGTGTCGATGTGGTTCCGTTAATAAATGGGGGAGGTTTTTATTTTGGGAATCCGCTTTTTCTTTGAGGAAGGACAAATCTCGTTATGGGCGAAGGGAAGCGGGAGCATCTTTGGGGTTGGATTGATTGGATTTTGGACTCCTTTCCCAAGCTGGCAGATGGAGCTGCAGCTGCAGGGGCTGGCAGCAAAACGGAGGAGAGTCGGGATGTTTGGAACACCAGGAAATCATGGAATGGTTTGGGATGGATGGGACCATCCAGTGCTACCCCTGCCATGGGCAGGGACACCTCCCACCATCCCAAGGTGGATCCAAATCCATCCAACCCGGCCTTGGGCACTGCCAGGGATCCAGGGGCAGCCCCAGCCAAGCTGGGAATTCCAGCCCAGCCAGGAATTGCTGCCCAAGATCCCAGCTCAATGTCACTTTTCCCAGTGGGAAGCCATTCCCTGTCTCCTGTCCCTGCAGCCCTTGTCCCCAGCCCCTCTCCAGCTCTCCTGGAGCCCCTGCAGGCACTCGGAGCATTCCCTGGAGTTTTTCCT